>JACEEZ010022998.1:9021-41308 GCA_016584305.1 Chionoecetes opilio | reverse complement strand
TGGATACCCTGAACTTGGCCTCTACTGAAGAGCTTATAATCCCGAAATAACTAATTAAATAATGAAACTCGTGTACCTAAGAAAGGGCTGCCTATAATACAGTCCTGTTACTTTGATATAGAAGAATTTAATGTGTTTAATCTAATATCCGAGGAAAGTGTTATTTCTTTTCGTTTCAAGCATTCGAACGCGTCTTTTGAAGCGACGGGGTATGGAAGTTTGTATAGAAATTTGGTAGACTTCAATAATAGCGAATAACTTTACTAACACATCCATTTATGAACGTGATCTGTCACTATTGTGTCTAGTTTGAAGGACATTAAGAATCTAGGAGTGTTCCTTGATCTGATAGGAGGGTGAGGGGAGGATGAAAAATTTTGAATCCATTAGTTATCACTGATCGCGAAATAAGTATCCCACGAAATGTTGACTCGCACGCGGAATGTCGGGGGGGGAGGGAGTGAGGGGAAAGGGAAAGGGAAGGAAGAAATGGCGGGTAGGAAGAAAGAAGATGACTCACCCGAGAAAACTAAAGATTGAATTGCTTACGGGACATAACCCGGGAATTATATGATAATAATTTTCATCCTATCTCTCCTGAATAACGGGCATTACACTATCACCATGTCATTCCATTTTAAGCTCTATTATTGTGGTCCGAAAGTTAAGCTCGTGCTACTAAATGTACAAATCTGGCTAATTTCTGCCATATTATCAGTGAATTCAGCAAAAACTACTACGTCGCAGCTAGGCCCTATAGCTGGCTATAGACGAGCCTGATGAGACATGATCATTCTTTCACCAGTTTTAAAGTTGTCCTGTCGTGTCATTAACCTTGTATATTCTTGTTCGTGGTCTTAAGGTATGTCCATGCTTCTGAATGTACATCTATGTGTTTACTTGTGTCCTGTTATCTGTAATTACAGTATTTCTACGCCGATACTCACTGTGTCAGAATCTCTGCCCTCTCCGCCATATTTGTTGTTATCTCTGACGTCACGGCAGCAAGCGGGAAGAAGCCGTGGTAAGCGAGCCCTGGCTCTCGCTTCTTATGGCTTCTTACGGCTTGACCAGCTGGGCCAATCCGTAAGAAGCCGGCTTCTTAAAAGTGCCCCGCCATAACAGAAAACGCAAGCTGCAAGAAGCCGGCTTCTTACGGCTTCTTCACCAAAATTCGCCTTTGCTCTCTCCCTTCCTCCCTCTTTATTCTCTCTCTCTCCCTTCCTCTCTTTATTCTGTCTCCCTTCCTCTCTCTCTTTATTCTCTCTCTCTCCCCCTTCCTCTCTTTATTCTCTCTCTCTTCCCTCCCTTCCTCTCTTTATTCTCTCTCTCCCTTCCTCTCTTTATTCTCTCTCCCTTCCTCTCTCTCTTTATTCTCTCTCCCTTCCCTTCTCTCTTTTCTTCCTCCCTTCCTCTCTCTTCTTCCCTCTCTCTCTCCTCTCTTTTTCATCATTCCTTTCTCTCTACTCTCTCTCTCTCATTCCTTCTGTAGTGACATAGACTTGGGAGCTACAAAGCATAAAACAACGCTGAAACAGGGTACATTATACAGTCATGATATAAACTACTGTGTACCATCTTCAGGGGCACAGACACAGCAGTAGTGAGGCTATCATTCCTTATATATGGCGCCTGGCGACATTACTGCAGGTGGCGACTTTACTTTTATCTAGGGTAGTGATTTGCAACAAAAATGGCAAAAAAAACCATCACGGAACTCTACCTGTAACTCATTACCAACATTCAAGTTACATACATTCAGAGATACGTACAAACCTGTGAGTAATTATAACTATGCAGTGGTTTTCATGTATATTTCATGCCTCCAACATGTCTCAGAAGCATTACAGTGTAGCCAGTCAGCCAGTCAGTCAGTCAGTCAGCCAGTCAGTCAGTCAGTCAGCCAGTCAGTGGTGATGGTAATAGTAACCCAGCAAACACAAAGACGAAGGTCCTCCGGAGGCCCTCCGTATGTCTTATCGGCGGCCCGACGGAAGTGTACGACGTAGGGCCGCTGGGAATTTGCTCAGAGGCTCACCGGCGGGCCGCTCCCAGCGGCCCGCCGTAGGGCATATGACCATTTGCCGCTGTTATATTAACTGATTGAGGAATATTTATGGTTATACTTTCTAAGTATATTGCAGATATAGTAATGTTTTAAGGGGTGTTGCACAACCCATTAGCCGATTAATGGACTAATGGGCTGTTAAACACTTATAAAAACATTACTATATAATGCAATATGCTTAGAAAATTTAACCAGAAATATTCCTGTGTCGTTATTCAGTAATACGATGAAAAGGAGATTGCTAGGATCATAATTGCTACGGACATTGTTTATTTCATAAGTACAAAAAGATTTTCGTTATTGAGTTTACATGCTGGTGTACGTGGAACACTGAACGGCGTGAACAGTCATGTAGAAGGATATAGGTTGCGGCGAACAACATAACAACATCCTCCCACTCGTGCGTTTCCAAGTAACTGATTATTTTCACTCAGACACAGCGCCAGGCGCCGTCAAGGAATTCCAAAATTAAAAACCCCCCGGGGTTTTGGGAGGGGCAATTTTTTTTTATTTTAAAAAAAAAAAACCTTAAAAAAAAAATTTTTTTAAAAATTTTAAAATTAAAAATTTTTTAAAAAATTAATTTTAAAATTTTTTTAAAAAAAACCCCCCCCGGGGGGGAAAAAATTTAAACCCCCGGGCCCCCCCCCCAAAAACCCCCCCCGGGGGGTTTTTTTAAAAAAAAATTTTTTAAAAAAAATTTTTACCGGGGGGGGGGGGCCCCCCCCAAAAAAACCCCCCACGGAACGGGTTAATGGGGGTTCCCCCCCCAAAAACCCCCCCCCCGGGAAAGGGGGGAAAAAAGGGGGGGGAAAAGGGGGGTTTTTTTTTGTGCGGAGCTCCTCAAAATGGGGGGGCCCCCGGGGGGGGCCCCCCCCCCGGGAAAAAAAAAAAACCCCCCCCGGGGGGAAAAAAGGCGGCCCCGGGGGAAAAAAAGGGGGGGGGGGTTTCCCAAAGCCCCCCCCCCCGGGGGGGGGGGGGGGGTTTTTTTTTTTTTTTTTTAAAAAAAGGGGGGCCCTTTTTTTTTTTTTTTAAAAAAATTTTTTTCCCCCCCCCTTTTTTTGTTTAAGGGGTTTTTTAAAAAAAAAAAGGAAAATTTTTAAAAAAAAATTTTCCCCCTTTTTTTGGTTGGGGGGGGGAAAAAAGGGTTTTTAAAAAAAAAATTTTTTTTAAAAAGGGGGGGGGGAAAATTTTTCCCTTTTAAAAATTTAAAGGGGGGCCCCCCCAAACCCCCCCGGGGGGTTTTAAAAAAATTTTTTCCCTTGGGGAAAAAAAATTTGGGGCCCGGTTTTAAAAAAAAACCCCTTTTTTTTTTTTTTTCCCCCGGCCGGGGGGGGGGGAAAAAAAAAAAATTTTTTTTGGGGGGAAAAATTTTTTTTTTAAACCCCCAATTTAAAAAATTTTTTTTTATTTTGGGTTTTTTTTAAAAGGGAAAATTTTCCCCCAAAAAATTTTTTAAAAAAAAAACCCCCCCCCTTTTTTGGGTTTTTATTAAAGGGGTTTTTTTTTTAAAAAAAGGAAAAAAAAATTTGGGTTTTTTTTGGGGTTAAAAGGGGGTTTTTTTTTTTTTAAAAAAAAACCAAAAAATTTTTTTTAAAAAAATTTTTTCCCCCCCCCTTTTTTTATTTTTTTAAAAACCCGGGGGTTTTTAAAAAAAAATTTTTAAAATTTGGGTTTTTTTTTTTTTTTTTAAAATTTTTTTTTTGGGTTTTTTTTTTTTTTTTTTTGGAAAATTTTTTTTGTTTTTTTTAATTTAAAAAAAGGGTTTTTTTTTTTAATTTGGAAAAGGGGGAAAAATTTAATTTAAAAATTTTTTTTTTTTTCTTTTTTAAAAAAAAAAAAAAAAAAAACTTTTAAAATTTTAAAAAAAAAAGGGGTTTTTAAGGGGGCCCCCCCCCCAAAAAAAATTTTTTTTTTTTTTTTAAAATTTTTTAAAAAGGGGTTTTTGGGTTAGAAAAAAATTAAAAATTTTTTTTGGAAAGGGTTTTTTTTTTGGAAAAATTTTTTTTTTTTCCCCCCAAAAAAAAAAACCCAAAAAAAATTTTGGGGCCCGGGGGCCCCCCTTTTTTTTTTGGGTTTTTTAAAAAAAAGGGGGGGGGTTTTTTTTTTTTTTTTAAAAAAAAAAAATTTTTTTTTTTAAAAAAAGAAAAAATTTAAAAAACCCCCCTTTCCCCCTTTTTTAAAAAGGGGGCCCCAAAAAAAAATTTTTTTAAAAAAAAAACCGGTAAAAAAACTTGGGTAGAAAAAAAAAATTTCCGCCCCAAAAAAAAAAACCAAAATAAACAAAAATTGTTTTAAAAAAAAAAGGAAAAATTTTTTAAAAACCCCAAATTTTTTTAAAAATTTTTTTTTTCCCCCTTTAAAAACCCCTTTAAAGGGGGGTTTTTAAAAATTTTCCCCCCCCCCCCCCCCCAAAAATTTTTTTTGGGGGTTTTTTTGGGGGGCAAAGGGGGGCCCCGGGCCAAAAAACCCCCTTTCCCTTTTAAAAAAACCCAAAAAAATTCCCCCCCAAAAATTTAAAAAGGAAGGGGGTTTTTTTTTGGGGGGAAAAAAAAGGAGTAAAGGGAAAAAGGGGGGGGGAAAAAAAAGGTTTGTTAAAACCCAAATTTTTTTCCGGGAAAAACCCTTTTTTGGGGGGGGGGGAAAAAAATTTAAAAAATTTCTTTTCCCCACCCAAAAAAATTTTTTGGGAAAAGGGGGTTTTTGGGGCCCGGGGGGTTCCCTTTTTTTTTTTTGGGGGGCTTTTTTCCCCCTTTTTTTTTTTGGGGGAAAATTTTTTTTTCCCCCCTTTTAAAAAAAATTTTTAAAAAAATTTTTTTTGGAAAAGGGGCCCCCCAAAAAAAAAACAAAAATTTTTTTTTTTTTTTGGAAAACCAAAACCCCCAAAAAACCCTTTAAAAAAAAACCCCCCCCCCTTTTTTTAAAAAAAAATTTTTTTTTTTGGGGCCAAATTAAAAAATTTTTTTCCCCCCCCTTTTTTTGGGGGGGGGGAAAAAAACCCCCCTTTTTTTTGAACCCCGGGGAAAAAAAGGGGGGTTTTTTTCCCCCCCCCTTTAAAAAAAAAACCCTTTAAAAAATTTAAAAAAAAAATAAAAAAACCCAAAAAGGTTTTTTAAAAAAAAATTTTTTTTTTAAAAAAAAAAAAACCCCCCCCCTTTTTTTTTGGGGAAAAAATTTTGGGGAAAAAAAAAAAAACCCCCTTTTTGTTTTTTTTTTTTTTTTAAAAACCTTTTTTTGGAAAAATTTTTTTTTTTTTTTTTTTTTTTTGGAAAAAATTTTTTTTTTTTTTAAAATAAGGGGGGGGTTTTTTTTTTTTTGGGGGAAATTTTTTTTTTTTTTGGGGTTTTTTGGGGAAAAAAAAAAAAAAAAAAGGGGGGGGCCCAGGGTTCAAAAAACCAAACCCCCAAAAAAAAAAAAAAAAGGCCGGGGGTTTTTTTAAAGGAAAAAAAAATTTTTTTTGTTTGGGGAAAGGGGTTTTTTTTTTCCGGGGGGCCCCTCCCCAAAAAAATTTTTTTTTAAAAAAAAGGGGGGTTGGGAATTTTTTAAAAAATTTCCCCAAAAGCTGTGGACACCACCAATCCACATCTTGGTTACAACGCTGTCAGATGGAATAAATGTTAGTTCCATTACAAGAAAGCGAGGAAGCCATTCAGATAGGGAAACTATACGGTCTGCATTGACTTTATGGTACTCGAGATCTCGTCGACCCTGTGTCGGGACGAGAATTTTGGTAGACGAGAGCACAGTCTAATACTGTGGGCGAGAGTATACCCAGCTGACCGGGCACGTACTGAAGTTACAATGTCTCTCCGCTACATACAAACATTTAATACACACAATGACAGCGTCACACCCCTCACAACCTTGCTAATGACAACGCTTTTACATGAAAGGCCGTCGTGGATTGACTGAAAAAGTGAAAACACTCCCACGGCAACACCTTTATAATCGTCGATTTATACAATTCTTGAACATTTTCTTCCGTGTTAAACATTATTTATGGCTTTATACTGTTTATCTAGTAATGATTTAATCTTCATATGATACATTTCTTCATTTTTCTTAGAAATATATTTTCTTTTCATTTCGGTAGTTTGGTTTTGTAAACAAGCGTCCATAGCAACGGGTTTACACTCAAAGTAGCCAGGGATCTGCTAATACCTACACTCAAAGTGGATGAGGATAGCATATGCATTTCCGTAATACCAACTTTTACACTTAAGAGTAACACTTAGGAGTAAATATTAATTGTAAGTGAGGATCCGGGCCCTGGTGATGGCTCTCGAGGCGCTGCACGAGGAGGCAAAGCCTTTGGGACTTGAGGTCTCCTGGCTCAAGACCAAGGTCCAGGTATTTGGAGACTTACTAGATGAAGCAGTACAGTCTGTTCATGCGTGTGGCGAGGACATTGAGATCTTGGAAAGTTTTACATACCTTGGTAGCGCAGTCCATAATGACGGCGGGTCACGTCAAGAAGTCTTACGGCGGATTGGCATAGCCCACGGTGTTATGGACTCGCTCAGCGGGAGTATTTGGCGTTGTCGGTACCTGTGCAGGAGGGCAAAGATCCGGATCTTCAGTCGCTTGTGATCCCTGTCTTACTCTATGGTTGTGAGACATGGACACTAAATAGTGACTTGAACAGACGAATCAATGCCTTTGGTAATAAGTGTCTTCGCAGAATCATGGGGTATCGCTGGGATGATTACGTGTCAAATCAGCGATTGCACCGTGAGACTGAATCGAGGCCTATTACCTGCATAGTCCGTCAGCGCCAACTTCGGCTATATGGGCATGTGGCAAGCTACCCTGAAACCGATCCTTCCCATCGGTTTATATCTGTAAGAGACAATCCGCGTGGAGGAGGCCAAGGGGGCGCCCACAAGCTCGTGGCTGGGGCAAGTTGATGTTTCTTGTCGAGAGCTGCTTGGTATGGGAAAGGAGCCTGCATGGGACTCGCGCGTGGTGACCCCCGGAGTGGCGTCGTAGGGTGGCGAGGCGACGCGCCCCTAGAAAATTTCGAAAAGAAAAATTCTAGGTGAAAAAAAATAGCCAGGAAATTTCGACCCTACGGAAAAAAAAAAAAAAAAAAAAAAAAAAAAAGTAGGAGGAGGTCCGAATAACAAGGGTCCGAATAGGAGAGTTTTACTGTATCAAGAAAAAAGACTGAAGGAAAATGTTGTGAGGAAATATGTTGTACAAAAACGGAATGGCAGTGATGTACACGAACACAAGATGTGATAATACCAAGCAGCCTGGAAACGGAGAGATTATTTATTAACTAAAGATCCAGGCGTGGTGTGTCTAACAGACTCAATGCGCTGTCCTGTAGCCGACAATCCACGGAAATGGGTCAAAACAACTAAATACACGACTGTTTCGGCAAAAAAAAAAAATGTTGCCCGATTCTATACGCCATGTTAGGAAATTTTTTCTTATTTTAGGTCCCCTTAGAGCTAGTGCACTAGGCTATAGGATAGGAAAGATCGCCACCCAGGGCAAAACCCTGGGTATACAGGCACCAATACCCACACTCTGGTTAGTATAACCAGGCTACACTCAGATCTGAAAGAAAAGAACACGTCTGGCAACGCCGTGCCAATCCTGCCGAGGCCGGCGGTCCGCCAGCCGGCCCGGAGCCATCATTCTTAATTTTACCTACATCGAGTCAACACCTGCTGACGTCTCCTGTAACACGTGTTGTCTCTCTTCAGGCCATATGGTGAGCACCTGCTGTTTTTTTCGTGTTTACGTGGGTGTGTGTGAAGTTTTTTACCCATTCATGCTTCGTATCCTTCTGTACGGTTCACGGGCATGAGTGTAGTTTATTCTTCATCCTGGTCCGGCCCAGCTGTGTCTTAAATATTTTATTCGGCTGGTGTCTGTGTCTGTGTGTTAAGCTACGCCCCAGGGCGCGGCTTTCACCGTTTCTCCCCTGGGCATTTTTTCCCCGCCAGGGCGTCCCTGGCCTGACAGCTTACGGTTTCGTCGTTCACCCAGCCACGCCCCCCCCCCCCCGCCCGGACCCTCCCAAAGGCTGGTGCGGGGGGTTTGGTGGTCCCTGGTCTGCCACGTGTAAGCTGAGATGGGCGGACGGTTACGTAGTTCTCCCAGCCACGCCACCACCCCCCGCCCGGACTCTCCCACTGGCTGAGCCTAGTTTGGTCAGGGATGGCTTCCCGTGCGTGGAGGGAAGCCAGGATGCCAGGTGGCTTTCTCTCGGGGGCCGGAAACGGTTGCCCTGGATGAAGGCCGGCCTGGACCCTGCCGAAGTGTGGAGAGCGGGTACCACCAGTGTGAACCGGGGTCCTTCTCCGTCCTGGGCCCCGATCCCGGTTCTCCCGGCCTCTGGTGGCTTTCCACGTGTGATGGCTGATTTCCTCCGGGTGTTCCGGCTTTCTGCAAGGACCTCCCCGTGGCGGGCGCAACCGGTGAAGGAGAGCTTTTTCGCCGGGACTTTCAGGAGCGGCAACACGCTCCCTGTTGACCTCTTCTGTTGCCTTCTTCAGTCACTGGCGGACTGGCTCTCCCTCCCTTGCCGTGGATCACCCTTCCCTCTCCCCGGCCTCCCGGTCGGATGTCTGTCGGAATTTGTCGACCGCCTGTGATGCGTTCGGCGCCTCCCTCCTCCCGACGGTCCGCCCTGCCATTGACAGGGCCGTCACTGCCCGCTTGGCTCTTCGGCGCGAGGCCTTTCGGGGCCTGCCGGAGCTGACTCAACAGCAGATTCTCCGGATTAGTCCCTTCGATTCGGAGGTCTTGTCGGAGCCCTCCTTGCAGCAGTGTCTCGCCTCTATCCCCCCCACCGTCACTCTGGTGTCTACTCCGGCCCCCAGACCGTCTCGGCCGGGGAGTTCCGGGAGGGGGTCCAGCAGTGTTCGTCGGGGCTCTTTTCGTCGGGAGGGGCAGTCCAGGAGTGCTCACCCCCGTGTGGATGGCCCCCAGGAATCCTCGTCGTCCCAGTCGGGGTTGGGCCTTCCGGGTTCAGGGGCTCTGGGTCTCGGGCCTTTCGCTCGGGGCCCGCTACTGTCCACAAGCCTTCCTCCAAGGGTCGCTCTCGCTTCTGAGCCTCCCTTCCAGGGCCTCCTGTCCGGGTTTCGGGCAGCCTGGCCGCAGAGAGGTTGGGCCGCCAGGGTGGTCCGAAACGGTCTTTCTTGGCCCTGGATTGCCCTACCACCCCTTCGGCGACCTCCTTCTTGGACGCCGGTCTCCACAGTGCTCGCCGCCCACGTGTCGGACATGCACTCCTCCGGTGGTGGTGGAGAAGGCGCGGGGAAAGTCTTTCTTTCCCGCATTTTCATCGTAACCCAAGAAGGACTCTTCGAAGGGGCGGCTTATCTTGGACCTCAGCCGCCTAAACGGATTTGTGCGCAACCACCGGTTCCGTATGCTGACCTTGGCCCAGGTCCGCCTTCGGCTGAGGCAAGGGGACTGGATGGCGTCCCTCGATCTCAAGGACGCCTACTGGCATGTCCCCATTTATCCTCGGTCCGGCGCTTCCTGGCCTTCCAGGTGGGATCGGAACGTGGCAGTTCACCAGACTACCCTTCGGCCTCTCCATCGCTCCGAGGGTTTTACGCGGCTCCCAAAGTGGTGGCTCAGCGGATGGTGTCTGCAGGGTGAATTGCCTCATGTATTTGGACGATTGGCTGGTGTCCGCCCCGTCTCAGGAGAAGCGGTTCGCATGCTGGACCGAGCTTTGGCGGTGGCGGGGGAGATGGGGCTCCTAGTCAACAAGGAAAGTCCGTCCTTACCCCCTCTCCCGCATTACTTGGCTGGGCATGCAATGGGACTCCCGTTCGGCTGCGGTCCGCATCTCGGGGGAAAATGCGGCCAAGCTTCATCAACGCCTCTTCCGGGCCTCGGTGTCCCGTTTTTTGTCAAGGAGGCATTGGGAGTCCCTTCTCGGCTCGCTCAACTTCGCCGCAGAGGTCACGACCCTAGGCCGCCTTCGTCTCCGACGCCTTGTCCGGGTGGTGAACACACCCGTTCCGGTTCGACCCCGCGACTTGCTCCGGCCCGTCCCTCCCCTGGCCCTCACACTACTGGACGAGTGGTTGGTGGAGGGCGGTTTTCTCCGCGTGGACCGGGTGGCTGCCTCCGCCCCCTACGGTCTTCGTGATGTCGGATGCGTCGGACGTTGGGTGGGGCTACCAATCCTCCGACGGCCGGCAGGGTTTCGGCGGGTGGTCCGGGTGGAGCGCAGACTCCACATCAACGTCAAGGAGCTGCTGGTTCCTCTTCTCTTCCTCCGATCGAACCCGATCCCAGAAGGGACGGCTCTCTGCTTCGAGATGGACAACATGGTCGCGGTCCACTGTCTCGCCCGCCAAGGGACATCCAAATCCGCCCTTCTGTTGTCCCTTTCGGAGCAGATCTTCGGCCTGGCGGCCCGTTTCCCCACCTTCATCTGTCTGCCAGGTTCCTGCCGGGAGTAGAGAATGTGTGGGCCGACGCCCTGTCTCGCTTCCGGGGCTCGTCGGTGGAGTGGCAGCTTCGCCCGGAGCGCTTTGCGGCTCTCTGTCGGCGGTGGGGCACTCCGGAGGTGGACCTCTTCGCGTCCCGCCGCTCTGCCCAACTACAGGCCTTTTTGACGAGGGGGGACCGGACAGCTGCGGGAGGCCCGGACGCCCTCACGGAAGACTGGAACAGGTGGCGCCATGTTTACCTGTTTCCGCCTCCCTGCACCAGTGTCCTCCTGAAGGTATGCAACAAACTGCGTTCCTACAGGGGCAAGGTGACCATGGTGGCTCCTCTCTGGCCGGCGCAACCGTGGTTCTCCGAACTGAAAGCCTGGTGTCCCTCCCCGGTTCCTCTAGGGGCCCTCGCTTTGTTTGAGGAGCTCCCGGCCAGGCTTCTTTCCACCTTGAAGCTACACGCCTGGAGTTTCTCCGTACCTCTCTCCGTCGGACGGTCTCGGACGCGGTAGCGGAGGACATGTTGGCGGCACTTCGCCCGTCCTCTACGAGACAGTATCAGTCTCACTGGAAGCCTTTCAGTCGTTCCTCAACTCAAGGGCCTCCGCGACTTCTCTGAATCGGTCGTCCTGGATTTCCTCTCCTTCCTGGCCCACGACCGTGGGAGGTCCTCCGCTACTCTCTCCACTCACCTGGCGGCCCTGGCTGACCCCCTCAAATACGGTTGGGGTTTGGTCCTGGACCGGCGTTCTGTGACCCTGTTGAAGAGGGTTTGTTCCACCAAAACTCCCCCTCCCGTCGTCCTGTCCCTTCTGGTCCCTGGAGAAGTTCTCCGGTTCCTGCAGGGCGACCAGTTTGGGTCAGACGCTGCCGGACCTCGCCTCCTTCAGAAGCCTTGTTCCTGGTGGCCCTGGCTACGGGGTTTCGGGCTTCTCAGCTGAGGGCGCTGACCCGTTTCCCCCGTGGACGACCTTCTCGCGGGACGGCTCCGCTGTCTCCCTCTCCCTCTCGCCCAAGGTGCTGGGTAAGAACGAGCGGCAGGACCACCGTCTCCAACCGGTCGTCGTTCCGGAATGGTCTGCTGGGGACGCCGCACACCCCTTGTGCCCGGTTTCGGCGCTCCGGTGTTACCTGGATGCTTCCGAGCCTGGGCGTGTGACCTGCAGTTCCTGTTCCGCGATCCTGTCACTGGTCGTCCCTCACCACCAGGGGGATTGCCGGCCGGCTCCGGGGCGTCATCGAGTCGGCGGATCCGGGTCACGCCCCTCGCGCCCATGACGTCCGGGGTGTTGATGCGTCTCTGGCCTTACTCCGCACCCATTCCTTGGAGAGGGTACGGGAAGGGGGATAGTGAGTACGGCCTCGTGCTTCGTGCTCGTTACCTGTCCCACTCCATCGTGGACTTCCCCTGTGTTGCCCTGGACTCTCTCTGTCCGGAGGGGCTGGGGTGGTGGACGCCGGGCCTCCCATTGACGTCTCCGCTTGATTCGGGTGAGTATACTATTGGTATCGTTTTGTTCTTGTGCAGTTGCTCTTTTGCCACCCCGCGGGGGTCGGGGGCTTCTTGCCCCGTCTCCAAGTGGCAGGTAGCTTAGTGCACTAGCTCTAAGGGGACCTAAAAAGACGGCTTTGAAGTATGAAAAGCCTATTTTTGGGTCCTTGACAGAGCTAGTGCACGGCCTTCGGCCTCCCACCCTTCCTTCCCCACCAAGTTTTCAGCCCCTCTCCCCGGGGATGATTATTGGGATGGTTATGATAGCTCCGGGCCGGCTGGCGGACCGCCGGCCTCGGCAGGATTGGCACGGCGTTGCCAGACGTGTTTCTTTTTCTTTCAGATCTGAGTGTAGCCTGGTTATACTAACCAGATGTGGGTATTGGTTGCCTGTATACCCAGGGTTTGCCCTGGGTGGCGATCTTTCCTATCCTATAGCCTAGTGCACTAGCTCTGTCAGGGACCCAAAAATAGGCTTTTCATACTTCAAAGCCGTCATTTTACTTTATTTTAGGGTTATTTAAGAGTTTATTTAGGTTGCCTATATACCTGTAGCTGCCTAAGTGTCTACAGTTACCTTGTGCACTGTCCTGTAGCCGACAATCCAAGGGAAATGGGTCAAAACTGCTCAAATACACAACTGTTTCGGCAAAAAGTATCAAAATATTACCCGATTCTATACGCCAGGTTAGGAAATTTTTCTTATTTAACCTTATTTTAGGGTTATTTAAGGGTTTATTTACGTTGCCTGTATACCTGTAGCTGCCTAAGTGTCTACAGTTACCTTGTGCACTGTCCTGTAGCCGTTAGTCCTGTAGAAATTGGTCAAAACAGCTAAAATAACGGACTGTTTTGCTCGCCGTCCGGTTTCTGGGTCCAAACCAAACAGTTGATTACAAAGTCACTGCCAGCCACTTGCTCTCTCCCTTCCTCTCTCTTTATTCTCTCTCTCTCCCTTCCTCTCTTTACTCTCTCTCTCCCTTCCTCTCTTTATTCTCTCTCTCTCTCTCTCCCTTCCTCTCTTTATTCTCTCTCTCCCTTCCTCTCTTTATTCTCCCTCTCTCTCTCTCTCTCTCTCTCTCTCTCTCTCTCTCTCTCTCTTTATTCTCTCTCTCTCCCTTCCCTTCTATCTCTCTTCCCTCCATTCCTCTCTCTTTATTCTCTCTCCCTTCCCTTCTCTCTCTCTTCCCTCTCCTCCTCTCTCTTTTTCATCATTCCTTTCTCTCTACTCTCTCTTGTTTCTCTTGTTTGTTTTGTTTTAGAGGATAATGCCTCAGAGCCATAGTGATCTACCGCTGCTGCATATTAGTGTTGGCCGAAGCCACCACCCCGGGGGGGGGGTTACAAACCCCCGGCTGGCACCCGGTACCCATTCACTGCTGGGTGGACAGGGGCTAGGGATTTAAGAAAGACCACCCATCTATCTTTCGCTCCGCCCGGGGATCGAACCCGGGACTTCTCGGTTGTAAGTCGAGCGTGCTAACCACTACACTACAGAGCTCCCTGGGCTCTCTCTCTCATTCCTTCTGTATTGACATATACTTGCAGCTACAAAGCATAAAACAACGCTGAAACAGTGTAGATTATACAGTCATGATATAACCTACTGTGTATCATCTTCAGTGGCACAGACACAGCAGTAGTAATGCTATAATTCGTAATATATGGCGCCTGGCGACATTAGTGTAGGTGGCGACTTTACTGTTATCTAGGGTAGTGATTTGTAACAAAAATGGCAAAAAAACCCACCGCGGAACTCTACCTCTAACTCATTACCAACGTTCAAGTTACACACATTCAGAGATACGTACAAACCTGTGAGTAATTATAACTATGCAGTGGTTTTCATGTATATTTCATCCCTCCAACATGTCTCAGAAGCATTAGAGTGTAGCCAGTCAGTCAGTCAGTCAGTGGTGATGGTAATAGTAAGAACCATTGACACTACGTATAGACCATTTAAGCTGATACAATACAGGGAGGTCCGGTTATACGAGCATTCGGTATACGAGAATCCGATGATACGAGATGTGTAAATTAGGGTCTATTTTCAATATACGAGATCAAAAATCCAATGCTACGACATTCAAACTGGGGTGAGTAAAATTATCAAGTTCAAAATGCGCGCCCTACCACTCCTGGGCTGGACAAAGGGGGATTTGGTTGACCCCAGTGAGGTCACCCCTAGCAAGGCGTGACCTGAAGGGTAATTAAGCATATGGCGCGGCCTGACCTTTAGGGGTAACTAGCAGGTGTGGGGCCCCAACCTTGGGACCGCTACACTACCTTCTCTTGTATCACACAGCGTCCCCTACATTACAACGTCGTTTTTGCTTGTTATGCATGTTTTATGTTTAATTAATGTGCAGTTATGTTATTTTGTGTGCTATTTTCTCTTTCAGAATGCTTTTTCTAAAGACTAGGTAGTACAGTGTGGGTAATATAGACGCTGTGTGTTTGTTGTGTTTGCTATAGTTTATTTTAGCTTGAAAAGCATGTCCTTTTTTTTTTTTTTTTTTAATTGATGGGGTCCTGGAACCAAACCTATATTTTACCATTAGTTATGTGTCTCGTTATACGAGATTTCGCTTTACGAGTATGCCAGGTGGAACCTAACTGCTCGTATCTTCGGGACCTCCCTGTATAGGCACTGTTGAGTAATATTGGGCTATAAGCTGTATAGACCATTTAAGCTGATACAATATAGGCACTGTTGAGTAATATTGGGCTATAAGCTGTATAGACCATTTAAGCTGATACAATATAGGCACTGTTGAGTAATATTGGGCTATAAGCTGTACTGTACTTTTGTTCTTTTGACAGTGGTGTGTGTGCAGTGTTCAGTATTGACAAGAGTAATGCTGGACTAACTTTTGTACATTGCAAGTTCATTATAAGCCCCACGAACGTACGTAAGTATGGGAGCTCCTGTATTTGCCTCAATGATTATTTTTCTTCAGGTGTAACAACTCCAGCTGTTATTAATTCTACTCATGGTGCTTTATCTATAACTATTTCCATCGTGTTTGAGTTACTTTTCACCCATTGCCATAATGACACTAGCTACCCCCTTTTTAGGCAAATTTCTGCCTTATTGTATTAATGCCTTCATATTTAGGGGAATGTTCAAACTAGTATACCATGTTTCATCTTTCCAGGATACTTTGATCATTCTATGCAAAAACCTGCATGAAATAGACACAGGTGTAAATATTTATAGCCTCGTTTTTTTCTAACTTCGTCGCACTGTCTTGTATATTTGTAGACAATTTGGACTTGTCTTTTAATGCAGTTGTCATCACTTTTCCTGCGGCTGTCCAATGATGAAGAGACTGAGTAAGGTTTATGCGATATACATATATGTGACCTGCAGAAAATAGGAGTGTAAATTATGCGTGGAAAGACTGTTTTTTAAGGCAATCAGCAGAGAAACCTTTAAAACCCTGAATACATTTATTGAAAGTCACACCTGCACTGCCAACCCAACAACTGCTGGGACCATTACTCCCTCACAGAACACAAGGGCACGGCTGCCACCACACATGTAACACACTGCCCACCACCACCACCCATTGCCACACAGGACACACTCCCACAGGCACGGGTACAACCACACTTGTCCACGCAACACACCACCTCAAAAGTGGATCTTCATGTGCTTGGCAATATCAGGCTTTGTCTTGAAACACTTGCTACAAATATCACACTTGAACTCCCGCAAGCCAGTGTGTCTAGAGGTGTGTTTGGTGAGTTCATTAGTGGTATAAAACCTTTTCCCACACTCTAGGCATTCATGATTCCTAACACCACTGTGTGTCAGGGTGTGTCTGGTGAGGTGACCCATTGTAGTAAATCTTTTCCCACACTCTAGGCATTCATGATTCTTAACACCACTGTGTGTCAGGGTGTGTGTGGTGAGTTAACCCTTTCTAGCAAATCTTTTCCGACACTCTAAACATTCATAATTCTTAACACCACTGTGTGTCAGGGTGTGTTTTGTGAGTTCACCCTTTCTAGCAAATCTTTTCCCACACTCTAAACATTCATAATTCTTAACACCACTGTGTGTCAGGGTGTGTTTGGTGAGTTCACTCTTTGTAGCAAATCTTTTCCCACACTCTAAACATTCATTATTCTTAACACCACTGTGTGTCTGGGTGTGTTGGGTGATGTCACTCTTTGTAGTAAATCTTTTCCCACACTCTAAACATTCATAATTCTTAACACCATTGTGTCTCAGGGTGTGTTTGGTGAGGTCACTCTTTGTAGTAAATCTTTTCCCACACTCTAAACATTCATAATTCTTAACACCACTGTGTGTCAGGGTGTGTTTGGTGAGGTCACTCTTTGTAGTAAATCTTTTCCCACACTCTAAACATTCATAATTCTTAACACCACTGTGTATCAGGGTGTGTTTGGTGAGGTTAGACTTTTCAGTAAATCTTTTCCCACACTCTAAACATACATAATTCTTAACACCACTGTGTGTCAGGGTGTGTGTGGTGAGGGAACTCTTGCTAGTAAATCTTTTCCCACACTCTAAACATTAAAAATTCTTAACACCACTGTGTGTCAAGGAATGTCTCTCAAGGTCACTTTGAATGTTTTGTCACACTGCTGGCACTTCAGCTCACTGTGTGCCTTGTGGCCTGAGCTGCCTGCCTCCAGGTGATTCTTGCCATCACCCCTGTGCCTCCCCACCCCTGAGGCAGACTGATCCTGCTGCTCCCGGCCACTCATGCTGCTGCCCAGCCCCACAGCCTCCACCGCAGCAACACTCTGGCCACCATATGCGACGGCCGGTCCTGCGGGAACCCTCGGGGATGCCGCAGCGAGCCGGGTCAGTGCCGGGCGGAGCAGCCGGCTTGGACTGTGACCTCAGCACCTGCAACAGTGGTGACAGTCAGCACACAGAGAGCCACGCGCTGCCCTGACACTCTGCTCCTGCCTGCGGGGCCCACACCCTGCTTCCTGCCTCACTCACACCACACTTGGCAAGGCCTCCTCTCCCTCCTCCTCCTCCTGAAAGGGGAGGTGAATAACTGGACTAATAGGGTGAATAAAGGACGTGTTGATGAAATTGAATGATGAGGAGGAAGAGACAAGACTTGAAGATGAAGTGGAAGAAGTAGTAAGATTGGGACCTTATGCAGAAGGAAGAGATAGACCCATCAAACTAAGATTGAAATGGCAGACTGCAACCCAGGAGATCCTGGCGAGAGCTTTTAGGCCGAGGTCAACGGATGATGACAGGGAGGTGGATGCAAAACAAGCCGTCAAGGAAGAGGAAAGGAAATGAAAGAGGAAGTAAGGCACAAAAATGAACAAAGAACGGAGGAAGAGAAAGCAACATGTTTTTTAAGGTAGTATTAGATGAATGGCTGAGAAAATTATTTACAGTAAAACCTCTCCTATTGGGACTAATTGGGCCCAGGAGTGGTCCGAGTAATGCAAGATGCCGAATAATGGGGGGATTATATAGGGGGGGAGAGGTATATAAAAAAAAAAATAATAATAATAATAAATAAATAAATAAATAAATAAATAAATAAATAAATAAATATAAAAAATCTAGTTGTATATATTAGGTAGGAAATTTCGCCCCTAAAAAAAAAAAAAATCTAGGTGTATTAGGAAATAGTATATATTATATATTGTATATATTAGATAGGAAAGTTCGACCCCTAAAAAAAAAAAAAAAAAAAAGTTCTAGGCGTACAATAATTATAAAGCTAGGAAATTTCGACCCCTAAAAAAAATGAAAAAAATAAATAAAAAAATAAAAACTTTAGGTGTATATATATATAGCTAGGAAATTTCGACCTCTTTTATAAAAAAAAAAAAAAAGTCCGATAACGGGGTCCGAAATACGCGAGTTTCTGTTAAGAAAAAAACTGAAGGAAAATGTTGTGAGAAATATGTTAAAAAGGGAATGCATGATGTACCACGAACACAGAGTGGATGATCCAAGCAGCCTGCAACGGAGAGATATTTATTAACTATAGATCCAGGCGTGGTGTTTAACAGATTCATGCACTGTCTGTACGACAATCCACGGGAATGGTCAAAACGCTAAATACACGACGTTTCGGCAAAAGTATCAAATATTTCCCGATCTGTACGCCATGTTAGGAAATTTTTTATTTTAACTTATTTTAGGTTATTAGGTTGCCTGTGACTGTAGTGCCTAAGTTCATTACTTGTGCACTGTCCTGTAGCCGACAATCCACGGGAAATGGGTCAAAACTGCTAAAATACACGACGATTCGGCAAAAAGTATAAAAATATTACCAGATTTATACGCCATGTTGGGAATTGTTTTCTTATTTTACCTTATTTTAGGGTTTATTTAGGTTGCCTGTATACCTGTAGCTGCCTAAGTGTCTACAGTTACCTTGTGCACTGTCCTGTAGCCGACAATCTACGGGAAATGGGTCAAAACTGCTAAAATACACGACTGTTTGGCAAAAAGTATAAAATATTACCATTCTATACGCCATGTTAGGAAAATGTTTCTTATTTTACCTTATTTTAGGGTATTTAGGTTTATTAGATTGCCTGTATACCTGTAGCTGCCTAAGTGTCTACAGTTACCTTGTGCACTGTCCTGTAGCCGTTAGTCAACTCTAGAATTGGGTCAAACAGCTAAAATAACGGACTGTTTTGCTCGCCGTCCGTTTCTTGGGTCCAAACAAACAGCTGATTGCAAGTCACTGCTGGCCAGCCACTTGCTCTTCCTTCCTCTCTCTTTATTCTCATCTCTCTTCCCTTCCCTCCCTTCCTCTCTCTTTACTCTCTCTCCTCTCTCCTTCCTCTCTCTTTACTCCTCGCTCTCTCCTTCCTCTTTATTCCTCTCTCCCTTCCTCTCTCTTTACTCTCTCTCTCCCTACTCCTTGTATTCTCTCTCCCTTCCTCTCTTATTCTCTCTCTCCCTTCCTCTCTCTCCCCTTCTCTCTCTCTCCTCTCCTCCTCTTTCCTCCTCTCTTTCCTTCCTCTCTATTCTCTCTTTTCATCTTCCTTTACTCTCTCTCTCTCTCTCTCATTATTTTCTAAACGTAATACCCTACTGTATTCTATTAGAGAAGAAACACTATTACTATAACGTCTTTCGTTGAAAACGTATTGTAGCGACGTAATCCAAACACTACCTAAATACAACATACACAATTCATATTAACGTAATACTTACGTATCTTACATATGTATCCACGTATTCTTATGTATTTATAACGTTTTGAATCTCTAATCTCATTTACATCATGATGTTATAAATACGTAATTGAACCGTAAACCTACGTAATATATTAGTAGAAGAAACACGTATTTCTGTAACGTATTAATTACGTTGAAAAAACGTATCGTAGTGACGTAACCAAACACTACCTAAATACAACATACACAATTCAAGAGCGAACGTATGATTTACGTATATATTACGAATTTTCCTAACGTTACCAAAACGCTACCTTCTCAAAACGTAAGGTTTACGTAGTGTGTTTGCTGGGTCGTCGAGCCTTCCAAGTCAGCGCCGTCGAACCCTCTCATTCATTCCCTTCATAATATTTTAGATCTTTCATCATGCGCAATTTGGCATATCGTTGATATAAATTAAAATACGTATTTGTAAACAATATTTAACATTTAAGACTTACAACAACTTTAACACTTGTTTCCCCACAAACTGAGGTGCCGTTTTCTGTGGTCTAATTTACTGTGACCATCAGGAGGGCAGTGCCTCAGCCTGAGGATAAAGCCACACAAACAGTACTGTTGTTCATTGTTTATTAGTCTTTATCGCTAATTGATTATATTAAATACAATATTAAGGATAGGCAAGCTAAGTTGGATAGATGTTACCACGTTAGGGTGGTAAACAACGAAAGATATAGGGGGATCTTGGCTGTATAGGCTTTTCACTTAAATTTTGGTGGGCAATGATCTACGGTAGTAACTTTGTATTTTATATTAATCATCTCAATGACAAAATATCTGTAGTTTTACTCTATGATAGACATGCGTATAGACATATTGGAAGTTTCGACGGAGTTCGACGGCACCGTCGAAACCTCCATTTTCTACCGTCGAAAGTGCATTCCGTCAAAACTGCCTGTAATCTGCGGGATATTTGGCTGGGGTACAAAATATGCGTCGTAACCACATCGTTTTTGAGTTAGGGGTGTTGAAAAAATTCCCTAGATATAGGGAATATTCATTGGATTTCTTCTGAGTCCAGAGAAGTGTGAACTTCTCTGGACTCTTCTCCTCACAGAATGATGTCCAAAGTATCGAGAACCCCCCCAACCTCCCGCTAGGAGGTTAGGTTAGATTTGTTTAGTGTGTCGAGAACCCCCCCAGCTAGGAGGTTAGGTTAAATTTGTTTAGGTTAGGTTAGGGTAGGTTAGATTTGGTTAGGTTAATTAGATTTGGTTAGGTTAGGATAGGTTAGATTTGGTTAGGTTAGATTTGGTTAGGTTATCGGTGGGTCAAGCCCCCTGCTAGGCTAGGTTTATTTTGGTTACGTTAGGTTTATTTTGGTTAGGCAATTTTCTCTAGATATAAGGAAATTACCCTAGATGTAGGGAATTTTATCCCCCTACACAACACTTTAATTACGTGTTTCCGACGCATAATTTGTTCCCCACCCGAAAACCCCGCATTCCCACAGGTTTGGGGACCTGTGGGAGAGGATATCCGTTGATTCGGGCCGCCAGTTGAAACGGGCCGCCTATAGTAGCATGCATACCCAGCAGACAGGGCGGTGCGCAGAGGCGGCTATCGCTGCCTCTGCGCATAGGTTAGGTATACTTTGTGGTTAAGGTTAGGTTAGGTTAGGTTAGGTATACTTTGTGGTTAGGTTAGGTTAGGTATACTTTGTGGTTAGGTTAGGTTAGGTATACTTTGTGGTTAGGTTAGGTTAGGTTAGGTTAGGTATACTTTGTGATTAGGTTAGGTATACTTTGTGGTTAAGGTTAGGTTAGGTTTCATTAAAACCTATAAGTTTAGGTTAGGTTCCATTAAAGCTTAAAGCAGTGCCCACCGTCCTGTCTGCTTGGTATGCATTTAATATAGGCGGCCTGATTCAACTGGCGGCCCGAATCAACTGTATTCTGGGAGAGTATGGGCAAACACTAGAAATTTACCGTCATTTCGCCCACACTATGGAGTCCTTTCGCCCAAGGTTACTGGTGGTTCATTCCTTTTCTGCCAGACGAAGATATAGTTACATGACTCCGTGACATGGATCGTGTGGGCGAATTGACTCTAACATGTGGGTGAATTGACTCTTACATGTGGGCGAAATGTATTGTGGGCGAAATGACCGGTAACCGTTGAGTTAGGTAAAGGTTAGGTTTGATTTAAGTTATGTTAGGTAAAGGTTAGGTTAGGTATAAATTCGGTTAGGTTCAATTTGTTTTTTTGTAATTTTTGTTGCAAATCGCACACAAAAAAGAAAAGTGATTGGCGACAGAAACGGTTAGCAGATTCATTCAAAACACATCAAAACTCACCAGAAAAAAGTAGTTTCGTCCACCAAAAGAAGTTCGGTGTTCATCTGGAAATTTACCGAAAACCGAAACTACCGTGAAGTCCTCGTCCATTATATCCTCAGTAGTGATGCAATAATTCGTAATATTTGGCGGTTGGCGACATTAATGCAGCTGGCGACTATACTGTTATCTACGGTAGGTTATAATGGACGAGGACTGCGCAGTCATACTGGATATTTACCCGAAAAGGCAATAAATGTCACAAATGCCAAAAAAACAAGCCTGCACACACAAAATAATCACAGGGAGTTTCGTACACAAGTTGTTTCGTACCCAGGCTTTGTCAGTTGTTTCGTACAATGATTGGATTTTTTTTCGTACATAGGCTACCTGGCGTAGTTTTCGTAACTCTAGTAATCATAAAGAGTTCAACTCTGAGCTGAGTGTACGAAATGGTTTCATATAGACTACGAAACAAGTATTTGGTGTCGAATCAACTGGTGTACGAACTGACTGCACCCCAGTACGATTGCCCGCTAAGAAACGGCAATCAAAGAAACAAATGCCCTTATATCATGTGACCTTGGAGGGTTTGTGCCAAGTCTGCCAAGTGAAGGCCTCGTGTGCTGGTACGAAGGCACAGCACAGCACAGCACAGCACAGCACAAAACGGCACAACACAGCACAGCACAGCATGGCACGGCACAGGTCTCAGCTTCTTCTTCTTCTTGTGACGTTTTCTGCTTATTATCGCACAAGGCGCAATGCTTCAAGGCGGGTGCATGGGTTAATATTACCTCCATGTATGCAAAGAGAAGGTAATATTCACCATGCACCCGCCTTGAAGCATTCCTTTACAGTATTTAGTAGAATGTTGTAGGACACCTGTGATTGAATGCTTCTATTTTGCCAACAATCCTCATTATAACGCAATGAATAATGTAAAACTCTTATATTCCATTTTACATAAGCCTATGTTGACCATGACAACACTTAATTGTAGCTGGTTTGGTAGGGAATAATAGAAAATAAGTCGAGCCCGACACCCCGAAACCCGACATTCTAGCTCCGCGTGTAGTTCCCAGACGGCCACCAGATGACAGATCGAGCTCACTAAGGTAGTCTATTATCATCATTTTGACTCCTACGTAGGCACGACCCTCCCACCTACCCTATGAACCAGTCTCAATCTCAATGGCAAGAAACTTTAAATCATGATGGGTTTGAACTGCCGTGACTAGTTAGTTATACAGGTAACAGGTAAGGTGACGTCATAATGAGGTTAGGTTGTAATGGTGGCATTCAATGTATAATAATCATTGTATGGCAACTTCCTATTTCCGATAGCGCCCTCGTGGGGGGTAAGGGGGCATCTCCCCCACTTCAAAATTACGTTCTAGAGGTATCTGCCGGGACCGGTGAAGGTCTGGAGAGAAAACCCCCCTACTAATAAGGGGGGGAAGGGACTCAAGAACTTTAACAAATGCATAATGATACCTGTATACCAATCTCAACATTTTTGTTGGAAATCAATGTTTGTTTACAGGTGTGGGGGTGCCCGCCCCGCCCCGCAAACCTGGCTTCCCTTCGCACTGCCGTAGTATTGGTTATTATCTTTTTTCTTGATATAGCCCTGTAGTCTGGAACGCTATTCCTCCCCAGATTCAAGACACACTTTCCCGGAGTATATTCATGGAGATATTAAAAGGATACATCCCAACCACCTATTAACCCCTTCACGCACAGATCTTTCCTTGCTTATAAAAAAAATTGTTGTCGAGCCATAAAATTACGAAAAGTAACTGAATATACCAAATTAGTTAGTCGACAAGAATACTAAGCAGGTCATAAATTATCTATAAAATATTGCTTATATTCACTAAAAAATCATCAAATGGGACCCAAATTACAATGGAAATTACGGTCTGGGTCTCAGGGGGTTAAACTATCAGTCCACACTCTCATCATACTGTTGGTAGCAGAGTGGCGTTCGAGGTGACTCGAGTTCGATCCCCGAAGAAAACCAAAATCTTTCTGCACCGTCGAGTGGCCTAAGAACACCCACATGCTGCCCATTAACTCTACCTTTGAGTTGTTGTGCCTCTGTTCTTCCCTTGTATATCGGGCATGGTAATTCCTCTGTACCTTTACACACACACACACACACACACAAGGCTCTTTCAAAAATACTAATTTCTCTGCATTACTATCTCAACAAGGGCTAGCCGGGATTCCATTACTTATATACCGTAGATAACACTAGTCGCCAGTCACTTACCACTGCACTAATGTCGCCAGGCACAATATATTACGAATTTTAGCATCACTACAAACTTTTATGTGCCACTGAAGACATGTAGTACATAATATAAACTACTGTGTATGCGTCTTCAGTGGCACAAAAAAGTCTGTAGTGATGCTAACATTCGTAATATATGGTGCCTGGCGACATTAATGCAGTGTCAAGTGACTGCCGACTATAGTGTTATCTACGGTACTTCACTTTTATACAATATATACATACTTTTTAATGGATATTGTATCTAGCGTATTTTTCAATAATAGAAATGTCTAGGTGAGTTGTGTTGTAATGGGTGTTTTAAGTTTTCTTTTTGTGACACTTAAGAAATATTTGGAGCAAATCTTTCACAAGGAGAATAATGAGGCTATAAAGAAGCAATGCAATGTTATGAAGACTATTGGCGAGGCAGGTGAAGGCAAAGACAGCTCTGACTGTGGCAAGGAAAGGAAATGACCAAACCACTGTGACGTCAACCCTGAAGATATACACAAACAAAGGTTTTACCAAGCACATATTTATTGAAAGTCACACCTGCACTGCCAACCCAACAACTGCTGGGGCCATTACTCCCTCACAGAACACAAGGGCACGGCTGCCACCACACATGTAACACACTGCCCACCACCCATTGCCACACAGGACACACTCCCACACCCCACGGGTACAACCACACTTGTACACACTACACACCACCTGAAAAGTGGATCTTCATGTGCTTGGCAATATCACCCTTTGTATTGAAACACTTGCTACAAATGCCACACTTGAACTCCCGCAAGCCAGTGTACCTAGAGGTGTGTTTGTTGAGTTCATCACTGGTATAAAACCTTTTCCCACATTCTAAACATTCATGATTCTTAACACCATTGTGTGTCAGGGTGTGTGTGGTGAGGTGACCCTTTCTAGTAAATCCTTTCCCACACTCTAAACATTCATAATTCTTAACACCACTGTGTATCAGGGTGTGTTCCGTGAGGTGACTCTTTGTAGTAAATCTTTTTCCACACTCTAAACATTCATAATTCTTAACACCACTGTGTGTCAGGGTGTGTTCGGTGAGGTGACTCTTTGTAGTAAATCTTTTCCCACACTCTAAACATTCATAATTCTTAACACCACTGTGTGTCAGGGTGTGTGGTATGAGGCTAACCTTTTGAGTAAATCCTTTCCCACACTCTAAACATTCATAATTCTTAACACCACTGTGTGCCAGGGTGTGTCTGGTGAGCACACTCTTTGTAGTAAATCTTTTTCCACACTCTAAGCATTCATAATTCTTAACACCACTGTGTGTCAAGGAATGTGCCTCAAGCTTACTTTTGTATTTGAATGTTTTGTCACACTGCTGACACTTCAGCTCACTGTGTGCCTTGTGGCCTGAGCTGCCTGCCTCCAGGTGATTCTTGCCATCACCCCTGTGCCTCCCCACCCCTGAGGCAGACTGATCCTGCTGCTCCCGGCCACTCCATGCTGCTGCCCGGCCCCACAGCCTCCACTGCAGCAAGACTCCCACCAGCACGCGATGACCGGTCCTGCGGGAACCCTCGGAGATGCCTGAGGGAGCCGGGTCAGTGCCGGGCGGAGCAGCCGGCTTGGACTGTGACCTCAGCACCTGCAACAGTGGTGACAGTCAGCACACAGAGAGCCATGCGCTTCTCAACATCACCTTTCTGATGCAGCAAGAAATGTAAAAAATGAAAGAACCAAGCCACAAGGCGTCAGTGTGAGGGCCAGCAGGCCCCGCACGCCATATTCCGGCCTTCCCCTGTCTATTCTGGGTAAATATCCAGATGAACACCGAACTCACTTTGGTGAACGAAACTGTTTTTTTTCTGGTGTGTTTTTATGTGTTTTGAATGAATCTACTAACCGTTTCTGTCGCAATTATTATTATTATAATTTTTTTTTTTTTGCAAAAATGACAAGAATCTTTTTTAAACCTAAACCTAACCTAACTAAAAAAAACTAAAAAAATTCACACAAACTAACCTTTACCTGAAAAAAAAAAATAATTGCGACAGAAACGGTTAGCAGATTCATTCAAAACACATAAAAACACACCAGAAAAAAAATAGTTTCGTCCCCCCAAGTGAGTTCAGTGTTCATCTGGACTAATACCCTATTCTGTCTGTCTGTCTTTGTGTATCTGTCTGGTTTTTTTTTCTCTCTCTCTTTCTTTCTTTCTTTCTATGCTTCATTATAATTTTTTCTCTGGTCTTTATCTGCTTCTGCTTCACTGCTCAACCGTCTCTTTGTCTCCCCGTCTACCGTCCATATCCCGCCGCTGATAATATCTTGCACTGCACCCGTGACTGTTATTAAGCCCTGGACCCAAAAACGTTATAGAAGAAAAGTGAGTAAAATTCTAGAGTCCTTTCTCGCTCTATTCTCCAGACCTTCACAGATTCCTTCAGATACCTCTAAAACGTAATTATAAAGTGGGGGAGAGATGCCCCCTTCCCCCCCTAATCTCCATGGACAACACCCAAAAAATATTACTAACCTAACCTCACTATAACCGGTATTATTTTACGATGACACCAAACTTCCCTTCACAATAGGGAGCATGGTTTTTGTTTATCTTATTGTATTCTAAGAGACATTTTCTCTGAGCTTTCCGTCGCAAATCAATAGTTTCGGAGATATAGAACATTTTAAGTGGGGGGAGGAATATCCATGTCTCGTTGTTTACAAAATGCCTCCCTCTTCCTCTTCTTGTGACCTGCATCGCTTTTGTTTGGGATTTTATTAAATTATTATTGGACCCAGTTAGGAGGTTAAAGGTTAGGTAAGGTAAGGTTCAGGTTAGGTTAGGTAAGGTAGCCACGGGTGCGCCTCCGAAACAAAAGCAATGCAGGTCACAAGAAGAGGAAGAGGGAGACATATTCCTCCCCCCACCTAAAATGTTCTATATCTCCGAAACTATTGATTTGCGACGGAAAGCTCAGAGAAAATGTCTCTTAGAATACAATAAGGTAAACAAAAACCATGCTCCCAATTAGAGAGAACTGCAACTCGAGAAATGCCAGTGGTCGCTGGCAGTTTTAACTCAAAGGTTGGTCTACTGTGTTTTGGCTCCGCGACTAATAGTTTTCATAAATTAATTTCGCGATAAATATTGATGCACCGCATCTGAATACCAAAAAATATAGTTCTTCTGTTATTCTACTAATTATATGGATGACATGCATTACGATGGAACGTTCTATAATAGCAATTTAATGCAAATTACTCGCCTCGAGTAGCAAAGCTTAATAGATTTTTTACATGTATATTGTGGCATGTAAAATTTGGGCGATGTTCACACTGTTTTCTAAGACAGTACTGCTGCGTCTGGCAAACGCTTGTCAAAATACAATAAGCAATGCCTTGGAAAAACGAAGAATAAAGAATGCCGAAATCGGCTTGTTGCTGCGACAATGTAGGTTATAATTGTGGAGGCGACGTGCCGCGGCGGGGAGTGGTGGGCGGGGAGATTGTGGCGGGGAGATTGAATCAAAACATTGCCACTTCACGCGTCGATTCATTGCACTTCTAGGCTTTCTATCTGATTGATACACAATAATAACAGGAAAATATGACTGCCTAGGTATAGATAACTTCTAAACATTCGTTATTGACTATATAATATCATAGAGTAGCATTTACCTCGCCTCCTCAACTATAACCTACTTGGTTATTTGGTTATATACAATGTTTTACAGAATCAGGCTTCTATACAATATACATATAGAAGAAAATCGTTCTTAATATTATACTTGTGTGTTTTAAGTACAGTGGAATAAGCCCATATTTTTCTTTCAAGTTGACCAACTTTTCACCAAATTGTGAGTTAAAACTACCAGCGACCACTGGCATTTCGGAGTTGCAGTTCTCTCTAATTGTGTAGGGACGTTTGGTGCCATCGTAAAAATTTACCCTATAACCTAACCTAACCTTACCAATAACCTCCTAGCGAGACCTCCTTTCTTCTTCTTCTTGTGACCTTTTCTGCTTATTATTGCTTTGTAGGTCGTCTGTCAAGCTCGAGGTCGAACTTGACACATATCAAAGGGCGAGAAAGGACGCTAGGATTCTACCAGGTTGTTATATTGAGGTTAGGTTAGTATTTTTTATTTTTTTTTATTTGAGGGGGTGAGGCTCGCTAATAGGTTAGTGGTGAGGACAGAGTGAGGTTAGATTAGTAGTATTAGCCTTATATTATTTTTGAGGGGTCCAGGGGGGGATCGTTTAGGGGGGGGGAGGGGCGGCTGGGGGGCATCTCTCCCCTACTTTATAATAACGTTTTAGAAGTATCTGAAGGGATCTCTGAAGGGCTGAAAAAAAAAAAAGTATTATTCCAGTTTGACACCGAAATCTTCTTAGTGGATGAAACTATTTCTCTGGTGAGTTTTGATGTGCTTTGAATTAATCTGCTAACCGTTTCTGTCGCAAATCACAATTTTTTTATTATTATTATTTTGTCAGGGTAAAGGTCAGGTTAGGCATAGGTTCATTCGGTTAGGTTCAATTTGTTTTTCAATATTTTTTGTCTTGAATCAAAGTAAATCAATAAATTAATAGACAAAAAAAAAAAGTTATTTACGACACAAATTCACTGATCAATTCAAAACAACTGATGAATTCACTGATCAATTCAAAACAACTGATTAATTCACTGATCAATTCAAAACAACTGATGAATTCACTGATCAATTCAAAACAACTGATTAATTCACTGATCAATTCAAACCACATCAAAACTCACCAGAAAAAATTGTGTCGTCCACCAAAGTGAATCGGTGACACAAACTGGAAATTTACCCAAAAAATACTACTAGGGCGGGAAAGTTTTCCACCGTAGAATTTTAGCGGAAAGCAATCAGGGAAAAAAGGCACATGGAATGGCAGGTCCAGAAATGGCGTACGTTTTGAGAACCAGTTTCTGCAACTAAGCCCCTTCACGCCCAGATCTTTCCTTTGCTATATAAAATCGTGTTGTTAGCCATAAAATTACGAAAAGTGACTGAATATACCAAATAAACTGGTGGACAAGGAGACTTAAACAGGTCATAGCTATAAAACATTGCTTATATTCACTAAAAATCGTCTAATGGTTTACCTAAACTACAATGGCAATGACGTTCTGGGCCTCAAGGGGTTAAGTGGGTGAGCCCGGTCTTCTTCTTCTTGTGACCTCTTCTGCTTAGTATCGCTTAGGTGCTCAATAGCCTGGGACAGATGGAAGTCTCCACGCTGGAGGCAGCCTGACCGGTTACAGGGAGTTTCGTACACAAGTTGTTTCGTACCCAGGTTTTGTTGGTTGTTTCGTACACTGATTTTGAGTTTTTTCGTACATACCTGGTGTCGTTTCGTAACTCTAGTAATCAAGTTCAACTCTGAGCTGAGTGTACGAAACGACTATGGTTTCATATAGACTACGAAACAAGTTTTAGGTGTACAAGTTTTAGGTGTACGAAACAACTTTTGTACGAACTGACTGCACCCCACCACCCTGAGCAGCCATCCGCCGGGTGACGCCCCTCCTGCCTTGAGGTGCCTCAGCTAGCGGTGGCGTCCCTAATACTGCCTGGCTACACGGATAGTAATACACCCCAGCCACACTGCCTACCTTGGTTCTTGGTGGTGTTAAGGGCTGCGAGGATCCCTGGGGAACACTATGGCCCGTACCGAGAGTTGAGGCGGTAGAGCGACGAATGACGACGTACCGACGAAGGTAAGGTCGCGGTAGAACCTTCAAATCGTTACCGAGAGTAAACAGAAATGGAGGGTTGGTTGAGGTTTCACGCGGCGGTTTATTGGCAACAATGTTCCTGTGTTGGTATCACTGGAATCCGGATTTTAGCGCCGACTCCTCAAGAACGTCAACAAACCGCGCGCGCCCCAACCACGGAATCTTCACAGCTCAGCTACACCACCTGCGTATATCCCCTGTCCTCACTGCCCCTGGTGCAGGAGCGTCCCGGAGATTACTGTACACTTGCTGCAGCAGTGGCCAAGCTTCCACGCCCACCGTATAGTGCTCTACTCTCAACTCCTCACCCTGACCTGCCCACCCTGCTGGCGTCTTCCCCTCACGGCAACACGCTGTCATCTGCCTCACCTGTGCCTTCCTGAAGAAGACAGATCAGCTGCCACGTCTGTGATTGCATCATAGGACATCACCAGGGAACATAGGATTAATCCTGAAAGGTAAATATTCCGCAGGAGTTGATGGCCGCTGTAGCGATCTGACTAGCTAGGCTTTGCCCGAGTAGCTACACTGCACCAATGGGGAGTTTTCTAATAAGCTCACGCTCAAGCCTGTTTCTCGCGCTCTCATATCTTCTGCCCTTTGAGCGTGAATGATCTATCATTTACCGTAAATTTCCTGTACTTTTTGGGGACATATCAGAATTATCCTTCAATACAACAACTGAAACAGTTCTTAATAAAAAATGTAGTTTATCATTTTGTTTTTCAGCACTTGAAGAAAATATTGGCAAAACATAGAATACTTGAAAACTCAATTTCTTAAAATCGTCATTTCATGGAAACACTGCACGTTTAAGCTGAATGAAGCTTCAGGAAGTATGTACTTGTATGTAAGTTTTCACTGAGTACCTGTTTTGGGTGTATATGTCTCTCTTACGACGAACATTTAACCAAGAAGTAATTTAAGTAATTGGCACCTCAACGAACAGTCCTCTATCGAAGACAATACAGACAGCTCTCTGAGACTCCGTGGAGGCAGGACGTGTAGCCGTGTTTACACTCATCCTACTAACAACGATTATCGGAAGCTTGGGTGAAGCTAGCGGTAAGATGGAGTTTAAGAGCTACTGTGGAGAGTGTAAGAAGGAGGTGAAGGGGAGAGTCAAGTCAGTGGCCTGTGAGATGTGCGACACATGGTTTCACACGGTATGTGCAGGCTTAAAGGAGCCATTGAATATGAAGACGCTGAAGTCCCCAAACCTTGTGTTTATATGCAAGGACAGATGCCTGGAGAAGACAAGAGACTTTTGGAGGAAGGAAGGAGGAGGAAGAGGAAGAAGAGGAAGAAGGGACGAAGTAGGAAGTGAAGGAGAGGAAATGGAGGACGAAGCACTGACCCAAGAGGGTGCAATGGGTGGGCCAGCGGTACAGGCCACCACCACACAGCAGGAAGTAGGGATAAGTGAAGACCATACCTACTATAGACAAGAACCAGACACACAGCAAGACTTAGAGAACATGACTGTGGTGGACGAGGTGGGGGAGGCTGAGGAAGCTGGGGCAACAGAGGAAGTGAGGTTGGGAGAAGGAGGAGGAGCCACGAGGGAGCCGAGCCCGCAGCCACAGAGGGAGGACACAACAACCCGCTGGGGTGAACAGGGAGCCAGGCCCAAGGAACAGAGGCCCAGACAGCCCACGAAGGGGACGAGTCCCCAGCCGCAGAGGTGGGAAACACTGTATGGTATAGGGGAAAGAGGAACTGACGTCAGTGATAGGAGGCCAGAACAGTTAGCAGAGGAGCAGAGCCCCCTGCCGCAGAGGAGGACGACAATAGCGGCCATTAGAGAAAGAGGACCCACTACAAGGAGGCCAGGCCAGCCTGCAATAGAGCAGAGTCCTCAACCGCTGAGGAGGACGACTACGGCGGCCACCGGGGACCGAGGTCCCACTACAAGAAGGCCAGATCAGTCTGCAAGGGAGCAGAGTCCTCAACCGCTGAGGAGGACGACTACGGCGGCCACCGGGGACCGAGGTCCCACTACAAGAAGGCCAGATCAGTCTGCAAGGGAGCAGAGTCCCCAACCACGGAGGAGGACGACTACGGCGGCCACCGAGAACCAAGGAGCCAGAGCAAGGGAGAGGAGGACAGACCTGCAAGCCCAGGCGGCAACGACACCCTGGTTGGGAGTCGGCCGGTGGGCATGGAAGATGGTCACCGAAGGCAAGCGACTACGTCTGAAGAGATCCGGTAAGTGGGAAAGAAGGATATGGTTGTTTGGGGACAGTATCCTAAGAGGGCTCGGTAAAGAGATACAGGGTCTGACGAGCGAGTTCTATAGGATAGAGGATAAATGTTTACCAGGAGCTAACATCAGGACCATAAGCGAAAAGGTGAGACAACACCTAAGCGAGATGGAGCCGGAGGACCTGGTAGTCATAGAGGGAGGTGGCAACGGTTTGGTAGAGGTAGGAGGAGAAAAGACAGTGAAGGCTTTCGAGGAAATGGTAGAGATGGTGAAGAGAAAGGTACGGCAGAGCCCCCTGGTGGTGTGTATCCCCATGAGGCAAGGGAAGGAGGCCTCACTGTATGGTGCAAAGAGAAGGTGGGTGAATAAGAAGTGTGTAGAGCAGCTGGAGAATTGGGCGTGTGATGGTTTACAGCTGTGGGAAAGGATGAGTTGGAACCAGGTGTGGTCACGAGATGGCATACACATGTCTAACGTGGGGAAGGTGTGGATGGCGTGGAATGTAGTAGAGTGGGCTCAACAGAAGGAGAGGGACCGGCATAGGGAAACATTGAAACATTTGAACATTTATATAAGCATT
>JACEEZ010022997.1:176791-195939 GCA_016584305.1 Chionoecetes opilio | reverse complement strand
GAGTATCATCAAGTCAATGTTTTTCCTACTACATTGTTCCATTTTAATTTCATAATTATCTTGGCAACGGGGGGGGGGGGGGGACCGAATCATTTTTTTTCACTACTCCCCTAAATAATCGACATCTCATCCCGAGTACTTAAAGTCAACAAAAAACACCTCTCATCTCTCTCCTCTCCCTTCTCTCTCTCCTCGCTCTCTCTTCTCTCCTCTCTCTCTCTCTCCTCCTCCCTCCTCTCCTTCTCTCTCTCTCTCTCTCTCTCTCCCTCTCTCTCTCTCTCAAATCCGTAGTTTTAGAGATCATAGTCCTCTTAAGTGCCGATATCGTAAAATGTATTGCAAGTAGTATTTTTCTTTTTATAATGCCCATAAAACACATATCCTAATGGACATAGGATTCCAAGTTATAATTCATAACACTGACCACGAGAAGACACAGGAGCTCCGCCCTTCCCCCTGTACAAGCTACATCGCATGCCCCACCAAAGATTCTGTTTCGAGGAGCCAGACAGTGGAAACACTTTACCTGAACCACAAGCTTGTTCCATCAAAGCATTTATTTAATCAAAGCTTAAGCAACAGTTTTTAACAATTATTCGAATGTATAAATGATCTTGAAATACTATTGTGTGAAGGTTACGGGTACTTAGTTTGCGTAGTAGATAAAGGGACCCCGGATGAAATATGTATGCCATGTTTTTGTGTTTTTTGTTTTTTGTGTTTTGTGTATTTTTAACAGCTTTACCTGTTGTACTCAGACTTTACTATTGTTTTTTTTTGTTTGTTTTTGTTTTTTTGTCCACATTTTCTTAACATATAAATTTTTTTGTGATGTTCTATGTTCAATTCTTAGTTTTAGCATGCCTTTCATGAATGTTGATGGCAAAAATTCTATATATTAATTATTGCCGTATTAGAAGCAACCTGCTCATCGGGCTTATACTTCTCATGTAATTTTTATATTGTGTAAACTATTTTATAACGGTAACTTATTTGAGACCAAAAATTATCATTATCAATTATCATTCTCTCTCTCTCCTCTCTCTCTTCTCTCTCTCTTCTCCGTCTCTCATCTCTCTCTCTCCTCTCTTCTCTCCTCCCTCGGTCTCTCTTCTCTTCCTTCTCTCTCTTCATCTCTCTCGCTCCTTCTCTTCTCTCTCTTACCCCCCCCCCCCCTTTTTTCTCTCCCTCTGCCCACACACACCACACACACACACAACACACACACACACACAACACGACACCACACACACACAACACACAACTAACAAAACACACACACAAACATACAAACAGATACACATTGTTCCTCTCTCACCCTCGTCATATAAACGATCACCTTCTTATAGGGACGGAGGGACCAACACTTTTAAGCTGCGTTACTTTTAATTACGAATCTCTGTTGAATCGAGCAAAACATTTTCTCTCCCCCTGTACGGTTCCAAGATTAACTTCCCGCTGCAAGACGCTAACAATAAAAGTGGGGGCACAAATAGCCAAACTCCTAGAACCCAACACAAATGGCTGAAATACATTGCTCTGCTTTCCCCACAAACTCGGTGAATACATACTAGGTGACTACTCTCTCTCTCTCTCCTCTCTCTCTTCTCTCTCTCTTTTCTCCATCTTTCTCGTCTCTCTCTCTCTTCTCTCTTCTCTCTCTCACTCTCTCGCTCTCTCTCTCTCTCATGTTATTTGCCGTTGTACTGTCAGGATTTACCAGCCCCAAAAATTCTACGTACATATCTACCCTAAATCTCTCTCTCTCTCTCCTCATCTCCTCTCTCTTCCTCTCCTCTCTCTCTCTCTCCCATCTCCTCTCTCCCTCTTCTCATCTCCTCTCTCTCTCCTCTCCTCTATCTCTCCTCTTCTCTCTCTCTCTCCGCTCATCTCATCTCTCTCTCTCTCTCTCCCTCTCCTTCTCTCTCTCCTCTCTCTCTCTCTCTATCTCTCCTCTCTCTGGCTTGCATAATCATTCCACTTCCTCCTTCGTTTATTTTTTCCCCCCCCACCCCCCCCCCCTTAATCTCCTTATCTCACTCTTGCCTCCTTCCCTTTCCGCCTTTCCTTTTTTAGGGCTTCTCTTTCACTCCCCTCAACTTGCACATTCTTTATATCGCTCCTCTAACACACTTCACATGGGTTTTATCCTCTTTTTTTCTCTTCTGTTTCTCCTATTCCTGAAATGTCTGAATCTGAAAACTCTCTCTCTCTCTCTCTCCTCCTCTCTATCTCTCCTTCTCTCTTCTCTCTCGTACCTCTCTTCTCTCCTCTCTCTCCCTCTCCGCGTCTCTCCTTCCTCTCTCTCTCTTCTCTCCCTCTTTCTCCTCCTCTGCTCTCTCTCTCTGAAAGAACCAATCTACTATGAAGCACAATTTTTTTCACCTTTTCACTTCCTCCTTAATTCCACCTTAAGTTCAAAATATAACCTTTTTTTGGGGGACACACCGTATTTTCCATGCCTCTTTCATCCCCTCCCTCCTTTCTCCTATTTTACTTTCCTCTCCCTTTCTCCTTTTTTTTCCCTCCATTCACTTTCTGTTTCCTTTTCCACTACTGCACGCAATCTCATGGCTTTTCCCCTCCCTTTCCCTGTGCAGTCCAATATTCTCCGAATCGGCATTAACTTATGGAGGTATTTCGGCCAGGCAAATCCTCATTTAATCAACACCGTCCGACCAGTCCAATCCCCACCCCCGGATTTTAACCATCAGAGCTTCAGCCTCGATGAAATAAGCACTGAGGTCCAGAGATTGGATATGATGATGAAAAAGGATAGAATAAGGTGGATATAAAAGCAAAATCGGGGGTGAATTAAGGGTAGCGTTAGTAGTATAAATTAAGTCCTAAACAGTAGGTGGAATTAAGGGGTAGCGTTAGTAGAATACTTTAAGGGTACTAACCAGTGGGTTGAAATAAGGGTAGCGTAGTAGTATAAATAAGGTCTAAACAGTATGGTGAAATAAGGGTAGCGTAGCATAAATAATTCGTCTAAACTAGGGTGAATTAAAGGTTATAGGTAGTAGTATAGTAAGGTCTAAACCGTAGGGTGGAATTTAGGGTTAGAGTAGTAGTAATATTAATTAGGGTCTTAAACAGTATGGTGGAAATTAGGGTAGAGTAGTATATAATTAAGGGCCTAAACAGTAGGGTGAATTTAAGGGGTATAGTAGTGAGTAATAATTAAGGATCCTTCACACTAGGGTGAAATTAAGGGTAGCGTAGTAGTATAATTAAGGGTCTAACATAGGTGAAATAAGGGTAGCGTAAGAGTATAATTAAGGGTCTAGAACAGTAAGGGTGGGACATAAGGGTAGCGTAGTAGTATAATTTAAGGGTCCTATCTAAACAGTAGGGTGAAGTAAGGGTAAGCGTAGTAGTATACTTAAGGGTCTAAACAGTAGGTGTGAATTAAGTGTGAGTAAGTAGTAATAATTAAGGATCTAAAACGTAGAGCTGGATTATATATAGTGATAAGTTACATAGACAAAGGAAGGATGTGACATAAAAAAAAGGACAGTAAGAAAGACGAACTAATAACATTCACTGCACGATAAAAAATGAGGAAAATAAGAAATGATAGAAAAATACAGAGAGGTGTAGAGAACAGGAAGAAATATTTGTATATGATAAAGGTTAAGATAATATGATAGGGAATATATTGCGCTCTCTCTCTCTCTCTCTCTCTCTCTCTCTCTCTCTCTCTCTCTCTCTCTCTCTCTCTCTCTCTCTCTCTCTCTCTCTCTCTCTCTCTCTCTCAGAACAAAAGGATTTAAGTCTGTAAGGGACAAATCTAGGCTCATCGCTGCTCTCCAGTAACAAAATCCCTTTATTTTCAGATCCTCGTCATCATAATAATCATCATAATTAATTCGCCGTCGGGAGGAAGTGCGGGAGCCTCCCCGTCAGGCGGCGAGGGAGACTGATGATAATGTTCTAAGGGATGACTTGTGAGCCGCAGAGTTCCCTATGGTAGCCGTGGAGGGGGGGGGGGGGTTGAGGATGAGGACGGGTAGATGAGGAGGAGGAGGAGGAGATGGGTAAGGAGGATATGAGTAATGGAGGACGAATGTTGAAGTGGGTAGTTTTTGTGGAGTATAATGGGAGTAGCAGTGCACGTGTTATTTTTTTAGTCATTCATAGAGTGGCTCGAGAATGCAGTGATAGAGGTGATCAATGTAGGTGTAACTGCTCGTTGAACAACAAGCAATACACATACTTTTTTGCCGTTCTGGTTATATTTACGGCAGAGAAAATACCAATCGGTTCGGCAAACACTAGTACTCATGTTCGTTTAGGCTAAGGGAACACGTGTATGTTTATTCTTTGTGTTCCCCGTGTTCTGCAGTAATTATCGCGAGACAGCACACTCTCCAGCCTATGTTTGTACAGATATTCCCACCCCTACCTGGTAACATATACTATAAGAAGTCACAGCATTCATCCCCATCCACATTAACCTGAAGAACTCGTGAATCATCAACAGAGTGCAATAAAAATCATACTTTCTGCCACAAAGTATGAACAGAGCAATATTAGAACTATCTACTATTACCCTAAAATGCAAGTTTTTTATTTAGGTGACTGGAAACCGAGGCAAAAACAAGAATCCTTAAGCTACTGATAATTTTCAAATCTGTGTATTGGGAAATGTCTCGCCACGTAATTACCACACTTAAAGGCATTATTACCACTTACTCCAAGGCATTATAAGCCCCGGGGACCGGGATGCGTGGCGCCCACTGAGATCCAGGCATGCCCTCCCCTGCCAGTCCCTGCCTTAGGCCCCGTAGAAGGCACTCGGCCGGAATTTTCACAGGCGGATGACTAATGAGGGAACATCCGTGTGGTTACCAAGACGCTCCCTTCGCCCCTTACCCTCCCTCCCCAAGCCATCGTCTCCATACCTCTCCGGCCCTTCCCCATCCCCAGCTACAATCCAACCACCGTGTTATGACCCCCTTCTTCTTATTTAAGGCCTAAACCACCAACCACCACCCACCACCACCACCACTACCACCACCGCCTTCCCTCCTTTAAAGTTTTGGTTTCTTTACAGCCTATCCTCCCCCCCCCCCCCCCACTTAATCTATCTGTTTTGTTTTAGGGCTATCTTCTGCTATCTTTGTTTTATTTCTTTATAGTTAATCTCCATAGTTTCTTCTCTTTTGCCTATATTCCAACATCAAAGAAACAGGCATGATTGCAGTTTTTATATTTTTCTAATATTCGTAGAATTCATCAATTACTTCTGCGTCAATTTCCGTTACATACCTGCATTAATATCAATTTTTTTTTTCTTCAGTTACTTGATTTCCTAGTATACACATTAGATTTCGTCTCTTATCTTTTTTCCTCAACACTTTATTACCCACAAGAAAGTTGTCCCTGTCATATTTTTACTGCACAATACACAATTAAAGTAAATTCCCTGCAACCTTTTCAACTTTACTATTTTCCTTGTTACTATATTAACAGTGGCTTTTCTTATCTTGCTCTTGTTTCCTCCTCCTTCTCCTTATTTTCCGGCTCCCCCGCTCATGAGACAAAATGTCTCCCCGCGCCCCTGCCTCTGTCCTTCCACGTTCTGTAATATTAAATTAATCCGCGTTTCATAAATTCTTTTCATTTAACTTAGTGCGCTCTCTCTCTCTCTCTCTCTCCTCCTCCCCGTCTCTCTCTCCGTCCCCTCGAATCTCTCCTCGTCTCTCGTCTCTCTCCCTCTCTCTCTCTCTCTCCCTCTCGCTCTCTTCTCTCTCTCCTTCTAAACATGCATGGGTGTGGATTAACTTAAGGCCTTGAATCAACTATTTCTAATATCAGGGTTGTTTTTTTTTTACGTCCCAACCCCACGTGTTCCCCCTTCTTTTAAGGCCTAACCCCACCCCCCCCCAAAACCCCCCCACCACTACCACCACCTCCTTTTTCCCCTCCTTTTTTTTTGGTTCTTTAAGCCCTTTTCCCCCCCCCCCCTTTTCTATCTGTTTTTTATGCTTCTTCTTTCTTTTTATGTCTTTTTTCTCCTTTTCTCTCTTTTTCCTTTTCCTCCGGCTTTCTTTTTTTTTTTTTCTAAAATCTTGAATTAAAACCTTGCTAAAATTCTTCAAAATGTTAAAAATTCAGTTTTTTTTTTTTTTTTGTTTTTTTCACTTGTTTTTTTTTTTTTTTTTTTTCCCCGTTTGTTTGTTTTTTTTTGTTTGGTTTTGTTTTTTTTTTTTTTTGTTTTTGGGGGTTTTTTTTGTTTTTTTTTTTTTTTTTGGGTGTTTTTGTTGCTTGCCTGTTTGTTTTTTTTTTTTTTCTTTTTTTTCTTTTTGGGGTCTCTCTCTTTTTTTTGCGTTTTTTTTTTTTTTTGGTTTTTTTTTTTTTTTTTTTTTTTTGTGGTGTGGTTTTGGTTGTTTTTTTGGGGTTTTTTTTTGGTGGTTGTGTTTGTGGTGTGGTGTGTGTTTGTGTGTGTTTTGGGGGGGTGGGGGGGTTTGTGGGGGGGTGGGGGGGTGTGGGGGTGGGGGGTGTGGGGGGGTTTGGGGGGGGTGGGGGGGTGGGGGGGTGGGTGGGGGGGTGGGGGGGTTTGGGGGGGTTTTTTTGTGTGTGTGTGTGTGTGTGTGTGTGGTGTGTGGGGTTTTGGGGGGGGGGGGGGGGTTTTTTTTTTTTTTTTTGGGGTTTTGGTTGGTGGGGTGTTTGGTGGTGGGTTCGTTCCTATCTAGGGATTTTTTTTTTTTGGGCGTGTCTAGCGGTTGAAAAAAAAATAAATTTGACTCTAATTCAAGACCCTTTCACACACCCAAACCCCCAAAAAAAAACCCACCACACAAAAAACCCCCAAACCCACCACAAACACACACCACCCTTTCTTTTTCTTAACCCCATACCTTTCTTTTCTCCCGCTTACCTGGGTTTTTTTTTTGGGAAAGGGGCTTACCTCCCCCTTTAAAGGGGTGGGTTTTTAAATTGGGTCCCAGACTAACAAATTTTCCAAATTGGCACCCCGAGGGTAAAGGTTTGGTTTAAAAAACCAATTTTCAAGGGGCCAAAAAAGAATTTTTTCCCTTTTTTTCCCCGCGGGGGAAACCCCAGTTTCCCCACTTTTTTTTGGGGGGTTATAACAAGCCTTTTTTTTTAACGGGCCCAGAGGGGAAAGGGGAAACCCCAATTCTAAGCGCAGGGCAACCCCTCCCCTCCCAAAGAAATTTGGAACCCAATTTCCCCCGGGGCATCGGGGCAACCTCCCCTTCCTAAACCCTCCCCAAAGGGCCCAAACCCTCAAAAAAAAACCCCGAAGTTTACCCAACCATCACATCCCTCCAAGCCTGCAGGGCCAACCTCACATCCCTCCAAAGAACCCCATCACCCAAACCCATCCATCCCCCCAAAGAAATGCGGGCCCCATCACTCCCCCCGAAAAAACAGCGGGGCCCAAACCATCCATCCCTCCAGAGGAAAACACAGGGCCCAACCATCACCCCCCTCCAGAAGAACATGCAGGGCCAACCTAAAATCCCTCCAGAGAAACTGCGGGCCCCATCACATCCCCCCCAAAGGAAAACATGCAGGGCCACCCCTCACACCCCTCCAAGAGAAACATGCAGGGCCAACCATCGGGCAAAAAGAAGATAAACCCACGGGCTTATACTATGGGAAAAAAACAAAAGTACTCTTTTCCCTTTTAACCCTCGCTACAAATGCTATTCGACACCCCTAAACGATTTATTAAAGGACGTGGGGTTCCTCCCTCCTTCTTCTTCTTCTGCCCCTAATTCACATTGCTGCTTTTGTACTTCTTTTGCTCATCTATTACCATTATATTCCTCCTGCTGTTTCATTCTATGTCCTCTCATATTTGATTTTATTCTATGTCATTCTATGTACCTCTCTATTTAATGCTTTCTTTTCTTATTGTGCCTTACTCATCCATTTTTGTTCTTTTTCGTATTTTCTTTTTCTTATCTTCCCGTCTATTTTTCCCTTCTCCTCCTCCTCACCGTCGCTTTTTACTCCCCCAAGGCAAATTCACTTTTTTCAGATACATTTTTTCCATTGTTTGGGGTGATCATGCCTCCATAAAGCAAAGTAAAGGATCTTGACCCATTGTTTCTCCATTCAAATCCACACAAACCCAGCGTTCACAAAATTTCAATTCCCCTATCACTGTGGGAAATTTTTCACCGGAAAACAAATGCCCGGGGTGAAACTTTGGAAAATATATAAGAGAGAAGCGAAACGGGAGAGTCCACTGGAAAAAGAGTAGTAAAAATAAAAATGACTGGGAAACCTATTACGGGGGGATGGGAAAAGGGGGGAAAAAATATCAAAAGTAAGGAAAACCCCGCCGCCAACCGCTTCCTTTAAAATTCTGGACCACGGCCCCTTATTGGGGAAATGTGAAAAAAGGGGATATTAAAATAATTTGGGGGAGGAAATGACCGCAGGGGTTAGCTCCCCCACCCCGTTTTCCCCGAGGGCCTGGCGGACGGGGGGAAGAAGAAGAGGAGAGAGGAGAAAGGGGATGGTTGGAGGGAAACAATGGGGGAAAAAAAAATAGGAAAAGCACAGAGAAGATAGAGGGGGGAACGGAAAACGCCGAATGAGAAAAAGGTAAAGGGGTCGAGAACGCTGGAAGGAGGGGAAAGTAAAAAGAAAAATATAGTCATAAAGGGAAGAATGCTTCGAGAGAGTGTCAGATGTTGGTTTAAAAAAAAGAGCAGGGGGCAGGGACGGAAAGATGGTATGAAAAGGAAATTGGCGGTAAAGGGGGGAAAACGCTTATGACGTAAGGACGAAGACGAAGTAAATATGTTTAAAAAAAAAGGAAGTAATGGGTAATATTAAACAAAAAATAAAAAACAAAAAGTAGATTGATTAATAAAAGGTAAATAAAGTGGTGTATTAAAGGAAAAAGAAAGTGGCATGTAATAATGACGCGTGAATGGCTAACATGTCAAAGAAGAAGAGCTCGAATTCTTCATAATTGAGTCAGGAGTTATCAATTATCAGTTTGTATCTAAATATGAGTCTTTGGAACTACCCACGTTCACTGAAAGCAAACTGAACGTGTCACCATCAACACCACACACATACACACACACACACACACACACACCCCACACACACACAACACACACACAACACACACACACCCCCCACACCCACCCCCACAAAAGCACACCCACCAAACCCACACACACCACACCACCACACACCCCAAAACACACAAACACAAAACCACAAACCCCCAAAACAAACCCCCAGAAAACCCCCACACACACCAACCCACCACACACACCACACCACACACACAAAAACACACAAACACCCACCAAAGAAAAAAAACAACACAAAACACAACTTTTTACAAACCACCAACAAACCCCATAAAAAAACCAAAAGAAAAATATAAATTCAAAAACATAAATAACAATCTACACCGCACTAATAAAAAAAAGAATAGGACATGCAACTGATTTCTTTTTCATGTTACTCCTAAAAAAAACCGGTAAATGATAAAAGCCTTCGCGTCTTTAATTAAATGTACTGTTTACTGTGGGATCGTAACCTACAAATCCTATAGGCAAGAGCAATGTCCTTCGTGATCTTACTCTAAAGCCTTAAAGAGATAAAGCCAAAGTTGAAACAAAGAAAAAAATCAATACATTTACGTAGGACCGAAGTAACCGAGTCGGGCAGTTGATACTAAGTGTTCATCTACTTTGTTATTAAACGCCTCAACCGTGTTACTAGCAACTACTTGTGCTGGAGAGTTCCACATATCAACAACTCTATTAAAGAAAAAGTGTTTCGCATCATGTGACCGAAACTGCTAATCAATCATCTCATTACAACCTTCTCATTAGAATGTGTATATTACAACGAGTCGTGCTTGTTCGATCAATATTTATATCGTCGTTTGTGTTAACATTATCGAAGCCATGGAACATTTTAAACAGCTCTATTAATTAACCGAATCAATGCCTTTGGTAATAAGTGTCTTCGCAGAATCATGGGGTATCGCTGGGATGATTACGTGTCAAATCAGCGATTGCACCGTGAGACTGAATCGAGGCCTATTACCTGCATAGTCCGTCAGCGCCAACTTCGGCTATATGGGCATGTGGCACGCTACCCTGAAACCGATCCTTCCCATCGGGTTGTATCTGTAAGAGACAATCCGGCGTGGAGGAGGCCAAGGGGGCGCCCACAAGGCTCGTGGCTGGGGCAAGTTGATGTTTCTTGTCGAGAGTTGCTTGGTATGGGAAAGGAGCCTGCATGGGAACTCGCGCGTGGTGACCCCCGGGAGTGGCGTCGTAGGGTGGGCGAGGCGACGCGCCCCCCGGCGTATGCCCCCAATGATTGATTGATTATTAATTAAGTCTCCTCGTTTTACAAAGGAAAAGGATAGGAAATGTGTTTTAAGTAAAGTATTGTAGGAAAGATGAAATAAAGAGAGAAACTGGAAGAGTAGTAAGCAGACGAATAAGTGGACAAATAAAAGAACTATGTATGGATGAGAAAAAAATATAAGAACAGAAAAGGTTCAGATAAAAAATGAGAAAGAGAAAAATAACATTGTAACATTTAAGCACTGCTAATTCATACTACCCCTCCCACATTTCATTCGCCAAAAAGCAAACGTTAAAATAAAAGAAGAAAAAAACTTAGAAGGAACAAATGATAATGAGGCGGGTGACTTATCACCAGCAGGTACGGTCGCCAAAAGCCATATCTTACCATTAAATCCCGAGAGTTGTAGACATATTTTATACCTCACGTTACTACACATTTCAAAAGTATTTCACATAAGTTTATTACGCTGGTTGGAAAGTAAGGGAAAGACAATAATATGAAAGGAGATATTGATTATTTATGCAGTGCTCGTCGTGTTATAACATAATACNATTGTCTCTTGCGAGACTGCTTGTTGGGAGACTGCATGGACCTGCGGTGTGCCCCAGGAGTGGCTGTAGGTGGGCGGGCGCGCCCCCCGGCGTATGCCCCCAATGATTGATTGATTATTAATTAAGTCTCCTCGTTTTACAAAGGAAAAGGATAGGAAATGTGTTTTAAGTAAAGTATTGTAGGAAAGATGAAATAAAGAGAGAAACTGGAAGAGTAGTAAGCAGACGAATAAGTGGACAAATAAAAGAACTATGTATGGATGAGAAAAAAATATAAGAACAGAAAAGGTTCAGATAAAAAATGAGAAAGAGAAAAATAACATTGTAACATTTAAGCACTGCTAATTCATACTACCCCTCCCACATTTCATTCGCCAAAAAGCAAACGTTAAAATAAAAGAAGAAAAAAACTTAGAAGGAACAAATGATAATGAGGCGGGTGACTTATCACCAGCAGGTACGGTCGCCAAAAGCCATATCTTACCATTAAATCCCGAGAGTTGTAGACATATTTTATACCTCACGTTACTACACATTTCAAAAGTATTTCACATAAGTTTATTACGCTGGTTGGAAAGTAAGGGAAAGAACAAAATAAATATGAAAAAGGAGATGAAGTTGATTATTTTTTATGCAGATGTGTCTTCCTCGTTCGGTATCACGTAGCAATAAAAGAACTTAGGAAGAAATTTTCATCAATCACCAAAATTAAGATATGATTGTAAGAACTGAGAGAGATAAACAAAATGATGTTGAGGTGAATGGAGAGGAGAGTGTAAAGGTAAATTAAGTAAAGTTAGTAAAGAGTAAGTAAAGCTCTAAGTAAAGGAGTGTGCGGAGGGGAGAGGAATAAAGGAGGCAGTGTGGAGAGAGAGGTTAAAGGGTGAAGGTAGTGGGACAGATACACGTAAGAAGGTTAAGTAGTTTTGGCAGGTGAAGGCACGTGATGGTGTTAATGAAGAAAAAAGCAGGAAACCATGACGAAAAAGGTAATAGAAAGGCACAAAGACAACATTATAACCAACGTGTGTGTTGAAGAACAGGACAATAGTTTTCGAACGAAGGACTAAAAACAATTCCGAAAAACTAAGAAAATTCCAAGTAAATATTAACCAAAAAAGAAGCTTTGTCGATAAGTCATATTCATAAAAGAAAAAAAATCAGCAGCTAATCTTTAGAAACAAAAGTGATGGTGAGGATGAAGTGAATACCGGGGAAGTAAAGTGAGATATTGGCAATGAAAGGGGAAAATTGAGAGCACCAAACGGCATAAAGAGGTCAGGGGATGAAATACATTATCGCCATGATTTTCCAGCTGCCATGGCACGTTAGTCATGCTGCAAGTTGACCCGCGCCTGCGCGATACCCGACACTGCGATACGCTGTTTCAAAGTATTCTACGTTACATTTATGCACTGATTATACAAACTGTGTCTTCGTGGTGGATAAATTAAATTAAAATGACAGTTGACTTAAAACTGATAAAACAAAAAAAAATATATATTTACGTAATTTATATGACCGTACTGTACAAACATCGGTCAAAACCTCTAAAATATATGATTAAGACAAAACAAAACTTTGATTCATTAAACTTCACAAAATGTTTGGATATACAAAAAAATGCATGTTAAAGAAATTCAATCAAACTGAAGAAAAAAATTCACAAGCTATACAATTACAAACAAAACAACAAAACAAAACAAATATAAACTTATTTTCCAAACCTAAATCATAAATAAGCTAAAATGGTCTTAATAAAATTCCAAAGCAGAACATGAAAAGCCCGACGAAGGGGATGTCCGTGGCATGAGTTTGTCTCGCGTTTCAAGTCTTGGTGATCGGAAGGCGGACTGTTACGCCCCTTTGCCACGCTGCCCACCAGTACTTTCAACTACTATGGGAACTTTGCGAGTGAGGCCGGAACTTTGGACGACCAGATCCGCATACTGAACGTCACTCGGAACTTGTGTAGTTTAATCATATTGTAGAAGTTTAACAGGGGAGGTAAGCCCTCGACACCCTTGCTCGGACGGGGCCGAATCGAATTATTTGTTATTTGTCAACGTAGAAATGGGGAATGGTGGGGAAAGGCGGCGTCTGCTGCGGTCACTTCAATAATATATTTTTTATATGTACGAATATTTTTTTTCTTTAATTTCTGAACGTAACGTCACTGAACACTTCTCATTGAGAATTATATGAAAAGCTATGAAACATTCTGCAAAATATAATTACAGAGAAAACATGTTGGAAAAACCTATTAGTGTGGAAATGTTAAGAGATGTAAATAGAAGCTACTATTTCAGCACTAGTCCCACCATGTAACACTCACGGGTGCCAGGCGGGCGAGGCGGAGTGGGAAGCCTCGTTCACTCACCGGAAATTTTATATAAAGGGAAAATCAGGTATCACTCAGCTGCTGTAATGAACATAAAGCTGAAATATTTAATATGAATATAAACAAAATGACATATGCACAGCTGACAACACACACACACACACACACACACACACATACACACTCACACATACAAGGGTGAAGTATCCAAATTGGGGTCTTAAGCAAATTGTTATCCTTCGGTACTTAGGGATTATGAATACAGAATGACATAAATGAATAAAGATGCAGTGCTTAACGCGGCCAGGGGAGAGCAGGTGGAGGAGCCTTGGTCAGCCTGAAGCCAAACATTTGAGGCACGCACAACTCGCTCTTTTTAAAGTCGTCTTTTATCGTACGTACTACACCGTGGAAAACAGTACCGATAAGTAATAACAACAATAATATTGGAATACTGAAATGAACAAGCCTATACGTATTATCCAATGCATCATAATCCTGAAACCTTATGTATGAAATAAAAAAAAGTAAGACACGAGCGTGATCCGAAGTGCCTCAGTGTATGACTTCCACACTGAATGAGTGCATTCAACAGTAGTGGCACTGAATTTGCTACGAGGAGACATCACTACCACAGAACACATTATGGCTTCTGGAAATTATACGGACTGAGAGAGTGTCTAGTGTGTGGCAGTATATCAGCAGTGACAGAAAGAAAAGGCAAACGTTGTTTCCACAGCAACTACTGGGCGACACAGCTGATGGAGGGCTGGGCGCGGCTCCTCCATGTTATAAAGAGAGGCTCAGGCGCACCAAACATAAACCTACTTGACTCCAACCCAAACCCCCCCCAACCTATATACACGCGCCAACCAACATAGCCAGACACCAACACGCCAACATTGTTCCGTGGCCCAGCGGGACCGACCCATTTCACTCAATACCCACCAATCACTAGCCAGACACCAAGACGCCAACACTCATGACTCATCGCGACATTCCACCACCACCCCTCACCTCGTCTCGCGACGAAAAAATACACTACCTTCCTCCCGGGACACCAAAAGCCAATGCCAACATTATTATTAAGAAATTTAAACTATGTATCATTATACTTAATGTAATCAACATCATATTTATGTATGCCACAATATAAACCTTGCAACCAGCTAAAACTATGTAAACGGAATGATTTTTGTAATCAATGTATGTATGTGTATTTCAATAAAGAAATTGTACGCTGAAGAGACGGACGGTCGGTGGTCCCTCGCGTGGGCGTGGGGCGGCGGGCGCCTGGTGCTGCCCTGAGTGTGTCAAGGGCACCTTCTTTCCCCCCCCCCCCTTCCCTCCTGTGTCGCCCCAGCGTGGTTTTTTCCGATGGACTGAGTCGGGATGAGAGTACAGTACGCGGAGTCCCCCACAATAAAAAACACGAATAGCGCTTGGGTTAAGCCCCAAGTCTTTTCTCTCATTCTAGCTCGCTTCTCTCACCCACCTATTCTTCTCCCTGTCCCCACTACCCCATCTCCTGCTTTCTCTTTTTATATTCGATTCGCAGCGCCACAGACGACTGTCCGACGCGGGAGAGTACGGACACTTCGCCGCTACTCCTCGCCGCCTCGCTGCCACTCCGTCTCTTTGCTCGCCCTTTCTCTGTCTTCACGACTGCCGTCCACACATACACACTGATCTTTTTCACTGAACAGTTTGTAATATAAATCATATCCACATTTATATAATTTGTTCTCCTCAGCAGCTGTATTTTGCAAGTAATGAAACGGTGCAAATCTGCGATCAGGTCACCTCAGCCACCCAGCCAGTGTATGGTAAGCTCCAAGTGTCCCCTCGGATGCGGTAACGTAGTCAGATCGATGCTCAAGGTAATACAATTATTGTAGTCAACATGTGAAACTGGCCAACTATAACACATTACACTAAGTACTTCATTGAAACCCCTTAAAGCTACCAGTCACTGAACTCATGAATTATTTAAGTCTCTCCTCCCCTACCTCCCTCCGTGGTGGTGGTGGTGGTGGCGATGGTTCAGTAGCCTTCCTCTGCTGGTACACAGTAGTCCGCCAGGTGCAGGGAAGGGACGGGGGGTGAAGTGACAGGTGATGGAGGGTAAGCAGCCGTACTCCAGACAAGAAACTAATCGCCGCTGCCACAATTGCACGACTCACGGCCACCCTCCTGTCCCCGTCCCCGGCCATATTTCCACCAAGGTGATCTTCGCTTCTATTTTATGTCTCCACGTGACGTACATGAAACATAATTGCCTGTGGCCCAGAACACCTGCCTCATCAAAGGTTTCTTGAAACTGTAGTAGTTGTAGAATCTCAAGGAAGGTCATATACCTTATAAAGCTATATGTATGTCCATACGTTTACCTTTCTATTATGTATCTCTGTGTTTGCCTTTCTCCTCACAGGTTTTCCTTACAAAATGTTTCAAATGACCTTCTTTATAGAAGCTCTTTATCTTTATTTAGCCTTAAAACATTACACATCCTGTGTCCTTCGTCACATGCTTCGAATCATGCTGCACATACACATTTATCGTCATATTCCCACAGCCTCACCTATCGTTATATTGCTAACCCACCCATAACAAGGGCGGAAGCAGCCAAGAAACATTACCAACCATTGGTAAAACAACGAACAGGAAAGGACAGAGGAATATATGCTACATTAGAAGACGCTATAAGAATGGAGATCATAAATGTCACAATAAAGCAATGCAACAACGTTTAACGAGTTTTTCTTATTCACTAAAAGAAATGAATCATACATAATTCATACAATGGTGGTATGTCAACAACAACAAAAAAAAAACATGTTTCCTGCTTGATTTTTCGTATGAGATTTCTACTTTCGTTTACGGATTGGCATACATAATTTACGTCAAGCTGCAGGTGTTAATGTTATACCAGAAGGACTCCACCCGTCCTGCTCCACCCCAGCCATAGCACCACCTCGCCTCCCTAACAACCCACCCTTACCCATATGTAGAGGTCGTCGCCCCGAGGCACATGGAAGTGAGCAGGGTGTCACAACACAGGATAGGGAGTCGTACGATCCTGTAGTGGTAACTCAGGCCGATGAAGACATCCGTTACTTTTGCCAGTTTTATTTGCACTGCCTTAATCATAGCAGACTGGTCAACTCAACAGGTTGGCCTCGGGGCCCCGAAACAAGACTTGAAACGAAATAATATATATATGAAACACTCACACAAACGAAACAATATATATGAAACACTCACACACACAATTATCCTTAAGTACAGGGTTAATAGTTATTAGATTACACTACACTCCCCCCTGATCCTATAGATCACTATATTGACATAGTTGCGTAGGTCGGCGCTCCCGGGAACCCCGACGCAGCTGCGGTCTTTCTGGACTATCTGCTCCCTCCTCGATTGTGCCTTCATCCTCGGAGCCCCTCGCAGGGCCCGGCACCTGGATCAACAAGGCGTCGTCTTCCTCTACCACATCCGGCTGCTCTGACGCTGAAAGTTCCCCCGGGGTGGGCAATGGTGAAGTGACCAACCGCAGATCACGCACATGGCGAGGCATACCGTCAACCTCGACATTCTGGGCGATACAAGTCGCGTCCACCGTGCCCTCGAGGCTCCTGGAGTCGCGGGCCGCTGCTGGGGTGGCGGATCCACACGCGATCCCCGACGCTATAGCGGTGCTGGTCGTCCGCTGACTGATTTTGCTGCCTCACCTCGTCGATGCCGAGCAGCCTCACCTCGTACCTAAATATCTGGTTGGCAGGGGCGGATGCAGCGTCGTTCCCTCGTGGCATCACGTTGTAGCGGTAAACCGCCTCTGCCACAGAACAACCTTTCCGCGCCAGTATAGTTTTCACCGTTCGATGGCATCGCTCTGATATACCGTTGCCTGACGGGACATGGGCACAACGGTATCGGATTGCTATGCCCCAGCGATTGGCGAACTCGCCGAACAAGGAGCTGCGGAAGCTGGTGGCGTTGTCAGTTAGCAGCTCCTTGGGCGCTCCTCGCTCCAAAAACACAGACTCCAGCTGCTCGGTGACGCTGGCGGTGTCTTGACGTCTGATGCCCCTCCAGATGGCGTAACGCGATGGGCCGCAATCTATAAGAGTAAGGTAATGTTGATTATTGACATGACAGATGTCCATACTGACTCTGCCCCAAATTTCCGAGACTCCCAACTCCCCTTTTTGCCATGTCTCGGGCGCCGGGTCGATGGACTGACATTCACGGCATACTTGAATAACATCACGTACCTGCTGCCGTTGAACTGTGGGATAGAGTCTTTTGCAGAAATATAGCGTACGCTTGATACCTGGATGTCCGCTGGTCACGTGGATCTTGGCGATGTCCTGCTCAGTGATGGCGACGGCAGCTCCACATGCCAGCTGGTCTCTCTCAGGGCCAAGCCACCTCTTCGGCACCCGAGTGAGCGCGTCAGCTTTGTTCTCGGCGGAAGACACGAACCTTATATCTAAACTTAGGCCATATTCTTCAACGATGGCCCGCAGCGTCTCTAAACGCCTGCGGATCAGCATCTCGCTTGAGGCCTTGGTCTTCACTCGTGCTTTCTTTGACAAAGTGTCCTTCACCCAATAATACACGGTCCTGGAGTCTGTCATAATGGTTAACTTACTCATTTTCCAAGCAATGGCGAGATTCAGCCCCTTGATGACTGCATCCAGCTCAGCAAGGTTTATGTGAGAGCACTCATCCCGTCGCAACCAGCATGCGTCTTCTATAACGTCGCCGTTCACCTCTAAGAGTGCTCCCAGCGCGAGAGAACTTGCATCTACCCACAACGAATTTTCATCACCCTTCACATCCCACCGTCCTCGGGCCGGATCTGATCTCTTCACCTGCTTCAATGTTTCCTCGATCATAAAGCGCAGCTTTGAGTCGGTGACCTCATCTTCCCAGGAAGTGGTGGCCGCATTGGCACGCCTTTTTCGGTATGACGCCGCCACTCTCAGCCAGCCGCACACAGGCAGGTGACTTGTCCAACTGCCCGCACAGAGAGACACACCGTCCGCCTCGTCAGTTTCTCAGGCATGTCTGCGATGTTGTTGTCCCCTTCCAAAAGAGGCCTCGGCGCTCCCCCCAAACTCTCATGCCAAGCACTCGAGCTCCTTCGTGCACACGCTCGGCAGGCTTGCAGATCAGGCCGTGTCGGCTTAGGTGATTCTCAACTTCCGCTGCAGAGGCCACACTTTCGTCCACTAGTATGTCGTCCAGATACGGTGAAGCGGCGGAATTAATTCTCTCATCCCAGCTCAGCACAGTGCTCAAAACCTTTTTCAGGACGAGCGGTGCGACGTTCAGCCCAAAGCCCAACCGTGTCAGGCAGTACCGCATTCCTCGAAACACCACCGTCTGGTATGACCACAGCGACTGGTGGACATGAATTTGCAGGTAGGCTTTACGCAAATCCAGGAGAGAGACTCTCTGACCCCGTCTGCGCCACTCTCTAATTTTCTCCGCGCAGACGTCCGCATCGGCGGTGTGCACATCAAGATAAGAGTTAAGTTCACGAAAGTCCATCACTGGGCGTACTTTTTTCTTATTACGTTGCACAACAGCCATCAGGGGAATAGTTCCTCTCACTGGCCCGTGAACAACCTTACTGTACGGAACCAGCCAACCATCCTTGATCCATTGACACAGTTCATTCTCGTATTCCTGCCGGGCCGCTTGAGGCACGCGATACTCTGAAACTGTATTCTGCAGTCGCGGTGGCCCCGTGCCACTGCTCCACTTCCATGACACAGTCCACGTGCGGGCTTTCACGTCATATGTCACTCCAAAGTCCTTTTCATCAACGTCTCTCTGTAAGGCAGTTGCCGCCGCTGTCACGACCTCGGATTCCTCGATACCAAACTTTACGTCGTCCAACGAGCGCA
>JACEEZ010022997.1:169291-171791 GCA_016584305.1 Chionoecetes opilio | reverse complement strand
ACAATTATTTGTGGAGATTTTAACCTACCTCATATCAACTGGAATAATAATTCTGCTGATAGAGAAGGTATGCGATTGCTTGATATGGTGAACGAAGTATATTTAAATCAGGTGGTCCGTGAGCCTACAAGGGATATAGTATCCTAGATTTAATTTTCACTACCGACATTGATCTGATTGATTACTGCGATATAGGTGAACATTTTGGCAAACAGTGATCACAGGCTAATCAGATGCGGCATAAATTGCAATGTAGACATCACAGAAAATCGGTTATTAGTCCCAAATTATAATAAAGCCATTTCACGAAGATCAGCAGGGTACTAAGCGAAGTTTAAATGGATTGACCTACTAAATGGTAATAACGCCGAAAACATGTGTAATTTATTCACAAATAAACTCCAATCGGTGGTGGAAAACATGTTCCCATGGTAAGAAAACGTTTGAATAACATAAACAGACCCAGTTGGATGAATAATGAGATCCAACAAATCATTGGCAGAAAGCGCCGAGCGTATAAAGTTTACAAAAGATCAAATGCAGACTGCGATTCTAGAGAATACAATGACGTCAAACGTCGCTGCAAAGGACTAATTAAGTCTAAAAAGCGCGAGTATGAAGAAAAAATTGCAAAGGAATCCAAATCAAACCCGAAAAGGTTCTTTCAATACGTTCGAAGTAGAAAAAACGTCAAAACAAGTATTGGACCACTGAAAGATAATAATAATTCTTGGTAAATGATAATAAGAGTATGGCGTTCGTACTCAATGAATACTTTAATGCGGTATTTATTAAAAGACGAAACTCCATTACCAGAACCAGTAAACATGTATGCAGGACTCGAAGGGATAGACTGGTAATAGGAGAGATAACAGTAGACGAAATATCAAAGTATTTGCTGAAACTTGACCCAGCAAAATCCGTGGGGGTGGACGAAATCTCCCCCGCGACTACTTCGCGAATGTCACAGTCAACTTTCGCTCCCATTAAAGATTATTCTTTAATAAATCGCTATGTGAAAAAAATGTTCCTAGTATGTGGAAATTAGCTAATGTTACACCAATATTCAAGAAAAGGGAGTAAGAGCCTCGCAAGTAATTATCGCCCAATTAGTCTAACGTCCGTGATTGTTAAACTATTTGAGAAAATATTGCGGGATAAAATAGTGTCTTTTCTCGATGAAAATAACTCAATACTAAACTCCCAGCATGGATTTCGAAATAAGAGATCCTGCTTAACAACCTACTCGATTTTTTTAATGTCATTTATTCAAACTGGGACGCTAAAATTCCCTCGATGTAATATACCTTGATTTTCAGGAAAGCCTTTCAGTTCCACATAAGCGACTGTTGACCAAGCTAAGGGCACATGGCATAGGAGAGCAATTATGTTCATGGATTGGCGATTGGCTTTCAAATCGTAAACAACGGTAGTAATAAATGGTGAGGCATCTGATTGGTTTAGATGTCACTAGTGGGGTGCCTCAGGGCTCGGTCTTGGGTCCTACTCTTTTTCTGATATATATCAACGATCTGGACTGCGGACTTGTATCTTAAATATCAAAATTTGCAGATGACACCAAATTAGGCGGTAAAGCATATACTAGAGAAAACTGCGAACTCATACAAAGTGATCTCGACAAACTATCAGATTGGAGTGATAAATGGCTATTAAAATTCAATTCCGATAAATGTAAAGTAATGCATATAGGCAACGATAACCTCAATATAACTATCAAATGCAAAATAAATCGTTAACTGAAGTACAGCAGGAAAAGGATCTAGGTGTCATCATCAGTAATGATCTGAAACCAGTTCGCATTGCCTAGCTGCCAGTAAAAGGCAAATATGATGTTGGGCTTTATTAAACGTAACTTTGAACATAAAACTCCGAAAGTAATGACACAATTATACACGTCCTTGGTTAGGCCGCACTTGGAATATGCCGTTCAATTCTGGTCGCCCTGTTTCGTAAAAGATCAAGCCAAATTGGAATCAGTGCAAAGAAGAGCAACCAAACAAATTCCATCTCTGCGAAATTCATCTTATGAAGAGATTCTGCGGAAACTTAATATGTTTTCCTTAAAGGATCGTAGAATCCGTGGGGACTTGATAGAAACCTTTAAGATCCTAAAAGGTTTTGATGTCATTAATCAAGAGGACCTATTCGAGCTTTCAACTCAAGTGACAACAAGAAATAAAGGTTTTAAAAAATAAACGGTCAACGTTGCATCACCGATCTCCGTAAAAATTATTTCAATGTTAGAGTCGTTGATCGATGGAATAAATTACCAGCAAATGTTGTCGGAGCCAACACAATAACTACATTCAAAAACAGACTTGACGCGCACTGTAAAGTAAATGGGTATTGATAGTGCGAATTCGTATCTAGTCCCCCGTATCGATTAGTTGTAGTGGTAGTGGTAGTTGTAGTTAGTATTTTTCATATCCTATCATTCTGCACTATGAAACTTCCATGTTCCTATCCTCTTTAGGGACTG
>JACEEZ010022997.1:142902-168550 GCA_016584305.1 Chionoecetes opilio | reverse complement strand
TTGCGAATTTATTACATCAAGTGTCACTGTTGACCTTGTTATCTCAAGTGTCACTGTTACATTTATTACATCAAGTGTCACTGTTGACCTTTTATCTCAAGTGTCACTGTTGACCTTGTTATCTCAAGTGTCACTGTTGAATTTATTACATCAAGTGTCCCTGTTGACCTTGTTATCTCAAGTGTCACTGTTGAATTTATTACATCAAGTGTCACTGTTGACCTTGTTTGCCTCAAGTGTCACTGTTGACTTTTACTCAAGTGTCACTGTTGACCTTGTTCTCAAGTGTCACTGTTGACCTTGTTGCCTCAAGTGTCACTGTTGACCTTGTTGCCTCAAGTGTCACTGTTGACCTTGTTGCCTCAAGTGTCACTGTTGACCTTGTTGCCTCAAGTGTCACTGTTGACCTTGTTGCCTCAAGTGTCACTGTTGACGTTGCTGCTTCCTTAAGCAATAAACTACATAAAATTGAATTCAGAAACTCAACCCCTGAAAACAAGCAACTTTTTTCCCATAAACTAAACAATACTGCTTGGAACAATCTTTTCTCCTCAACTGATGTCGATTTAAACTTCAATGCATTTCTTTAAAAAAATAATGAAATTCACAATGAATGCTTCCCAATAAAAACCAAATTTGTTTCCGAAAAAAGACTAAAAAACCCTTGGATAACTACATCAGTAATTAAATCAATAAAAATAAAAAACAATTTATATAAGGATTATAAAATTGGTGCAATATCCGAAGCTTATTATAAGGAATACCGTAACACACTTAACAGTCTGATAAAAAAAGCCAAAATCTCACACTATATGAATATTTTTACAAATTTTAAAAATGATACTAAAAGAATATGGAATGCCGTCAACCAACTTAAAAATAATCATAAAAAACATTACCTTAACTACATTTCCCTTAATAACAAAATACTTAGAGAGCCCTCAGAAATATCGGAGGCATTCAATGAATACTACGTCAATATAGCTCCAAAACTAGATCAAAACATTCCATCATCTTCTATTGAGCCACACAGCTTCTTACGGGGTGACTACCCAGCATCTATGGCAGTTCCTCTTGTTCTTCCACAAGATGTTACTAAATTCATCAAATCCCTAAAGAACAAAAAGGGTAATCCACACGAAATTCCAGTCTCATTAATTAAAGAAAATTCAAAACAAATGGCCATACCAATTTCCTTATTGTTTAATCACTCTGTTGAAAAGGGAGTATTTCCACAATGCCTGAAACACGCCACCGTAATTCCTATCCATAAAAATGGCACAAAAGACAACATCGCTAACTACAGACCAATATCATTGCTCAATACATTCTCAAAAATCTTTGAAACTATAATGAAAACACATTTAACCAGTTTCCTTGCATATAATTCTACATTATCACCTGAACAATTTGGTTTTCGACAAGGTTTGAGCACATTTGATGCGTTGCAAAATTTTTCTGAAAAAATTTACCTGACACTAGATTCACATCTCTCCCTACTAAGCATTTTCGTTGATTTTTCTAAAGCATTTGATACGGTTAGACACGACATTCTATTACTAAAACTAAAACATTATGGTATCCGTGGCATCATTCATGACTGGTTTAAAGATTATCTCACTAACAGAACCCAGTCTATAAAATTTCAAAATCATTTATCAACACCCCGACAAATAAAATATGGAGTTCCACAGGGTAGTGTTTTAGGACCGATTCTATTTCTAATATATATAAATGACCTTCCTCACATATTCGCTCGCCTTAAAACAATGCTCTTTGCCGACGATGCTACCTTTTACCTTTCTGGAAATGATACTAAATCAATGTTTGAAATGGCAAACTCTAACCTAAAAATCTTCCATGAATGGTGTGTTGCCAATAGATTAACCGTTAATCTAGATAAAACTTTTTACATGTTTTTCACTAACAGACACAAAACAATATTACCATCTCTGAAATATAACAATTATATCATAAAATCAACCAACAACATAAATTATTGGGAGTGACATTTGACGAAGCCCTATCTTTTAAAACCCATATATCCAAACTTTGTCTGACACTATCTAGGATTGTATCACTATTTTATCAAGTTAGAGACCTCATGCCAAAGAACGTATTAAGAATACTTTACAATGCCCATGTAATACCACATCTACAATACTGTGTCCCTATCTGGTGTAATACATACCCTACACATCTTCTACCTTTATTTCGGATATAAAAGAAATTTATTAGAATTATTACAAAAAGTGATTATTTTGCTCACACTCAACCTTTATTTAAAGAAACTAAGTCCTTAAAATTGTTCGACCTTAACAAATTACATATAGCACTACACATGTACAAAGTTGTCAACAGAGGTAACATAACAACCCTGCTACCACACCACAATTACTCCACTCGCACATGTGAAGACCTCCGTGTACCCCAGCATAACTTAACAATTTTTCAACATTCATTATCCTACTCTGGTCCCAAATTATGGAATTCTGTGCCTAGTCATATAAAAGAATTATCCACAACACGTTCATTCAAGAATCATTATAAGAACCTTATATTATCTGAATACTAATTATACATTGCCCTACTACTATTTATGCACATTTACTATGTTCATAGTGTCCTGGTCAATATTTTTTCTTTTTTTTCCTCATTTACCTGTAAATATATTGTAAACATGGTTGTAACATTTAGGATCTAGTACCACTAAAACTTTTAATGTTAAGTAATTTCTAGGTAATTATTAGTACTTGAGTATTTTGCCTAGATGGCGACTTTTTTATTTTTGTAAGAAAACCTTTATAGATTTCTGCCCCAAAAGCATTGTTGCTTCCAATGGGCTACTTGCATTTTCAAAATAAACAAAAATGACACTTATCATGTAACCCCCCCTCTTGCAAGTATAATAAAGTGTTTCAAGTGTTTCAAGTGTCCCCTATGCCTTCCCTTGCTGCCAAACCCCCTATGCCTTCCCTTGCCGCACAGCCACCAACACTCCGGCAGGTAGGTGGAAAAAATCAAGTAAATGAAAATAGAGCGTAACTCAAGCTAAGCATTATTTTTTTCTATTATGTAAATTTATAATACCATATGGTAATTTTTCTTATGTATATATCCACACTAACAAAAAATAAAATATTTGTTACTGCCCGGGATAGTTTGTTCCCCGAGGCAGAATTACATAACTATCATGAACACAAGGAATCACTCATACTCCATTAGAGAAATACACACATTTTATGATGAACAAGGCTGTGCATGACCAGGTGGAAGACGCAGCGACAGAATAGGAGCAATAAGTAGTCCTATTAGGGTTGCCGCAGCACAAACACCTGCCCTGATATGAGTGAAGCTGATGTGCCTTGGCCAAGACTGATTTTCGGACCAGCGAGCAAAGGAACCAATCTTGCTGAGGGCGAAAGAGAGTTGACGGCCCCTTAGAGGCAGTCATACCGGTGGCGTGTCAGCGTAAACACGATAAACGAGAACGAAATCACAACCACGAACCCAGGGCAAGACCAACAACGTCTACATGCTGCCTTTCCCGCCACTGCCATGGCCAGCCAAGCATCTGCCCTCATGTGAGTCAGGTGTGTGTGTGTGTGTTCAAGTGTAAGATGAGTATATTATAAATACACACACATACACAGACATACAGACAGACAGACAGACAGAAGAATTACTATGTTAATGCCGATCATGTTTATATTCTGGAGACGGTAACAATGCGAACAATTCTTCCGCATAAAATGGCAAATAATTCCCTTTTTCCTTTTCTTTTCATCACCTCTCTTTTCCTTTACACCCAATAGTCCATTTGGGCACCTATGCATTTATAACCTTCTTACTACCCCTTGCTATTCCTAACTCTTTTTCCAGGAATTTATCTTACAATTATCGACTCCTCATTCGGATCTCTCTCACTCTTTTCCCAAACCTGTCTCTCCCTATTTTTTCATCCTTTCATTCTCTCTTCCTCTCACCTCTCTCTTCTCCTCTATCCAAACTCCGCACTCTTATCTCTTACTCCGTTCACTTTCCTTTCGTGTTTGACTTACTCTTTCCCCTCGCCCATCCGGCGCGTGGCCTCTCATGCCGGCTGTTGCTTCACTACTCATTACGGTAATTATGCAGCTCCATCACATCAGCCGCCGCCCGATACCTCTGACGCTCTGGCCCGGAAAAGAATGACTGTATTAAAGGCGCTATTGGAAGGGTGGATTTAGACTGCCGCAACCAGGGACTTTCGGCCTAATCTGTCCCCCATCAGTCCAGTGTACAAATGTTGCTCCACTGTAATTGACTGAAAAAAAAGCAGCCTTCATATTCGTACCAATGCAAAAAACATCTTTTTTTGGCGATGATCGGCAAAACTCATTTTTGAGAAGTACATGACATTTTATCTTCTAATTGAGGAAAAAAATATATATGCTACGGGTATCTTATATTTTTCTGTTTTCTAATGTTTTTTGGCCGTATATTAAATGTTCGCTCGTGTATGTGGTACACGTGACCGTATTTTTGTTGTTATTTTTAAGCGCTTAATGAATACCACTAACTAGACGGTCGAAAAAAGAGCGGTAAAAATATAGGCTTTGATATTTCCGGTTCTCCTCATTTTTATGTGTATAAGGCTAACTAACTATTAATATTATTATTCTGTTCACCTACGCATATAATACGTCCATTACGAAGATACTATCAAGGTTACTGTTGGTCATAATAACTGTGCTTAGTTACTGTTATTGTTGCTGCAGTGGCCATATACTACTACTGTTATTACTTTGTCACCTATTAGAAGATTTATACTATTTTTGCATAAACGGAATCCTTTAAACTATCCTATCTACATTTCGTTGTAATACCTATTTATGAATGATAAAACAACCAGTAAGACGCCTTAATCGGCGAAGGACGAGCGAGCCCGTAGAAACCCGATAGCAAGGAAATTTGTCTGTAGGCGCGAATCAGGATTGTCGAATGGAGCTATCAGATGGCGAGAACTGCTTGTCAATCGGAAGCGGGATTCCAAAGATATAAGTTCCTGAAAAGCGTGATGGTCGGTCGGGTCGGGTCGGCCGCTGGTCGGTCGGGTCAGGTCGGCCGCTGGTCGGTCGGGTCGGGTCGGCCGCTGGTCGGTTGGGTCGGGTCGGCCGCTTATATGTGGAGAAAAATCCGTAATCCCGTGATGACTCGCGAGCGCTTTCGCGCTCGTCGAATCATGCAGACCTTTACTTGCATTGCCATCATTTCTATGCTTGGTAGATATATAGTTATTTATATTAAAGTAGTAACCATTCTTCATAGCCCGGGTAGCTCAGTCGGTAGACCATTAGGCTTTTAACCTAAGGGGTCCGGTTCGAGTCCCTGTTCGGGCTTATCTTTTAATGTGTTTTTTTTTTCATCAAACTACTACTTTGTTTTGGGTCATGTTGTTCTATAGCGCCTGCAGGCTTTTTTATCCATGAAAGGCTTTGGTGATTTACCCATTGGGGATTCTTTGAGGGCTATGATTGTGGTCTTCGCTCTTGGTGGCGCCAGCAAATATCTATGTGGAGTTGTTGAGTCTCATGACGCAACCGTCACCCCCCCCCCCCTCCCTCCGTTGTTGTAGTGAAAACACCTTCCTCTTCAAAATCTAGCACTTCCGATATGTTGATGTGTAAAATACAGGGTATAACTGATCCCTCTAGACCAGTGTTTCTTAACCGTTTTACCACCACGCTCCCAATTAGTAGTTGGTCCTTGCCTCCATGCTCCCCCCTACATTTCTTTAACCAAGATATTTCAAAATAATCCTGAATCAAAAAGTCTGATTCAGATAATAATTAGAGCAAGTATTAATAATAATTAGGCTGCGGCCGCACTGGGAGCGAGAAGCAATGCCAAGCTTTTTATCAAAAATAGAATAACGCTCGGAAGAGGGAAAGGGGGGGGGGGGGGAAAGGGGGGGGAGGGGGGGGGGGGGGGGGGGGGGGGGGGGGGGGAGGGGGGGGGGGGGGGGGGGGGGGGGGGGGGGGGGGGGGGGGGGGGGGGGGGGGAGGGGGGGGGGAGGGGGGGGGGGAGGGGGGGGGGGGGAAGGGGGGAGGGGGGGGGGGGGGGGGGGGGGGGGGGGAGGGGGGGGGGGGGGGGGGGGGGGGGGGGGGGGGGGGGGGGGGAGGGGGGGGGGGGGGGGGGGGGGGGGGGGGAGGGGGGGGGGGGGGGGGGGGGGGGGGGGGGGGGGAGGGGGGGGGGAAAGGGGGGGGGGGGGGGGCGGAGGGGGGGGGGGGGGGGGGGGGGGGGGGGAGGGAGAGAGGGGGGGGGCTGGATGAAAAGAAAAAAGGGAAGAACAAATAGAAGAATAATAAGATATGAATGCTCCATAAGGTAACAATAATGTTAATAATGTTTATTGTTACGAAAGAGCGCGAAGCGCTCGTGAGTCCTCACTGATACGGGATTTTTCCAGGATTAGCGGCCCGACCCGACCGACCATCACGCTTTTCAGGAGCTTATATCTTTGAATTCCCGTCAAAGTCTTATATCTTCGCCATCTGATAGCCCCATTCAATCCCTACAGTTTCAGCGTAAAAAGGCAAAGGTAAATGGAGTTTAGATGACAGCAGACAAATTTCCTTGCTATCGGGTTTCTACGGGCTCGCTCGTCTTTCGCCGATTAAGGCGTCTTACTTATATGTGAGAAAAATCCCGTATCCAGTGAGGACTCTCGAGCGCTTCGCGCTCGCTCGTAATAAATGTACGCATAGGTTATTGTTTTGGTTCAAAATTATCAACATTTTTTTCCTTTCTAAATGTGACCACTAATTCAGCAAGCCTAGCAATTATAGAAAAAAAAATTCAGAGCATTAAGGTAATTATTTTTTCCAATTTGTTTATGATTTACCATATATTACTAATACTATTAACGCAGAGTTGCGCTATATAAGTAATACTTTAAACTCTATAATGGACCATTATTATCATTATTATCTATTATTATTACTCCGCGTTTTATGTTTTTTGAGTTGTTATGTGTGCTCTCTCTCTCTCTCTCTCTCTCTCTCTCTCTCTCTCTCTCTCTCCTCGCCTCTGGTCCTCATTATCTCGTCTCTCTCTCTCTCATCTGCTCCTGCCTCTCTTCTCTCTCTCTCTCTCTCTCTCTCTCTCTCTCTCTCTCTCTCTCTCTCTCTCTCTCTCTCTCTCTCTCTCTCTCTCTCTCTCCAGGGTCCTGTTAAATTTTCATGCTCGAAATCTCTTCCATTCTCCTTGAAGCGAGAATTATGCAGTACAAACACGACGACGCGTCATGCCAGCGAGGAGACTTTGAATGAGGTGACGCGGCAGGCTTGAAAATTTTACAAAACACCTTGGATGGCCGCAACAAACTAAAAGAAAATGAAACTCAGCTGATGAGACTCAAAGCTGCTGGCTAGTCAAAGTTTCATCCAGTAGCGAGCCGTGGCACTTCGATGGTGTGGGGGAAGAGGAGGAGGAGGAGGGAGGATTTACATAGGATTACATAGGAGTAACAGACACCAGGAGACCTATTGGTCCATAGCGAGGGTATCTGCTGAACTACATACTACTAACTATCAACTACTTGTAAGAAAACAGTTGAAAAGATACCATGTCCGCTAAAGATGATGGGAACATGGGAAGTTCATAGTGCAGACTGATAGGATATGAAAAATACTAACTACAACTACCACTACCTGACTACAACTAATCGATACGGGGGACTAGAATACTATTCGTCACTATCATACCCATGTTTACTTTACAGTGTTGCGTCAGTCTGTTTTTGATGTAGTTATTGTGTTGTGCTCCGACAACATTTGCTGGTAACTTGTTCTCATCGATCAACGACTCTAACATTGAATATTTTTCGGAGATCGGTGATGCAACGTTGACCGGTTTAAGTTTTAAACCATTATTTCTTGTTGTCACTGAGTGAAGCTCGAATAGTTCTCTGATTAATGACATCAAACTTTAGGATTCTTAAAGGTTTCTATCAAGTCCCCACGTATTCTACGATCCTTTAAGGAAAACATATAATTCCGCAGTCCCTCTCTTCATAAGATGAATTTTCGCAGAGATGGAATTTGTTTGGTTCTCTTCTTTTGCATTGATTCAATTTGCTGATCTTTATTACGAAACAGGGCGACAGAATTGAGACGGCATATTCCAAGTGGCGGCCTAACCAAGGACCGTGTATAAGTTGTGTCATTAACTTTCGGCGTTATGTTCAAAGTTACCGTTTTTATAAACCGTCACACATCATATTTGCCTTTTACTGGCAGCTAGGCAATGCGAACCTGTTTCAATCATTACTGATATGACACCTAAATCCTGTTTCCTGCTGACTTCATAACGTTTATTTTGCATTTGATAGTTTATATTTGAGTTATCGTTGCTATAATGCATTCCTTTACATTTATCGGATCTGAATTTTAATAGTCCTTTATCACTCCATCTGATAGTGTCGAGATCACTTTGTATGAGTGTCGCAGTTTTCTCTAGTATATGCTGTTACCGCGCTAATTTGGTGTCAATCTGCAAATTTTTTGATATTTTCGAATACGTCCCGCAGGCCCGATCGTTGAATATATATCATAAAAAGAGTAGGACCCAAGACCGAGCCCTGAGCCACCCCACGTAGTGAACATCTAACAATCAGATGCCTTCACCATTTATTACTACTCCGGTGTTTACGATTGAACCAATCGCCAATCATGACATTAACTTGGATGCTCATATGCTTGTGCCCTATCTAGGTGCATCGCAGGTAGATGTGGAATGGTTACTACAAGGTTTCTGAAATCAAGTTATATTCCATTGCCGAGGGAATTTTAGCGTCCCCAGTTTGAATAAATGACCATTAAAAAAATCCGTAGGTTTGTTAAGCAGGATCTCTTATTTCGAAATCCATGCTGGGAGTTTGTATAGAGTTCTTTTCACGATGAAAGACACTATTTTCATCCGCAATTTTTTCTCAAATAGTTTAACATCACGGACGGTTAGACCTAATTGGCGATAATTCTTGCGAGGCTCTTACTCCCTCCCTTTTTTTGAATATTCTGTGTAACATTAGCTTAATTTCCACATACTAGTAACATTTTTTATTCACTTAGCGATTTATGAAAATAATCTTTATGGAGCGAAAGTTGACTATGACATTGTCGCGAAGTAGTCGTGGCGAGATTTCGTCCACACCCCACTGGATTTTGCTGGGTCAGTTTTCATCCAGCAATACTTTGATATTTCCGTCTACTGTTCTCTCTCCTATTACCAGTCTATCCCTTTCGAGTCCTGCATACATGTTGACTGGTTCTGGAAATGGAGTTTCGTCTTCTTTAATAATACCGCATTAAAGTATTCATTGAGTACGAACGCCATACTCTTATTATCATTTACCAAGATATTATTATTATCTTTCAGTGGTCCAATACTTGTTTTGACGTTTTTCTTACTTCGAACGTATTGAAAGAACCTTTTCGGGTTTGATTTGGATTCCTTTGCAATTTTTTCTTCATACTCGCGCTTTTTAGACTTAATTAGTCCTTTGCAACGACGTTTTACGTCATTGTATTCTCTAGAATCGCAGTCTGCATTTGATCGTTTGTAAACTTTATACGCTCGGCGCTTTCTGCCAATGATTTGTTGGATCTCATTATTCATCCAACTGGGTCTGTTTATGTTATTCAAACGTTTTCTTACCATGGGAACATGTTTTTCCACCACCGATTGGAGTTTATTAGTGAATACATTACACATGTTTTCGGCGTTATTACCATTTAGTAGGTCAATCCATTCAACTTCGCTTAGTACCCTGCTGATCTTCGTGAAATCTGCTTTATTATAATTTGGGACTAATAACCGATTTTCTGTGATGTCTACATTGCAATTTATGCCGCATCTGATTAGCCTGTGATCACTGTTTGCCAAATGAGGAGGAGGAGGAGGAGGAGGGGAGGAGGAGGAGGAGGAGGAGGAGGAGGAGGAGGAGGAGGAGGAGGAGGAGGAGGAGGAGGAAGAGGAGGAGGAGGAGGGGAATCGCCCATTGCTTGAGGCTTGAATGCACTTCGCTGAGGAGACGCAAAAGGGTGTCTGAAAACTTGTTAAAGGACTTTTTCGAAAATTTCACCTAAGTCCCCGATACCTTCCCCAAGACTTCGGGCAAAACGGCTGCCGCGAAAAATATCGAAGAAGATAAAGTTTCGTCCAGGATACTTTTCAACAAGCTCACACCTCGACAACTCCCACGAATGAAGCACTTTGAAGCCCCAACACCCAAGGGGCTCCACCGCTAGCCCGCCTCCTCCCTCCCTACCTTGGGCTTCCATCTCGTCTTCTACCTCATCCACCTTTCTCCTTCCAAACCCAACTTTCAGTCTTTACCACCACCTCCACCTCACCGCTGCTATTACTACAAACACTACGAATACTAGTAGCTGCTCTAGAGTCACTTGCATGCACCTTCCTGGCCTCAGCTATACCACTGCTTCCCTCTCCGACAGAAGGAAGGAACAGGAGAAAAATAATACCAAATCCTGTTTCTTCACATGTAACAAAATTTGGAAATATTATATGCAAAATGAAACAAGTGTCTTTACCTAACTAAAATACGTGAATAGATGTAAAAAAAAACTCAGACGTGCTTTTGTTTTTCTCTTTTTGGAAAGTTGCAATAAGCCTGAAAGCCAAGTTTGTATAAAAGAAATTGTAATGCAAGGGAAAAAGAATATGCCTGCAATCAATAATGTGTTTACCTGTTTATCTCAATAGTCTACACTTTTATATTCACACACACGCTCATTGCAAGAAACGCATGACAGATAGATATTAATATTAATGTTGAAGAGCTTTCTCTCTCTCTCTCTCTCTCTCTCTCTCTCTCTCTCTCTCTCTCTCTCTCTCTCTCTCTCTCTCTCTCTCTCTCTCTCTCTCTCTCTCTCTCTCTCTCTCTCTCTCTCTCTCTCTCTCTCTCTCTCTCTCTCTCTCTCTCTCTCTCTCTCTCTCTCTCTCTCTGCTTCCTTACTCTTCTGGCTAATACAAATTTTTTTCGTATACTATTTTTCTTTATCTTTTCCTTATATCTACCTCTTTCCTTTCAAACAAACACACACACCACACACACACATACAAAACACACACACGCACACACACACACACAGACACACACACATACACACGCACACACATACACTCGCTACGAGCGCCTGTATGTAAATCAGCCACCGCCTCCGTCTGTCTCATCGCTCTGTCCATATTTTGGTCGCATAAATGAAACAACGCAGAAAAGGTGAAGGAAAGGATAAGATAAGATACTTTGATCCTATCTAGACACTTTGCAAGTACCAACTACTAGGTTATTGACTATACAAAGCGCCACCACGCCAGGACGAATTTGGTGGACTCGAACCGCTGACCGAATGCGCAGTGACTACAAACTCTAGCCAGTAACTCTACCAACTGCGCCACCCTGGCGGGTTGAAGGAAAGGAAGGAAGGAGGTACCGAGGGAGGGAAAGAAGGAATATAAAGTAAAGGATTAGAGGAAAAGGAGTAGGTAAGAATTGAAGAGAGAATTGCGTAAAGAAACTGAGAAGAAAAATGTGTCAGTGCATTGCATTGAATTTTTCTTCTCCCCTTTTACTTCTCTCTCTCTCTCTCTCTCTCTCTCTCTCTCTCTCTCTCTCTCTCTCTCTCTCTCTCTCTCTCTCTCTCTTATCACTCTATTTACTTCCAATTTTGTCATCCTTAAATACTGTCTGCATAAGCTATACCATTAATCCGACAAGACAAGTTCTCTCTCTCTCTCTCTCTCTCTCTCTCTCTCTCTCTCTCTCTCTCTCTCTCTCTCTCTCTCTCTCTCTCTCTCTCTCTCTCTCTCTCTCTCTCTCTCTCTCTCTCTCTCTCTCTCTCTCTCTCTCTCTCTCTCTCTCTCTCTCTTATTACCTGTATTATGTCCCTTATATTAACTTTATTTTCTTACTCTCGATGGACCACCCTTCTTTTTCTCCTCCTCCTTTCAGCTCTCACGGCCTCGGGGCTTCCTTAACACCTCTCGCCCTCTCTCTCTTTCCGTTCTCTCCCCTCTCTATGTCCTCTTTTTTTATCTTTTTTGTATCTCTAGTTCCCTTATTTAAGTTCTCCAAACACTCTTTAGTTACCCACTTACAGAACCCAGCTTGATAATGGTCCTTTCATTCTCTCTATCTCTCTCTGTTCTCAGTGTACTTTTATAATAACCTTTATCTGTCCTTCCCTTTATTGTTATATTCTTTCCCCTATTTTTTCCTTTTTCCTTCATTCCCCCTCATCTTACATCCATTCAACTGTATTTTTTTTCCTTTTACCTTTTATTATACTTGTTATTCTGTTCATTGCTTTCTCTCTCTCTCTCTCTCTCTCTCCTCCTCGTCCTCTTCTCTCCCTCTCCTCTCCCCTCTCTCTCTCTCCTCTCTCTCTCTCTCTCTCTCTCTCTCTCTCTCTCCTCTCTCTCTCTCTCTCTCTCTCTCTCTCTCTCTCTCTCTCTCTCTCTCTCTCTCTCTCTCTCTCTCTCTCTCTCTCTTATCCTCCTCCTTTTGCACCCATTCAGGAGTATTTTTTCATCGTTATCTTTTATTATACTTGTTATTCTGTTTATTGGGTTCTCTCTCTCTCTCTCTCTCTCTCTCTCTCTCTCTCTCTCTCTCTCTCTCTCTCTCTCTCTCTCTCTCTCTCTCTCTCTCTCTCTCTCTCTCTCTCTCTCTCTCTCTCTCTTCCTTGCGTTTCGTTGGCAGTCGGAGTGATGTTAATGGACCATTGTCTTGCCTTGCCGGGTGTCACTCGCCTCACATGCATATTCATAGCGATGGATTAAGATAAAGGAGAAGAATGGGGACTTCACAACAAACTGAAATATATTATTAGCGGGAATTACATCACAGGGAATCGTATACAGCTGATTATACTACTGACACATTGTTGTTGTTTTTTGTTATCGAAAAAAAATTGATGGTACTTTATATTTCATAACTTTGATTATACTGCTGACAGTGTTTTTCTCTCACTAATTTATATTTACCGAAGAAAACTCGCTTGCACGTTATATTTCATAATCCTGCTTTTCAAATTTTACATAATATGCTTTAAAAATACATTACACATAGACATATACACACATACACACATACACACACACATATACACAAACAAACACGCGAAGAATTTTTTTTTTTTTTTTAGGCCGATGGGCAGGTCAGTGATTGGAGGAAAAGAGGGTCGAGGCTTAGCTGACCAGGGAGGAGGAAGGAAGCAAAGGAGAAACAAAGGCAAACAAGGAGGAAGTAGAGGCGAAGGAAGAGGTAGAGGTGAAGGAGGAAAAGAGTGACGCTTCAGAAATAGAGTCGTACTTTTAGAGAGAAAAAAATAGGCGGGTAGAAGTGAAATACGTATATGATAACATTTTCAGAAGAGAGAGAGAGAGAGAGAGAGAGAGAGAGAGAGAGAGAGAGAGAGAGAGAGAGAGAGAGAGAGAGAGAGAGAGAGAGAGAGAGAGAGAGAGAGAGAGAGAGAGAGAGAGAGAGAGAGAGAGAGAGAGAGAGAGAGAGAGAGGATGACTTACGACATGGGGCAGGAGGTGTCACGTTGCGAGGGGTGACTGAAGAGGAGAAACTGTGACTGATCGAGAGGAACTGTTAGGATGCGAGGAGAAAACTGGCGCAATGAGAGGAGAGAGCGAGGAAAATAAAGACAGAGACAGATGCGATGAAAAAGAAGAAGAATAGAAGAAATAAAAACACTAAAAAAGAAAAATGACGATGATAATGAAAAAGGAGTAGGAGAAAAAGGAGTAGGAGAAGGAAGAGAGATAGAAGCAGGATAAGGATGATTTAGAGGAGAAAAAGAAGTAGTAGAAGTAAGTCTGTGTTGTGTGAGTAAGCTACGTGTTCCCTCTATTCTCGACAGCTTCCCCTTCCCCTTTCCCTCTCCCCCCCTTGACCCCATGCAGTGAGTAAGAATGTCCTTAACCCAGGATCAAAGGGCAGAATGTGACATTAATTAACATACACTTCACATTTTTTGTCTACATTCCCACTTTAATGCACCAAAAGACAGACACACAAATAATATAATAAAAAAGATACAAACACCATCACACAGGTACCGTAAAAGTGTGGCAACAAGGCTAAAGTATCACATTAATGCAAGATAACAGAGGCTGATACAACGCCCTGCAGTCTTGCGGGAGATAGCGAGATGGTGTTAGAGGCTGATACAACACCCTGACAACAACACACTGTTATACCTGTTGTTGTTTTTCCTTTACCTTGATCACACCTTTGTTGACCTTGCTGCATAGACGAGTAAGCCACTGTTTATCCGTCAGTGTGTTTTCTGTCTCTGTGTGTCTGTCTGTTTATCTATGTGTGTGTGTGTGTGTGTGTGTGTGTGTGTGTGTGTGTGTGTGTGTGTGTGTGTGTGTGTGTGTGTGTGTGTGTGTGTGTGTGTGTGTGTGTGTGTGTGTGTGTGTGTGTGTGTGTGTGTGTGTGTGTGTGTGTGTGTGTGTGTGTGTGTGTGTGTGTGTGTGTGTGTGTGTGTGTGTGTGTGTGTGTGTGTGTGTGTGTGTGTGTGTGTGTGTGTGTGTAAACCAAACACACTTCACAATTTAGCCACGACCATAAATAAATTATACATACAAGAGTATATAAAGTAATTCGGTTGTATCGGTCACATAAGAGTTGATAGACTCATGAGACATAAATTTTTGTGTGAGGAGCTCAACAGTGAATAAAGTATCCCATTAAGATATGAAGTGCTTTGTTTTCTTATAACTCACTGATAACTCACCATAGATCTCACCGTAACACAACGTGACACCCATGTAAACTGTAACCTGCATGTTCCTTTTCCTCCTCTTTATCTTTATAAAGTCGGAGGTATCTCTACAGGTACAAATCGAAACTATTAAGGACCAAACGATGCACTAAGGGGCCAGACAGATGGATTCTCTCTTCGACTAAATTCACAATTTATTTTGACCTTGAATCATTCTCTCTCTCTCTCTCTCTCTCTCTCTCTCTCTCTCTCTCTCTCTCTCTCTCTCTCTCTCTCTCTCTCTCTCTCTCTCTCTCTCTCTCTCTCTCTCTCTCTCTCTCTCTCTCTCAAGCACACATTTTATATACAAATAAACTACATCTACGTACCTCGAAAAGGGGTCTTTGGCAAAGTTAAGTATTTAACATCTAATTCTGGCCTAAGGATTTGTGTGTTCTGAATGTCTAAACAATTATAACTATACTTTCATAATCCCCTAGATGAAAAGTTTATCAACAGTACCTGATATACGAAGTAAGAAGATATGCCAGCACTAGCGGATAGTCGTGTGCAGTTTCTTCTACTATATAATTTATAATTTCTGATAATAATAATTCCATATACTCTTTCCCTACAGGGTACATGGTTTTCCCTTAGCTGTATCCTGTCGGCATGTCAGAGGGAGGGATGGGCGGTGAGGAGCTTCACTGTATTGTATTCTGATATCTAACATGTATTGCATTAGCAGTACTACGTGTTTCAACAGATATCCTCGTTATAGATCAACAGGTCTCCTGGTATCTTTTCTTCCTATGTAATCCATTGAAACCATTCATTCTGTCCCCTTCTTCTCATCACAACTCCTTATCTCTGTACTCTCTTCTTTCTTTATTTCTTCAATGGCGTCCCTCACCCTCATACTTTTTTTTACACTTTTATTCTTCTCTCTCATATCGTTTTATTAACTTTTTGATAATACTTTTCTTGATCATTTTTATCCAACATTTTCCTTGATATTTTTGACCACCTCCTCCTCCACACCCTCCTCCTCCCGTCTCTTGTCTAGCCCTTATCTTGCAGTCTCCTTCTCTTACCCTCTCCTAGTCCTCTGTACCGTGTCATTGGGAGTAAATAGGAAGTGCCACGGCATCCTGGCTCTACTCCGCCTCAATAGTAACTGATGGGTTGCCTCACGCTACAATTAATCCCAACTTAACAAGGTCTTCCTCCTCTCGAGCGAAAGGTTGGGGTTATGGTAGTGGAGGTAGTGGTGGTGAGCGGTGGTGAGCGGTGGGATATGTGTGTGTGTGTGTGTGTGTGTGTGTGTGTGTGTGTGTGTGTGTGTGTGTGTGTGTGTGTGTGTGTGTGTGTGTGTGTGTGCGCGTGTGTTTGTGTGTGTGCAATGGGTGAGGGGGGTGAGTGAAAGTGGGTGAGCCAAGAACACACACACACACACACACACACACACACACACACACACACACACCACACACACACACACCACACACACACACACCCACACACACACACACCCACACACACACACACACACACACACACACACACACACAACACACACAACGCACACACACACACACACACACACACACACACACACACACACACACACACACACACACACACACACACACACACACATTGGTAATAATGAGCTCCAACGGGAGGGTGCAACTGGCGATCGCGAGTCCGGCTCGCGTGGACAAGACCATGGGTTAATGGCCCAAAAATTGTCGTAACTTAAATCCTACCTGTTAAATACGGCAAAAAAAAAAAATCGTATATATAATCGTAACTAAAAAAAATCATCAAAAATTATTCACATGCACAGAAAATCACCTTAAAACCTAAATATATGAAAAAAGATAGAAATTCATTGCAATATAATGATTAATCCTAAATGAGATACGATTGGATGCTAATGTAAAAGTTACCTCAATACAAATACTTGATGAGAATGTATTATTAATTGTTCATCGTAATTCAGGTAAACTTTGGCCTCTTGTTAGGGTTAGTGGGATCAGTAACTCTTCTTCCCCTCGATCCCACATCGCACCTGTTCAGCCCCTCATTCCTTCCTTTATAACAACTTCACCACTCTTCCGGACGATTTATGGGACTAGATTAACTATAAACAAGAGAGAGAGAGAGAGAGAGAGAGAGAGAGAGAGAGAGAGAGAGAGAGAGAGAGAGAGAGAGAGAGAGAGAGAGAGAGAGAGAGAGAGAGAGAGAGAGAGAGAGAGAGAGAGAAAAAAAAAAGACGAGAATATTTCCTCTCTTGTATAACTTTCAATTAAGACAAAATCGATAATAAATGGAACGGTTCTCCTCCGGCTGGTAGGCTCAGCGTGTGTATATATCGTGGGAAGGCAACATGTGTTAAATGAATAATTCCAGGGGTTAAATAGATTTAGGCAACACAGGCCTAACTGAGCTCATTCCGCTCTGAGGCTCCCGCTCACCCCCGACCAGCCGCAGCCCATCCCGCACAGGTAATATTCCAATGCCTAATGATTCTCTCTCTCTCTCTCTCTCTCTCTCTCTCTCTCTCTCTCTCTCTCTCTCTCTCTCTCTCTCTCTCTCTCTCTCTCTCTCTCTCTCTCTCTCTCTCTCTCTCTCTCTCTCTCTCTCTCTCTCTCTCTCTCTCTCTCTCTCTCTCTCTCTCTCTCTGTATGTAAGACACACATACAGTACAAGCACACACACACACACACATTAAATGATATCTGCCTGTCAGGGAGCTTCGGCTCGACAGACACTTGCTATTATGCTATTATTAAAATTCTGTGCTTTTGTATATTTATATAGCAATAAATATTTACTTACTTACTTACTTACTTACTTACTTACTTACTTACTTACACATCCCCCTATTGAAAGTGGAGCATTGCATAGGTTGTCGACTCTACGCTTAGTAACATTTTTCCAAAGATTTCATGATAACAATTAAGGCAATTATTAATACAAAGCATCATAATTTTGTTTCAAAAAGCCTGCTGTCTCACCACGGCAAGGTGCCAGTCAAGAAATCAGCCTCACACTTACTAAATACAATTCATGGTTACCCTTGACTTTTGTAGGTCTCCTGTCCTGCTCTCTTGTATTCACGACTCAGAAATTATTGATGAACCCAACTAGTGTCTTGCACAATGATTGTTCGTGGACCTCTTTCCTCCAGCAGCAGCCTCGTTTTAGTCCACTTAGAGCTCAAGGTTTGTAGATATTGGACGACTCCCTACCATCGTCGCCAAAGATGTCCCGCTTTACTATTCAAAGCAGTAGAAACTCAGAAAAAAATTACGACGACCTTGGCATCAACAATGATTTGATTGAGCGTATCCCTTTGGTGACGGTATCCCATCCCTTGGTCGATTAAAGAATTCCTAAGTCGACCAAGTCCCAACCGATGGCAACAGAATAGTATCGCCTGTGCGTCGCGGAGGCAGCGTGGGCGAGGAACATCTGCCCTGAGCCCTGGTGCTCCCCAGCGCTCCCGTGAATGATACGTCTGGCCTAAGTTTTTCACTCGACATCGACATTGCTTGTCATTCAGGTCGTGTCATTCTTTTTTCCCTCTCAAGCGGTGGTAATGGGAAAGGTCGCCTCGCTTCTGAATTCTCTGAGTCCTGCTGTTTATTGGTAGAGTTAGTTTTTTCTTTCCTTTGACAAGCTGGTGTGCTTGTGTCGGCCAAGGTCAATAGCATAAGTAAGTACTAGGGCAAAAAAAGCTTTCCATCATCAAGAGGAAGACATGGACAGCTCGGTGACCCCCAAGAGGACATAGCAACAGGCTGTGAGGCGCACTGTCCCACACGTCATGGAAACAATTCTACTTACATCGAAACACCTATTACACACTATCTTCTCTTAATCACCAGTGAACTAAATGTTCCTTAATTACTAACTTTCTTCAAATTTTATTATATGAATCTTAGATCACACCGTCTCGTACTATCTGGCAATCCATCACAAAATAAATACATGACATTTACTACAATACCCTTTGGAGTGTGTGATGAACTATACCTGCCACAATAACTAATAAGCCAAATAAGCATGTAGTTTGGTTCGTACAGGGGTACCCAGTAGTCTTTCGAGGTGGCCAGCAGAACCTGACAGCCTCCGAAGTTCCAACCGTTACTTTCCAATAGGCTGATGTTATGTGTTCTCTCTGATTCAAAATTTAGTAAACATCAGTATTTGGTCAACCAGTAACACAAACTATTTCCCTACCCTTCTTAAATGCGGTGCTGTGTTGCAAAACTATTTTACAGGGATGTCAGGCTCTGCCAAGACCTATTTCTCCGTACTATCTATGCCATCCATTACCCTGACGCCTAAGCCTTATTCATGCCTAATCTTCCATCAAACAGATAACCAAAGACTTGAGTAGCCCTTCTCCCGGCCCAACGCTGTGCTCCTATCCACCTCATTCTGCTCACGGCCCCAGCGCCTCGGCCTGTGCTCACCCCGGCCACTTCCATCACCCATCCCGAGCCTGTGTCACTCACCCGTCAACGCCCACCCTCACTACCATCCATCACCACCATCACCCACTCAACACATCCTTGATAACAATAGTAGTTTATATATGTGACATAAAATATGCTGTATAATGATTACATCAGACAGTATATTTCCCAGTACGGTTGGCAGTATACAGTTTCAGGACAATAGATCACAAGCAATGTGTGATAAGAAGGGTGGTGGCCGTCTGTCTGTCCATGTTCGTGTGTTTGCCTTCTTATCAATGTCAAGGTGAAGAATTCGACTTATTCACATTTGCTTAGATATCAATCATTGGAAAATCACTTTATTCACCACTCAATGAATAAACATTTGATCCAGTATTCACTATAAGAAAACACCATTATTCAACCACTAATCACTTAGAATAACTTCATTCTTATATATATGAGCTAATTTATAGAAAATTACTTCAATATAAGTCAAAGTTCGTTGCTCCGCCTCACTGTTACACTTCATCTATGAGCCACTACAAAACTTTGTCTCGCAATGTATCTTTATCCATTGCATAAAAGCTATTTGTTCGCTCCTGCAGTCTGCTAAGCGGGAGGCAATTTGATATTGGTAAACCATTGCGGGTAAATCAAAGGATACTGGCCACATGAGGCTCGACAATGGTCCTGCCTCGCCATAAACACAAAACAGCCCAGCAATAGAGTCCAATGACCATTCCAAATCTGCCATTACTTGGAATCACTGATATAACTATCCTCTTCCATCAAAGACAAAAAGACGCGTTTTTGCCGCTTATTGAATGAGTGATAAAAGACTCAGTCGGGTTTCAAGGCTAAAAATAAATCTTATGAAAAAAAGGAACAAGATCATGAACAGTTTGCGAGACGATTATGCGGCACCAAAGCTTCCGCATTCTATCTTGGCAGGCAAAAGAAGATGCTACAGTATCCCGGGGACAGGATGAAGAATAGCCAGTGGTGATGGTGGAAAAAGAGGATAGTAACCTGTGTTAAGAAGAGATCCAAATACATAAAATTCTTCGTAGTCATGTTAGCGTGGCAATTGTTTTTATCTTTATTTCTCTTGTGTAAATCTCCCTCTCTCCTTTACTCCCCAACAGACATCTCGCCGCTCGCCATTTGTAACTCTTTTTACAGCAGAAAAATGCATAAAAGTAATATAAATCAAGAAATTCACTCTCATTAACGGTCCTACTACCACGAGAAGATTGATTAAATATACTCTCTTGTACATGAAAAGAAATTACATAACTCAGAGCTGAATGAAAAGGAAGTGAGGAAAGGAAAGGAGTGGAGGAAATGAATGAGAGAGCCAGGAGAGGAAGGAAGGAAGGAAGGAAGAGAGGGAGAGAAAGAAAGGGACTGTGGGAGGAAAGGAGGGAAAGAGAGAGAGATATAAAGAGGGAGGGAGAGAGTGAGGGAGAGAGTGGACGGGATAATAGTCAACAGGAAGGAGGAAGTTAGGAGAGTTGCCGCGCTGAGAGGAGCGAAGAGGAGAAAACTTCCTTTGCTCGGAGGAAAGACTGAAAAATAAGACGAAGGAAAACAATGGACACAGCTAAAATTACACAGAAACCTTAGCAAATAAAATAAGCAAAAGACAAGTAAAAATTATAAGAAAAGAACATGAAACACACACTCCCACACACACACACACACACACACACACACACACACACACACACACACACACACACACACACACACACACACACATACACACATACCCCCCACACACACATGCACACACACACGCACACACACAAGTAAAAAAAAAATGCAAAAGCCCACATATTTCTACTCACCAAATATGCACCCCGAAATTTTTTGAATTATTAACCGCACGACAACCACAAAACATGAACACACATACCACATAACATACACCGTAAATAGATAACGTTGACCATGACCAGTGTATAATGATATTAGATTTATATTCTTTATTTTTATCCCTGCCTGACTCTCCCGTTGTTTGTCAATCTATATGGGAGGACGGTCTTCAAAGGCAGTGGAGAAAAATATAGCAAGGTAGTACCACGTCAGGCAGAGAGGAAGGGGGATTAATTTTGCGAGGAGGAAGAGTTCGTTTTCATTTCCGGGCCGCAGTATATCGAGAGTTGGGAATCGGAAAAGACCCAGTTTTGCGATCCAAATCTGTGCTTATCACATATAGAACATTTATTTTCTTTTCTCCTCTCTTCTATCCTCCCCCTCCTCTCTCCTCTCTCTCTCTCTCTCTCTCTCCTCTCTCTCTCTCTCTCTCTCTCTCCCTCTCTCTCTCTCTCTCTCTCTCTCTCTCTCTTCTCTCTCTCTCTCTCTCTCTTTCTCCCCCCTCCTCTCTCATCTCCCCTCTCTTCTCTCTCTCTCTCTCTCTCTCTCTCTCTCTCTCTCTCTCTCTCTCTCTCTCTCTCTCTCTCTCTCTCTCTCTCTCTCTCTCTCTCTCTCTCGTTTGAGATGTAGATGCGTGAGTGGTTTCCGATAAATTAATAATCAATATATTTTTTTCTTATTCTTTTTGTGTGTGGGGGGAGGTGCTATATCTTTTTTGTTTATCTGTCTACATCCCCATCTGATATCTTTCAATTTATATACCTATCCAAAGACTACTCTATACTGGACTTGCTACTCGTGCCCCGCGCCAACCCGCCCATGACCAGTGGAGGCCAGTTTTGCGATTCCTGCCATTTTAGAACATTACCCCTATTTCCCTTCCTAAGGTTTATCAGTATATATGATATACCGTTATCTTCGTAAATGTTTGTTCTATAATATTATCAAATAAAAAACAGTAAAATACACTAAAGAAAGGCCATTATGAGAGAGTGAAGAAATAAGCATGACCTCAATATATACTTAAGCTCTTCGCCATTTAATATTTTGCGAGAAAACATTTTAGATGAAACATATCAATAGAAGCGGATTTCATTAGATTTCCCTTGATATATTTCGTTGTCTGATAAATTAATCAGAACCATGCATAAATTAGCGTTAACTAAATAAATAACATCATCAATCGGGTAATTATCCCGATAGATGATTTTATTTTTTAATCTGGATACTCTCTCTCTCTCTCTCTCTCTACCCGTCAGGGTGGCTCGGTTGGTAGAGCTGCGGGATCGCGTGTAGCGTCCCTGGATTCGGTCAGCGGTTCGAGCCCACCAAGTTCGTCCTGGCGTGGTGGCGCTTTTTATAGTCAATAACCTTGTAGTTGGTACTTGCAAATTTTCTAGATAGGATCAAAGTATCTTTTCTTATCTCTCTCTCTCTCGACCATTCATCAACATTGCTATTTTTCCTCTTTTTTATTTCTTTAATTATGCACGCTAATACCGTCTTATTTTTCTTCATCGTTTCTCTTATACGTGCAGTACAAACACAAAATATAGGCTAAAAAGAATGATTATATAACAAGACTAACTAATAATCCCAAGCCTTGCTATGCTAGACTATTTATTCCTTCTTATCGCTTCAATACCCTCATGTATGCATAATGAACCCTGTACACAGTTATATAGAGATGGACGGGAGGGGAGGGGGGATGGGGGGAGGATAATGATAACTCATTAATAAAATAAGCAAGGTTTTAGTTACTCCTATAATCTTTCACTCTACTCAGCTAGCCAGCTATTCTTTGTCGTCTTACTCCCACCATTTATTCTCTCATTAACATAAATCATTAATATAAAATATAATAGAAGAAACATAAAAAAAAAGGTAAAGCTATCCACCTGTTTCCTCCCCTTAGCCAGAGGGAAGGAGGTAGATGGACGGGAGGGGAAGGGGAAGGGGAAGGGGGAGGTTCCTCTTATCCACCTGTTTCCTTCCTTTAGCCAGAGGGAAGGAGGTAGATGGACGGGAGGGGAAGGGGAAGGGGAAGGGGGGAGGTTCCTCTTATCCACCTGTTTCCTTCCTTTAGCCAGAGGGAAGGAGGTAGATGGACGGGAGGGGTAGGAGAAGTAGTAGTAGGAGGAGAAGAAGGAGAGCAGAGGATTTTTTTATTATTATTTTTTTTATTTTTTTTATTTATAGGAGTATTAAGGCGCTAGGGTGACTCGTCCAAGTGCCACGTGCTGAAGCCTAGCCAGCCGTGACATCTTGTTGCACTGAACCCTGAACAGTGAACACCGGGAACATGACATCCCCGGCAGTACTTCACGCCTCCTCGGGAACTCTCCCACACCCGAGGATATTTGTCGGTAAAGGATCTATGAGGGAATCGAACCCACACCTTTTTGCTGATGTATTGAAACACCAACACTTTACCACTGAGCTATCAAGCCCCAGGGAAAAATAGTAGAGAAGATATATTTAAACACCTCACCCGAAAGAAGGTAGGGTAGTGTAGCTACTAGGCTACTAACTCCAACCTGAGGACAGACACTCAGACAGTCAGAGAGAGGAATGAGCTAAGAGGATATTTATTTATATAACATACTTACATAATGCTTATGAGGTGAATAAAGTAACGATTAAATAATGTCATGTTAACACCAGTCATGGCGGTATTAGGATTTGTTATGATGGTCAGCGGGTCGCACCCAAGCCACCTGAGAGCCTTCGCTTTACTGGTTAATAATGGACGACACATGTACTGCTTCCATGTATTTTGTTGATCATTGCAGTGTATATGTAAATATAGTCACGAAGATTACGGTGCGGCAGAAAGGATGTATTGTAGATCCAAGGTTGGAGAAAGAGCGGTGCGAGACCCAGACTTTGGCGGTGGCTCTGTGTTGATAACGCAACCATCACTTCGTTGCGGGAAACTGAAGTGTTGGTTGGATTGTGTGTGTACTAATTGTGTGTGCGTGTACTGTGTGTGTGTGTGTGTGTGTGTGTGTGTACTGTTTGTGTGTGTGTGTGTGTGTGTGTGTGTGTGTGTGTGTGTGTGTGTGTGTGTGTGTGTGTGTGTGTGTGTGTGTGTGTGTGTGTGTGTGTGTGTGTGTGTATGGGGTGTGTTTTACTAATTGTAGTGCGTGCGTGTACTGGGGTGTGTGTGTGTACTGTGTGTGTGTGTGTGTGTGTGTGTGTGTGTGTGTGTGTGTGTGTGTGTGTGTGTGTGTGTGTGTGTGTGTGTGTGTGTGTGTGTGTGTGTGTGTGTGTATTAACACACACACACACACACACATTAAAAAGCCTAATCGGAAAACCTGCTTGAGAAGGGAGAAAGGTAAGAAGGAAGAAGGGAAGGAAGGAAGGTAGTACAGGAAGGAAGGAAAGTAGGAAAACAGGAAGGAAAGTATATAGGTAGGTAGGTAGGAAGGAAGGAAGGAAGGAATATAGAAAGGAAGGAAGGAAAGTAGGAAAGAAGGAAGGAAAGTATATAGGTCGGTAAGAAGGAAGGAAGGAAGAAAACTAGGAAAAAAAGGATCGGTAGGAAGGAAGGAAGGTGGAGGTGTGTCAGGGTGTGGGTGGGAGGGGTGATGTGACTTGCAGGGAGGGGTGGTAGGGTGTAGGGTTGAAGGGTGTGTGGCAGGTGGCAAGGTATAAGGTGTATATATGGTGGGGGTGGCAGGGGTGATGTGACTTGCAGGGTGTGGGAGTGGGTGGTAGGGTAGAAGGGAAGAAGAAAGGTATTTAGATAGAGGTGTGGTGGGGTGTCGAGAGGTGGGGGTGGCAGGGGTAGGGCGGTAGGGTGTAGGGTTGAAGGGTGTGTGGGAGGTGGGCAGGGTGTAAGGTGTGAGTGGCTCTGGTTTGTCTCCTTCACCTGGTGGGGGAGGTGTTGGGTTACCTGGGGGGGGGGGCAACGCGTTCTCACCTGGGCAGGGGAGGAATCACGAAATATATCAATGGAAAGCTAATAAAATTCCGCTTCTATTGATATGTTTCATGTAAAATGTTTTCTCGCAAAATATTAAATGGCGAAGAGTTTAAGTGAATATTAACTTCATCCATATTTCTTCACTCTCTCATAATGTCATTTCTTTAGTGTATTTTACAGTTTTCTATTGATAATATTATAGAACAAACATTTACGAAGATAATGGTATATCATTTATACTGATAAACCACAGGAAGGGAAATGGGAGTGATGTTCGAAAATGTCCGGAATCGCAAAACTGGCCTCCACTGGAAATAGCCCAAAATGAGTAGCAAGTCCAGTATACAGTAGTCTTTGACCTATCACATATACGCACGCCCCTGTATCTATGAAAATATCGTCCCCATATCTATCTACGTTTATCTATTCATCTATCTATTTCCATTTGACTTAACAAATGACTAACATATTGTAGGAGTTTAACATGATGCCACTAGGTATTATAGTTAATGGTTCCTTTTGTCATCCTTCACCAGCAGCATCACGATCAGGAGCACGCTGTCACCACCCTCAGCCCTGCA
>JACEEZ010022997.1:132902-135402 GCA_016584305.1 Chionoecetes opilio | reverse complement strand
TCATCGTCTTCCTCCTCCTCCTCTTCCTCCTCCTCCTCTTCCTCCTCATCCTCTTCCTCCTCCTACTCCTCTTCCACCTCCTCTCCTCCCTAGACATTTCACTTCGGTTCGGCAATGCATTTATTCCATTTGCCTCAATCTCTTCGACATTTCCCATACGGAGGAAGCCAATCAGGGTCTTGAATAAAGTCCAGCTGCTGAGAGGAGGTGGAGAAGGCCGAGGGGATAAGGAAGGAGAAAGAAGAAAAGAAGGAAGGGGAAGATGCATAAAGGAAGAGGGAATAGAGAGAGAGGAAGAAGGTAAATGGGAATTGGGACAGAGATTGAGAGGCAAAAGGAATGATGAGAGGAGAGGTGATCTGAGGTAGTGGATCATTAAAGTTAAATGAGAAAGCTTGTGTGGGAAAGCTGGAAGCGACGCCAAAGGAGGGAAGGAATGAAGCTGAGAGAGAGAGAGAGAGAGAGAGAGAGAGAGAGAGAGAGAGAGAGAGAGAGAGAGAGAGAGAGAGAGAGAGAGAGAGAGAGAGAGAGAGAGAGCGAGAGCGAGAGCGAGAGCGAGAGCGAGAGCGAGAGCGAGAGAGAGAGAGAGAGAGAGAGGAGAGAGAGAGAGAGAGAGAAAAAAAATCAGAATCAGAATCAGAAATTTATTTACCATTTCACAATGGTTATTCTTGTACATCTTATACGTATAATACAATAATGCGAATATCAAATACACAGTAAAATCTTAAACATACAATAAAACACACAAGTGTGTACACACATTAAAATAGTAAAATCATAGAATAGTAAATAATAAAATTTAAAAAAAAATAAAAAAATAAAAATAAAAAAATAAAAAAAATAATAATAAATAGTAAAAATAGTCATACACAAGTATGTTGTCATTTAAAAGTAAGAAAAACGTAAAATGATAAAATAGTCCTACAAAGGTGTGTTATCATATAAATGTAATAACATCAAGTAAAGTTAGTGGTCAAGCATTAAAAGATAGCTTGTAAGCTTCTTTTTAAAAGTAGACATACATTTGGTGTTCTTAATATGAGTAGGAAGACTGTTCCATAGTTGAGGTGCAGACACCAGCACTGACCTGTCTCCTGTGTATGTGTTTGTTTTGGGAACGTACAGCTGGTGCTGATGTCTTGTGTTTACACTATGTATCTCTCTTACCATGGGTAGTGGGAACAACCAACATGGTAATCTTTTATAGATTATATTATAAACAGTAAGGCCAAGCTCGTACTTATACTTTTCCTTTACCTTTAGCCACTTGAGCTCTCTCAGGTATGGCGTTACGTGTTCAAATTTTGTGCCGCCCAGTGCAACTTTTGCGGCAAAGTTCTGCATTTTCTGAATGCGTTGCAAATGAGTTGCACTTGCCGCTCCCCAGATCTTAAGCCCATAATTTATTATGCTTAAAACAAGAGACTGTATCACTGTGATTCTTGTGTTCTTATCAAAGTTATCTTTAATGCGATTTATGTACAGTATAGTCCCTACAGTCTTCTTACAGATGTACGTAATATGTGTATCGAATAGCATACAGTTGTCGAAATATAAACCGAGGTTCTTTATGGAGCTGCTCGGCACTATGGTACTGTCATCAACCTGGATACGAGTGTCGCTTGGGATCTGTGCCATGTGTCCTCGGGTGCCAATAAACATACTTTGGGGTTTTGCTAGAATTCAACATTAAACCATTTGTGTGAAAATACAATTTTGCTTTAGTTAGAGTTTGTTCACTTTTGTTAATCAATTCCTGAATATTATCTATGGTACCAGTATGTATGAACTGAGTATCATCGGCGTATTGAATCACTAAACACTCGGTGATAAAATGGGAGAGATCATTTACATAAATGAGGAAAAGAATGGGACCGAGCACAGATCCCTGTGGGACACCAAACGTGGTCTCAAGTTTGCCTGATACATGATTTCCTAACCGCACAGATTGCGTTCTATTTTCAAGATAATTTCGAAACCAGAAGGGATCTATATTTGACATAATACACTTTTTCATTAGTATTTCGTGACTTACGCTGTCGAAAGCTTTGGAAAGGTCACATAATGATACCAAGGAAACTTTCTTGCTGTCCATGTTCTCGTATAATTCATTAGACAGTGTTAAGAGAGCAGTGTCAGTTGAGAGAGCAGACCTGAAACCGTGTTGGGTGTTACTAAGTAGTTGCTTACTTTCCAGGTGTTGAGTGAGTTGTGTAGCTATGATTTTTTCTAAGACCTTAGATAGTATAGGTAGCAGAGATATGGGGCGGTAGTTACCAGCTACTTCATTATCACCTGACTTAAATATTGGTACAACCATAGCGTGTTTCCATGCAGCTGGTATAACTCCAGTTACAATTGACGTGTTGATAATACAAGTTAAATATGTTATAATTACTGATAGAGTCTTTTATAAAACGATGTGGAATTTCATCAGAACCGTAAGAGTGGGTGTTCTTCAAGTGTTTTATTGTTAGAATGACAGTCTCGCTAGTCA
>JACEEZ010022997.1:122902-127902 GCA_016584305.1 Chionoecetes opilio | reverse complement strand
GGGGAATACATACATTTCTACATCCATGATTTCAGGAAAGTTAAAAGGGGCTATCTGGAGAGTCTATGTTTGGTGGGCCGAAGGCCCACCAAACACAGGTGGTGGGCCAAAGGCCCACCAATAGCCCTCCGCAGGAGCTAGCCAAAAAGTCCGCCCGGAGGGCGGCTTTGCGGCTAGTATATATATAAAGGCAAGGACCAGCTCCATCACACCTCCACTGCAGCGTTAATGGCGCAACCGCTGTGACAATAATAACTGTATCCCATGTTGTCATACATGTGATATAGGGAACGCTTAATATAATATCAATATAAACATAGCAATATCATACGGTATGTTAGTGAAATCGAATAAAAGGCAGTAAATACCGTGATTCAATATAAGAGTTGAAGCAGTGTTGGGACGAGTATTACCGTTCAGCTCTGTAATGTCACTGCATGTTAACCCCTTGAGGACCAGAACGTAATTCTAAACGTAATTTAATTGTAATTTGGCTACCATAAGAAGATTTGAATGATTATAAGCAATATTTTATATATATGACCTGTTTAGTATCCTTGTCCACTAGCTAATTTGGTATATTAAGTCATTTTTCGTAATTCTATGGCTAACAACAAATGAATTTGTATATGTCAAAGGAAATATCTGGGCGTGAAGGGGTTAAAAAAGGAAAGGAGCAAAACCAGATAAAATAATTTTCGTTATAAGATATGGGACATTATCAACTGTTCGTGTGAAAATTCTCGGTTCACTGAGGCGCTTCACTTTTCGTTTCTGCGAAGTGTCCAATTGCGTCTGTGTGGCGGCAGCTGCAGCCAAAACGTTGTGTGTCCGTGAGACTGACACATAAGTTACAAATTCATTAAATTTGGTGAGATAGAGATTGCAAGGTAAAAAAATATTTTCACAGGCTTGTTACATTGTGTTCATATTTTGGTGGACTGAAATTATATTTTCATGCGCACAAAAGGGTTTAGCATTCATAATGCACACAATGACTGACGAACCGCACGATTTGGCGATTATTTCTATTAGCATATGAATGACATACTTAAATAAACCACAAACACGCACGCACGTGCTCAAGCGCGCGCGCGCGCACGCACACACACACACACACACACACACACACACACACACACACACACACACACACACACACACACACACACACACACACACACACACACACACACACACATACACACACAAACAAACAAACAAACAAACATACACACTGAAACACACACATACACAACAACAACAACAACAACAACAACTGTCTCTAGAGCCGTGAGTAATACATTTGCGAGGCTCACATCACACACTAATTGCATATAACTGATTAGATAATTACCTAAAATTAACATACACAAGACGACATTCCTCGAAGGCGACACAGATGACATCAATCACCGCGAACGAGCCATTCGTTGCAGCGTCACGGCTTCTGCCAGGCAGGCTAAGGTGACCACAGCGAGTCTTCCCTGCCACTCACTTCTCCACAGTTTGTCAGTGGGTAGTACATAGTAGGGACATAGTAAGTGCGAGGAAGGGAAAGGGTAGAGGAAAGGAGATAAGATAAGATTTTCATCCTATCTAGACACTTTGCAAGTACCAACTACAAGGTTATTGACTATACAAAGCGCCGCCACGTCAGCACGAACTAGGCGGACTCGAACCGCTGACCGAATGCGCAGGGACGCTACACATTGCAAGCTCACGTCTCTACCAACCTTGCCACCCTGACGGGCTAGAGGAAAGGAGAAGATAAGAGAGGTCAAGTGAGCAGAGCAAAATAAGTAAAGAAGGAAAGAGTACGAAAAAGAACGAGATAAAAGAGACTTGTGAGGAAAATGTAAATACAAAACAACATGGGGGAAAATAATAAAGAAAATAAGATAAGGATAGGGGAGGAATAAACAAGAGAAAAAGATAGGTAGATTGACAAGGCTGTATCAATGACGTGTGTGTGTGTGTGTGTGTGTGTGTGTGTGTGTGTGTGTGTGTGTGTGTGTGTGTGTGTGTGTGTGTGTGTGTGTGTGTGTGTGTGTGTGTGTGTGTGTGTGTGTGTGTGTTTTAGGCAGGTGTTGATTTATGTGGGAAGGTGTACATGGAGCGGGAGGGGGGGGGCAGATGGGGGTGTTCAAGGTTATGGTAAAGGAGTGTGGTAAGTGTGGTTATTTGCGGTGAGAACGAGTCGTTGTTATGGGTGTTTGTACTTTAAAAGAAGCAGTGAAGGCAAGGAATGTTGTGGGAAATACGTGAAGCCTTGAACTTGAGCATGCATAAAAACAACTTTTTGTCTTCTGAAGCTATATTTTCTTCAACGTTCTAAGGTTCACGTAATTGGTTAGCAAGTGAATTTAAGAGGAAATTTTTTACTTTATTTTGTTATTGCTAAAATTATTGAAAATTGACACAAAACGTAGATTTCCGGATTCTTTTTTTACCATCTTATGATTCTAACTTTATTTTTTCTTTTATCACTTCTCAATTTACACATGTGAAAAAATATCAAACATCCGCTATCTCACACACACACACACACACACACACACACACACCATATATTTAAAAAGCAAATGTTCTCCTATCGTTAAGATATGATGCAAACTGTTTTTTCTTATTTCACGAAAGGAATAAATATAAAATCAACGAAAAAATCTCTCTCTCTCTCTCTCTCTCTCTCTCTCTCTCTCTCTCTCTCTCTCTCTCTCTCTCTGTCCTTCCCTTCCCTTCATCCTTCCCTCTTCCTATTTTCCTCTGAGCCAACCAACCTCTAAGCGGAGCGGCGCAGGATCACGTAAATCAACAGAATCACGCAATCAATCTCAACCGCCCTTCGAACTCCTGTGTCTTGGAGGCAGAGTTATGGCAGCTAAACAGTAGCATCAGCCGCTTCACACGAGACCACCGAGAGACACTTCACACCCGCGTCACCGCCTCATAAATATCCCATGACAAAGAGACAAGGCCCACCACCACTGCCTTTATTCCCTCACACCCTACAGAAATGCCACCATGATCTCCTGCCTCAAACACGCTCCACTACTCCACTATTCACTACTCTACATATTCCTCTTCGTTCGCCTCTTTCTCATCATGTTTTGCCTCTCCACTCTTTCTCCTTTTCTCACCTCCTATTTTTCTTCTCCATCTATTCTTTTCCTATTCATTTTCCTGATCGTCGTCGTATTTATCCTTTCTCTCTATTCTTACTTGGGGTGAGATGCAAGGGAAGGAAGACAATGGTAGAAAAGGCCTGCCTGATGACTTTTTTTCAATGTTTCGACTGTTTTCTTACCGACAAATATTTTTTTTGCTTGTGTTTTATTTTGTGTCTTATGTGTGTGTGTGTGTGTGTGTGTGTGTGTGTGTGTGTGTGTGTGTGTGTGTGTGTGTATATGTGTCTGTGTCTGTGGTGTGTGTGTGTGTGTGTCTGTGTGTGTGTGTGTGGTGTGTGTGTGTGTGTGTGTGTGTGTGGTGTGTGTGTGTGTGTCTGTGTGTGTGTGTGTGTGTGTGTGTGTGTGTGTGTGTGTGTGTGTGTGTGTGTGTGTGTGTGTGTGTATGTCTGTATCAAATTCAGGTGACTCGTGTGTGTCTGTAGCTTCCTCACCAATCGCTTGTGTGTCAGATTACCTCCTCCTATTCATGTTGTAGAGAATGGAGGAGGAAGAGAAGAAAGAAAAAGAAAAGGAGGAGGAACAGTAAAAGAAGGAAAAGGAGAAAACAATGAAGATGAGACATGAGCTGAGAATAATATGATACCAATATACATATATATAATTTGCTTCACCTGAGAGAGAGAGAGAGAGAGAGAGAGAGAGAGAGAGAGAGAGAGAGAGAGAGAGAGAGAGAGAGAGAGAGAGAGAGAGAGAGAAGAGAGAGGAGAGAGAGAGAGAGAGAGAGAGAGAGAGAGAGAGAGAGAGAGAGAGAGAGAGAGAGAGAGAGAGAGAGAGAGAGAGAGAGAGAGAGAGAATGTTTACTCTCCTATAAATCATAAAATAAAGCAAGATAAGTGTTAAAGAAAGGGTAAAGTTATATAATAAAAAAATTATGTTGATGAATGGTTCTCGAGTTGGCCAGCACAGAGGAGGAGTGGTGATGCTGGTGAAGAGTAGTCTCGCTCAAAACATTAGCCATGTGGACACTAACACCGAGGGTCAGATCTGGGCTGTACTGTCACAATGGCCGAACTTAAAGCTGGGCGGCATCTACATACCCCCTGACGACTCGCCTCATTACCACCCTGCACAGTATGGGACTTTAGGCAGCTATACTTTAGAGGCTGGAAATGTCATCGCGATGGGCGATTTCAACGCACGAGTGGGTACGCCGATCATCACAGACACCAGCGGCAACCTTTACCAGTATCGAGGAGTGAAGGACGACTTTGTCAACAGCCACGGTAGGACGCTGGTGAATGCATGCAACAACAACGGTATGGTCGTTGCCAACCACCTACACCACGAAGGAAGAAATTTGGGAGGTGAATTTTCATTCAGAAGGCGCTCGACCTGGATATCAGAGATTGATCTATGCATTGTAAAAGGTAACTGTATTGGTCTCATAAAGGATATTAACGTGCACCATGACATCCCAGGCTCCGACCACGCACCGCTCACTACTACGCTGGATACAGAAAACTTGACAACGGTTTCACCAATCGAATTGTTGCAGAGGGCGTCAGCATTGGGATAACAGTACAAGCCTACGCCACAACATAAGTTACAGAAGAGCGTAAACTATAAAGGTATTGACGTCGAAGGCTTGGCTAACGCACTACAGGAGATATCCCCTCCAGACTTCGTGGTGGATGGCGAGAGTGTGGACGTGGAGCAAGTCATCGCTGAGGGCTCCCGGGCAATTATGGACATCGCCGCCACCTTCACCAGGCCACACTCCAACGCGCAACACGGGTGGGACGAGACACAACCGCGGTGGAAACGTCTTTTAGACACTAGGGATAATAGACTGATATGGAAATCCATAAACTG
>JACEEZ010022997.1:105402-117902 GCA_016584305.1 Chionoecetes opilio | reverse complement strand
CACAAATATTCATCACTTGAACAATTACATAGAATAACAATTATTAACACTGTCATTATACACAATTGTTACGGAGATCATTATTACATATATATGTAAAAAAAATAAGAAAATTCTGGCTGCAACATTCCACAAATCTTTTGCGAAAACGTGCACTACAGACATCGTTGTCTTGTTGGCTTCAAGTACAGGATGATGAATGTGTGTGTGTGTGTGTGTGTGTGTGTGTGTGTGTGTGTGTGTGTGTGTGTGTGTGTGTGTGTGTGTGTATGTATGTGTGTGTGTGTGGTGTGTGTGTGTCTGTGTGTGTGTGTGTGTGTGTGTGTGTTAATTCCAGGAGGTGTTAATGTATATACCACAATTGAGGGTGGATGAGGGACATAGGAAGAAGAGGAGGAGGGAGGGAGGAGGGAGGAGGAGGAGGAGGAGGAGGAGGAGGAGGAGGAGGAGGGGAGGAATGAGAAACGTGGGGGGGTAGGGGGGAGGGAAGTGAGACGTGTATCAATATGTCGTAATTCTATAAGGAACAATCTGCTTAATGAGGCACCTTGCGAATTGGTGGCAAAATGCAGCAAGCAAAAAAATATTACTTACATCCACTGCATCATCGCTGAGTCCGCGTCGGGTCATGTATATTTATGATTTATTTTTATTTATTGGTCGAATAGAATATTTACAAGTGATTTTATTTAGACTTTTACAGGTATTTTACGATTTTCTTATCTCTTATCCTCTTTTATTTTCATGACTGCATTCTTTTGCTGCCTCCTTCTTTCTTTGTTTTTTTCTTTTGTATTCTTTATAGTGTATTTTCTCTGCCATTTCCCGCTTTGCCTTGATTTATTTCTTCTATTTTTTTACTCTCTTTCACTCTCTCTCACTCTCTCTTATACTCCTTCTTTCTCTCTCTCTCTCTCTCTCTCTCTCTCTCTCTCTCTCTCTCTCTCTCTGTCTGTCTCCCCTTCTCTCTCTCTCTCTCTCTCTCTCTCTCTCTCTCTCTCTCTCTCTCTCTCTCTCTCTCTCTCTCTCTCTCTCTCTCTCTCTCTCTCTCTCTCTCTCTCTCTCTCTCTGTATCTATTTTACTAACATTTTATATTCTTTTCTTTAATAGATACATTTTTCTGTAAACTTTCTTTGACCTTACCTTTCCAGACATTTTTATTTCTTTTCTTTCGTTCCTTTTTTTTACAATTACATTTTAATTTTTCGTTACAATTTTCAGTGTTTTGTCCTACATCTTTGTTAGCCTATTTTTTACTCCGATTACTAAGTTATCGTCCCCTTTGTATCATACTCTGAGAGAGAGAGAGAGAGAGAGAGAGGAGAGGGAGAGAGAGAGAGAGGAGAGAGAGAGAGAGAGAGAGAGAGAGAGAGAGAGAGAGAGGACGAGAGGAGAGAGAGAGAGAGAGAGAGAGAGAGAGAGAGAGAGAGAGAGAGAGAGAAGAGAGAGAGAGAGAGAGAGAGAGAGAGAGAGAGAGAGAGAGAGAGCGGAGAGAGGAGAGGAGAGAGAGAGAGAGGAGAGAGAGACGAGAGAGAGAGTGGAGAGAGGAAGAGATGGAGCATGAGAGAGGAGAGTAGTGGCATTATATTATATATATATATATATATATATATATATATATATATATATATATATAATATATATATATATATTATATATATGTATATATATATATATATATATATATATATATATATGTAAATTAGATAGAGGACAGATATACAGGGTGTAACACGAGTTTATGCAAATATTGATACAGGAGATAGACCGAATTATTCTAAGAACAAAATGCTCTATACCCATATGCTTTCTGAAGCTTCCTTTACGTGACATGGAGTGAGAAAGAATTACCGCGGCCGTCATGTAACTCACGGCTAGCGGGAGGCAGGAGGTATGCGACGTGCACTCGCGCGTACGCCCCCCGGTGAAATTATGAATTATTTAATCATAATGTCTACTAGTTATGGACAATTACAGTATCTTATAAGTTTTAACTACACAATCGATATTAATAAACGGCTGTTATTTACCAAATAAGCAGTACATGAGAACAGCAGGGCTGTCATTAGCAATAATGTCAAGGGCTACTTGGCATCATCATGTCGGCGAGGGAGAGGCAAGGAGGGTAGGGATGGGGTGCCGTGCCAGGCTACATCAGCTGTGTCCCTCCTTCTCCCGCCCAGATTAGCGGCAGTGTTGAGTTTGAGAGAGTGAACTCTGCGGACAATGCCGTACTCTTACAGTAACGTGGAGTATGCGGATATGGTGTTTATCTACGGGTTCTGCAATGGAAGTGCAAATGCTGCCGTACAGGAATACATAAGAAGATACCCTAACAGAAAATGTCCCAATGTTCGAACATTTTACAGGGTATTTCAACACCTTCGTGACAAAGGATCTTTCCCTGGAATGGGTGCAACAGCTGAAAGGATAGGGGAACATGGAAAGGTGAGGCAGATTCTTCATGCAGCGGAAAACAGCCCAGACATAAGCACAAGAAGAATTTCCCTCCGACTTGGAGTTTCTCACATGATAGCATGGAGGGTGCTGAGAAAAGAAGATCTTCATCCATATCATCTGCACAAGGTTCAACATCTTCAGGACTGAGATTCAGTGAGGCGATTGGAGTTTTGTAAATCGCTACAAGCAAATTCCCAGCTGTGGAAATATATTTTGTTCACCGATGAGGCCACATTTACCCGTGCCGGAATGCATAATGTTCATAATGAACATTGGTGGTCAAAGGAGAATCCTCACATGATGGTAGAAAGTAATTTCCAGCAAAGATTTTCTATTAATGTCTGGTGTGGCATGATTGGTGAGCACTTGATTGGCCCACACATCTTTCAAGATCGCATTAACGGGGATATTTATGCTAAATTTTTGATAGATCACCTCCCCTCACTCCTAGATGTTCCCCTGGGCACACGGCGCCGACTATTATTTCAGCATGACGGGGCACCACCACACTTCAGTAAGCAAGTGAGGCATCTTGACCAAACATTTCCTGGACGGTGGATAGGCCGGGGAGGACCACACCCATGGCCTGCCAGATCACCAGACCTAACACCACTGGATTTTTATCTCTGGGGAGACATGAAATCACATGTATACAATAAGAAAAGTGACAACAAGCAAGAACTTCTGGAGAGAATAATGGCAGCTTCACAGCACATCAAGAACAAGCCAGAAATTCTAAGAAAAAGTGTTCATTCCATACTTCAGCGAGCGCAACTGTGTATTGAAGCTGATGGTGGCCACTTTGAACACTTGATGTGATCATCACAACATTAAGGTAAGTCATGATGACACGAGACAGTACGTAAGAGTAAGTAGATCGAGCTGCCGGGAGATTACTGACATTCAACTGTAGACGTTGTCACGTAGCTTTTACACTATTAGTGTGTCAAATTTCAGCTATGCTGTCTTCATATAATGCTTATCAGTAAACTTAATGAATCTTTGTCTCATAAGATACTGTAATGTTCCCTAATTTGTAACAATCATAATTAAACTAATGTTCATAATTTCACAGAGATTACCACGAAACGTAAATAATCCCCATATCCAGAACCCCATATCCAGAATAAAGGCTTGATTCACACTGGCGTTTTTTCGGCATTTTTAGCTGACGAGAAGGGGTCTGGGTCTGGGGCTGGGGCTGGTGTCATGATCGCAATAGGTTTTCAACAAAAATCACACACCGATCGCTCGGTCTTTCAAGAGACCGACTTCTCGTCAGATAAAAATGCCGAAAAAACGCCAGTGTGAATCAGCCTTAATACTCCACATTACCGTAAGCGTACATCACTGTCTACAGCTTATTTCTCTCAAATTGATACTAACTAACATGAGTTTAACTATCTCAAACTAAACACTGCCGCTAATCTGGGCGGGAGAAGGAGGGACACAGCTGATGTAGCCTGGCACGGCACCCCATCCCTACCCTCCTTGCCTCTCCCTCGCCGACATGATGATGCCAAGTAGCCCTTGACATTATTGCTTATGACAGCCCTGCTGTTCTCATGTACTGCTTATTTGGTAAATAACAGCCGTTTATTAATATCGATTGTGTAGTTAAAACTTATAAGATACTGTAATTGTCCATAACTAGTAGACATTATGATTAAATAATTCATAATTTCACCGGGGGGCATACGCGCGAGTGCACATCTCATACCTCCTGCCTCCCGCTAGCCGTGAGTTACATGACGGCCGCGGTAATTCTTTCTCACTCCATGTCACGTAAAGGAAGCTTCAGAAAGCATAAGGGTATAGAGCATTTTGTTCCTAGAATAATTCGGTCTATCTCCTGTATCAATATTTGCATAAACTCGTGTTACACCCTGTATATCTGTCCTCTATCTAATTTACATATATATATATATATATATATATATATATATATATATATATATATATATATATATATATATATATATATATATATATATAATATAATAATAATGCCACTACTCTCTCTCTCTCTCTCTCTCTCTCTCTCTCTCTTCTCTCTCTCTTCTCTCTCTCTCTCTCTCTCTCTCTCTCAGAGTATGATACAAAGGGGACGATAACTTAGTAATCGGAGTAAAAAATAGGCTAACAAAGATGTAGGACAAAACACTGAAAATTGTAACGAAAAATTAAAATGTAATTGTAAAAAAAAAGGAACGAAAGAAAAGAAATAAAAATGTCTGGAAAGGTAAGGTCAAAAAAAGTTTACAGAAAAATGTATCTATTAAAGAAAAGAATATAAAATGTTAGTAAAATAGATACAGAGAGAGAGAGAGAGAGAGAGAGAGAGAGAGAGAGAGAGAGAGAGAGAGAGAGAGAGAGAGAGAGAGAGAGAGAGAGAGAGAGAGAGAGAGAGAGAGAGAGAGAGAGAGAGAGAGAGAGAGAGAGAGAAGCAGAGAGAGGAGAGAGAGAGAGAGAGAGAGAGAGAGAGAGAGAGAGAGGAGGAGAGAGAGAGAGAGAGAGGAGAGAGACGAGAGCAGAGAGAGAGAGGGGGGAGAGAAGAGAGAGAGAGAGAGAGAAGAGAGAGAGAGAGAGAAAGAAGGAGTATAAGAGAGAGTGAAAGAGAGTAAAAAAATAGAAGAAATAAATCAAGGCAAAGCGGGAAATGGCAGAGAAAATACACTATAAAGAATACAAAAGAAAAAAACAAAGAAAGAAGGAGGCAGCAAAAGAATGCAGTCATGAAAATAAAAGAGGATAAGAGATAAGAAAATCGTAAAATACCTGTAAAAATCTAAATAAAATCACTTGTAAATATTCTATTCGACCAATAAATAAAAATAAATCATAAATATACATGACCCGACGCGGACTCAGCGATGATGCAGTGGTTGTAAGTAATATTTTTTTGCTTTCTGCATTTTGCCACCAATTCGCAAGGTGCCTCATTAAGCAGATTGTTCCTTATAGAATTACGACATATTGATACACGTCTCACTTCCCTCCCCCCTACCCCCCCACGTTTCTCATTCCCCCTCCTCCTCCTCCTCCTCCCCTCCTCCTCCTCCTCTTCTTCCTATGTCCCTCATCCACCCTCAAATTTTGGTATATACATTAACACCTCCTGGAATTAACACACACACACACAGACACACACACACACACACACACACACACACACACACGCACACACACACACACACACACACACACATTCATCATCCTGTACTGGAAGCCAACAAGACAACGATGTCTGTAGTGCACGTTTTCGCAAAAGATTTGTGGAATGTTGCAGCCAGAATTTTCTTATTTTGTTTACATATATATGTAATAATGATCTCCGTAACAATTGTGTATAATGACAGTGTTAATAATTGTTATTCTATGTAATTGTTCAGGGGATGAATATTTGTGGAGATAGAATCATGTGTGTATGCATTTACGGGGGTAAATAAGCTTACCGAGGGGAAAATATTGCGTTTAGAACCAAATATCGGAAAACAAAGACCAGTTTCGTGATCGGCATTAGCAGAACCCACTATAAACCAAGTTTCATCTAAATCGGCAGATATTTATTTTCCCAAAAAATCTGAAGGCGAGGGCCCAGGGAAATTTTTTTGGGGAAAAAATAAATTTTACATTAATATTTTCGGGAAACCCAAAAAGAAATGAAAAAATTTGGTAGGGAATATAGAAGAGAAATTCTTTTGAGGGCCTTTTTCAGTGGTAACGCGGGGAAAAAATAGTCATGCATAAAAAAGGGCCACAAATCTATTTTTTCGAAAATAAAAAAAAAATTGGGATATATCTAAAATACTTGATATTTTTAGAAAAAAAAAACAGATAGAACCTTTGGGGTTTAGATTCGTAAAAACTGGAAAAAATTATTTTTTAATCATATTTCTTTTAGAAAAATAGTTTCGTCGAAAAAAGGCCCCAAAAGCAATATGGGGCCCAAAAATTTGGGCTGAATTTTGCCGCCGGGTTTAATATGATTTTTTTTTTTTACCTATAAAACCCGAAAAAATGCTTCAGTAACAATTTTGATAAGATGGTGTTAATTATTGTTTTTCGATGTTTTTTCCAAGGAGGGAATTTTTGTGGAGGTAGAAGGTTTTTGTAGTTTAACCTGTATTACCCTTTGATTAATAAGTTTTCATCATTACTAGTACCCCTCACACCGTTAGCCACACTCAATCCCCGGGGAACACTGTTTTTGGGCCTTAGCCTCTTCACTCAAATAGTGACTCACACACATTAGGTCACTCATCCACATTTTATTTTATACCCCTATTTTTCTCATCATTTTTACCCCTATTTTTACTCACTTCTATTTACTCACCCCCTCACTCACCCAAAAATTTTATTCATATTTACTTTCCTCCCCCATATTTTCCACCTACTTTGTTTCATTTTTTTCTTTATTTTTTAAACCTTAAAAAAACAAACCCCCCTTTCCCTTTACCCAATAGGGGTTTCGGGTTTGGAAAGGGGTGGTTAGAAAAACTTTTGGGGGTTTTCCAGATGTGGGCCAAGGGGGGGTCCTGGGAATTGGGGGCCCCAGCGGTTCGGGGGTCCCCCCCCCCCTATTTTTCAGCTGACGTGGGGGGGCGTTTTGGGTATAGTCAAAACCCTTTGAAATTTTGGTACTTGAAAAATTTTGTCTAGAAGGTTTAAAAAATTTTTATTTTATTGTTAGCTACTATTTCCTAAACCCCCTTTTTTTTTTTTTTTTTTCCCTTTTTTTTTTCTACCACATTTTTTACCAGGCAAATTTTTTAAAATCCATTTTTCCCCTTCCCCTTGGACTTTTCTTCCATCATTCTTTTTAAAAATTATTTTTTTACCACTTTCACAAGCCTTTTAAACCCCTTCCTAAAAAAACCATCAAATCCACATGTCACTTATAATTTTAAAAAAACCCAAACATTTAAGAAAAAAGGGGTGGGGAAAATTTAAAAAAGGAAAAAAAAAAGGGAAAGGGGAAATAGAAGTAAAAAGAAATTTCTCGTAGAAGGTTTAAAAAAATGGGTATTTTAAAGTTTCGCCATTATAGCTACTGAAAAAACAGATAATGAAACTCGCCATCAAAAAAGACAAAAAAAAACCCCTTAGGGTTAGATAGATAGTAGATAACTGCAAATGGAAATAAATAAAGAACAAATTTTCATAAGTATTTGTTTCTTTATCGATATTTTTTTTTTTGAAGTGAAAAGGGGAAAGAAAGATAAAAAAACGCAAAAGTGTGTACTTTAAGTATATCCCCCCCAACACAAAACATATGGTGGGGCGCGAAAATCGCACACACACACACACCCCACATTTTGAAGGAGAAGGAGAAGGGAGAGATAAATAGATAGATACAGGGGGCAAGGAGGGGATAGGGGGGGGGGGGGGAAGAAGGAAAAAAACTATACTCCCTGAGGGTTGCCAGAGGTTGGGGTGGGGGGAAAAGTTTGGGGGTTTTTTGGGGGTTTGGGGGGGGGGAAAGGGGAAAGGAAGTCCCCGGGAGAAGGGCGCGCTCCCCACCTTGCAACAGCCAAGACCCAATGCAACAAAAAAACCCTTGTCGGCACCAGTAATAAAAGACATTCGTCTCCAAGGTGTGAGGGAGGACGTGATACCACACCATTCAAGGGGGAGAGGAAAGGGGAGGGGAATGCAATGAGGGAGAGGAAAGAAGGGGGGAGGTTTTAAGGACGGGGGGGAAAAGTGAGGGGGCGTGTTTAAAGGGGGGGAGGGGAGGAGGAGGAGGAGGAGGAGGAGGGGGGGAGGAGGAGGGGGAGGAGGAGGAGGAGGAGGAGGAGAGGGGGGGAGGAGGGGGGAGGAGGAGGAGGAGGAGGAGGAGGGGAAACAAAAAAAATAAAAGGGGGAAGGAATAAGGGGGAAAGGGAAAGGAAAGGGGTGGAATGAGGGAGGGAAAAATCAAGAAAAAAGACTAAAGGGAAAGGGAAGGGGGGGGGGGGGCCCCCTAGAGAGAGGGGGGGGAAGAAGGGGGGGGAAAAAAAAAACAGAAGGGGGGGAGACGGGTGGGTGAAGGGGGACAGACTGTTCAATGGGTGCCCCAGATGCGGTTTTAAAGGGGGCGAGGGAGAGAAAAGCCACTTGGGGGGAGGGCAGAGAAGGAGGTCAAATGGTGGGAAAATCTGAGAGGGGCGGGGGGGAAAAAAAAAGGGGAAAAAAGAAAGAAAAGAAGGGGGACAAAGGGGCAGGAGTGGTTTTTGGGTGAAAAAGGAAAAAGGGGAGGAAGGGGGTGAGTGTTGTGAATGAAAGAGAGGAGAGGGAGAGGGGAGGGGGGAGAGGGGGAAAAGGGGGAGAGAGAGGGGAGGGGGAGAGGAGGGGGAGAGGAAAGAGAAAAGGAAAAGGGAGGGGAGTTGAGAGAAGGGGAAGGGGGGAAGCGGGGGCCAGGGAAGGGGATGGGGGGGACCCGGGGGGGGGGAAAGGGGGGAAGAGAGAGAGAGAAGGGGCGGGGGAGAGAAAGAGAGATGGGGGAGAGAGGGGAGAGAGAGAGAGAGAGAGAGAGAGAGAGTGAGGAAAGGGGGGAGGGAGGGCCGGACCAAGGGGGAAGAGGAAGGGGGGAAAAAAAGGCGCGGGGTAAGGTTTTTTAAATAAAAGTAAAAAAAATTTAATTCTTAAAAAGAATTATTTGTTTTGTTTTTTGCCTTTAAATATTGTTTGAAGGGAAATTTTCCTTTTTTGGGAAATTTTTATTATAAACAGTTTCTCTCTTCTCTCTTCTCTCTCTCTCTTCCCCCCCCTCCCCCTCCTCTCTTCCCCTCTCTCTCTCCCCTGGTGTGTGTCTCTTTTTTTCTTATTGCTGTTTTAAATATCAAGTAAAAATTCGCATCCATAAAATATGACAAAAAATTCACGAGAAACCTTTCATATATCAACAAAATTTAAATTTTACATACCTTCCTAAATTTTTTTCATTCCCACTTGAGAACGGTTGTGGGTTTCCTTTGGAGCACCCAATTTCCCAAACCCCTTTAAAGTTTTTGGGAAAAAAGAAAAACGAGCTTTTGGGGAAAAAAACAAGTTAGGTTTTTAGGATATCACGAAGTGAATCCTCCAAGCATTTAAGGGGTATTTTACAGTTTTTGAGGAGGAGGAGTAAAGGAAAAAAGAGTTTAAAATGAAAAGCATAACGGCATCTATAGAAAAGGAAAAAAAAAGATATCCCGGGTATTTAAAAAGGATTTCTTTAAGGGGATAGCGTAGGGGAGAAATTTAAAAAAAAGGAAAAACCCGAAAAAAAAGAGGGGCACGCCAACCCTTTAGGAGGAGGACGGGAAGGGGAGGAGGAGGAGGAGGAGTAGGGATTACCTATGGGAAAAAGACACATATGAGTTTGTTACACAGGCAGCAAAAGGGGCCCCGTGGGGCGCCAACCCCACTAAAAAAAAAAAATGGTGCAGGAATGGGGCAAATTTGACATTTTGGGGTTTCAAAATCCGCTTGCCGGGCCCGGAAAGGGGCCCAAATTTTTCACCTCTAAAGGGGCTTTAGGGTGCTAACATAAAAAAAGGGGCCAAAAAAATTACACCTTTCTTGATATTTATACAAGGCGGATGGGCCAGGGAAATGTATTAAATATTTTTCTGTTTTTTATTTTTCATTTTTATTTTTATTATCATTTTTAAATTTTTTTTACCATTATTATAATTTATTAAATATAATTTTTTTTTTATTCTATTATCCTCATTATTATCAATATTATTATTTAAATTATCATTTAATTTTTTTCCAAATTTTCATTATTTTTTTTTCATTATAATTGATTATATATTATTTATTTTATTTCAACATCATTTTATAAATTTTAAATTTTATTTTTTAAAAAACATTTTTAAAGGGTATTATTGTTATATTAAATTATTATTAAAAAATATATGGAAATTTTTTTAATAATGAAATAATATATATTGGGTTTTTGGTAGTTTTAATATAGTCACTACGTTTTTAGTGATTTAAACAATAATAATTTCTTTATTTAAAAATACAAAAAAATAATTTAAAACCTAATAAATATAATTTAAAACCCCATATTTTAATTATTACAATAATAAGAAAGTGAAATGAAGTCATAAAAAAATGAAAAATTTAGTGGCGAAAATATTTTAAAGATAATGAAAATAAAAAGCATTTCCGACTATAACAAATAAAAAATTTTCAATATTTTTAATTTAAAAAATTACAGTTTTTCATTTCAATATTATTAAATTTTATTAGGGCATTTTCCCTTATTATTATTATTTTTATTATTATTTTTTAATTTTTATTATTATTAAGTATTTTGTTACTTTTTATGAAAAAAGTATTGGATATTTTAGAAAAAAAGATTTACGAAATAAGTGGCGGGAGTAAAAAAATAAAATTTATGACTGCCCCTAAATGTTGATTGGGTTTTTTTAAAAAAGAAAAAATGTGATGATTTGTTCTCACAGTGAAAAAAAGGAATGGAAGTGATTGCACTCCTGTTTTTGGGCAAAAAATAATGTCGTTTAGTATATATTTGAATGGAAGTGTTTGAGATAAGTACGTACTTGTTGATGAATAAAATTATGGAGTTTTAAATTTGGAAAAACCGGCGGTATAGAAAAAGGGGACAAATACCTAAGATATAGGGGGTGTTGTGTGTGTGGGGGGTGTGTGTGTGTGTGTGTGGTGGTGGGGTGTGTGTGGTGTTTGTGTGTGGTGTGGTGTGGTGTGTGTGTTGTGTGGTGTGTGTGTGGGGTGGGGGTGGTGTTTTGTGTGGGGTTTTTTGTGTGTGTGTTTGTGTTTGTGTGTGGGGTGTGTGGTTTTGTGTGTGTGTGTTGTGTGTGTGTGTGTGTGTGTGTGTGTGTGTGGTGTGTGTGTGTGTGTGTGTGTGTGTGTGTGTGTGTGTGTGTGTGTGTGTGGTGTGTGTGTGTGGTGTGTGTGTGTGTGTGTGTGTGTGTGGGGTGTTGTGTGTGTGTGTGTGTGTGTGTGTGTGTGTGTGTGTGTGTGTGTGTGTGTGAGTGTGTATGTGTGTGTGTGTGTGTTAATGTGTGTGTGTGTGTGTGTGTGTGGTGTGTGTGTGTGTGTGTGTGTGTGTGTGTGTGTGTGTGTGTGTGTGTGTGTGTGTGTGTGTGTGTGTGTGTGTGTGTGTGTGTGTGTGTGTGTGTGTGTGTGTGTGTGTGTGTGTGTGTGTGTGTGTTTTGTGGTGTGTTGTGTGTGTGTGTGTGTGTGTGTGTGTGTGTGTGTGTGTGTGTGTGTGTGTGTGTGTGTGTGTGTGTGTGTGTGTGTGTGTGTGTGTGTGTGTGTGTGTGTGTGTGTGTGTGTGTGTGTGTGTGTGTGTGTGTGTGTGTGTGTATACTTCAGTCAAAAAAACAGTTGGCTAATCCTTCCTCCTCATCTACGATATATTCCTCCCGCAGTTGTTGATCGTATTATTTTATGTTGGGTCCTTTCTATGTGTTGTTGAGACAGGAGACCACACCCAGTCACAGGGAAAAGGTATTTGCTCTCAACAAGACACAGTACAACTAAAACACCACAGTTTCCCGCCACGCAGTGCTGGCTACGTAATCAACACAGAGCCACCACCAAAGGCTGGCTGTCGCGCCGCTCTGTCTCTTGCCTGGGCTCTTCAATACACCCTTTCTGCCGCACCCTAATCTTCGTGACTATATTCACATATACACTGCAATGATCAACAAAATACATGGAAACAGTACATGTGTCGTCCATTATTAGCCAATAAAGAGAAAGCTCTCGGGTGGCCTATAGGTGCGATCCGCCGACCACCACCCAAGCCTCACACTGCCGTGACTCGTGTTCGCATGACATTATGTATTCGTTATTTTATTCCCCTCATAAGCATTATGTGAGCATGTTATGTATATAAATATCCTTTTAGCTCTTTCCTTCTCTGACTGTCTGTCTGTGTGGTGTCTATCGTCAGGTTGAAGTGAACCAGCACTCTGCCTTGAGGCTTGGGGCTGCCCTGCCCTCCAGGCGGTGGAGGCAGGCAGCTTTTTATCACTGATGTCAGTCTGAAAGAAGAGGAAGCCAGGAACCGTCA
>JACEEZ010022997.1:73701-102146 GCA_016584305.1 Chionoecetes opilio | reverse complement strand
CTGTGTTAACCAAGGCTGAGCGCACTCTGGAACCTTTACAGATGTGAAGTATAATAAGCTACAATACAGTGCGGTAGTTGATTTCAGTCAAAGCCGGAAGGATGAGTTCCAAAGTATTTCCCAGGCGTGTGTGTGGGAAGGGTGTCGGTGTGCAGGCGTGTGTGTAGGAAGGAAGCGTGTGTGCAGGCGTGTGTGGGGGAGGGAGGCGTTGTGTGCAGGCGTGTGTGGGAAGGGTGTCGGTGTGCAGGCGTGAGTGTGGGAAGAGTGTCGGTGTGAAGGCGTGTGTGTGGGACGGAGGCGAGTGTGCAGGCGTGAGTGTGGGAAGGGTGTCGGTGTGCAGGCGTGTGTGTGGGAAGGGTGTCGGTGTGCAGGCGTGTGTGTGGGAAGGAAGCATGCTGCACCCATAAAGGATGCATGCATGTGGCATATAGCAAAAAAAATCTATCAGAAACACCCAAATATCTTCAAGTACTATTATATTTATCTCTGTGTTTACGTGCCTCTGATCAGCGCGGGAAGAGGAGCCTCCCTGATGCTACGTCACGGAGCCTGAGCCTGAGCGTCTGCAAATCTTGAGTGCGTTTTGAGAACTCGGGGAATTTGCAGATTTTGATTGCGGATTATTTAAAAACGGCTGACTGGATACAAAAAGTGACGACGTATTGTTGATATACTCGTCAATGGCTATGATTTGATTGCATTAAATCAGGAATGATGAAATGGTCTGGACGATTACTTTAATGATACAAGAACTATACCTACTGGATATATATATGCACACACCTCCACCTTTCCTATTTCTGTTCATTGCGTACATATCATAACCTTTTAAAACATACAATGCTTCGATGTTATTATCTAACCTAGTCTCCGAGAACCCCATCACATCAAATTTATCCTTATCGGTTAAACACTGATCAATTAATATTTGGAGATTACTAGCTAGACTTCTAATGTTCATACTTAATACCGAAAATACATCAACTTCACTTAATTTTACTTTAACATCATTTAAATATATATACTGTGAAAATTTATGTGTCATGTTCCCCATATCAATAATAAATGAATCAATACCATTACTGTTCATATCTTGTTCTAGATCAAGCGGATTAAATATCATCTGATCAAGTTCATTTACATACAAATAGTTTGTGTGGACTGTGTCACTGTTGGTAAGCCTTTCAAGTTCAACATTACTAATAGAATAAAAAGGAAGGTACTGATTGACAGCCATCATTATGCTAAAGTTCTCGTTACTTTTCTTTCCTTCTTAAGGAGGAAGGAAATTTACTTCTTCACAATCCTTTGAGGGTTCTTCCTTATCTTCGGTGACTGTGAGCAAGGCGAAGCACCTGTGGCGGGTGATGAGGCGAGTCTGGACGGCGCTGGGATTTGGTTAGCCGTTAGTTAGCCGGACGCTGGTTATGGTAGTTTGTGGCTGCAAATGGCGTGCTCGGTGTGACGAGTTCGATCCCCGAGGGGTGCCAACATCTTTCTGCAATTGTAGAGTGGCAAAAGATCACCCACATGCTACCCATTAACTCTACATTCGTCGGCGAGTGCATCGGGGGACACCGGGGGGCGGCATGAGCCTCTAATCACGGGCGTCGCTATAAAAATCCAGACTGCGCCAACACGAGCGAGGACCAACCATCACAGCCCTCAAGTTGACCTCCAGAGCCTACCAGTCCACCCCTGGGGGTCACTGCTTAGGCCCAGTTGCAAGAAATGGACGTTTTCCATCGAGTACTCGATAGTGAGTGGGGCGCCACTGTCGTGATACTCCATTGATGAGTTTCATGAACGGCTGATTTTGCCCCCATCGGCATGATGTCCCGATATCGGGAGCGAGGTGTACCTGTAACTAGGTGGAGTGTTCATAGCTTTGGTTTAACTGGAATGAAGGATACTCATTTGTCCAGTTCAGGTTAATTTTATTTCATAAAATCTGGAGTATATATACAAATTTTAGTTCTCATAAATGGTTGTTTTCCAAGGTGTTATGCAGAAACTCGCCAAGACATGCGAGTTTCACCAAGGATACTTCCTGGTGTATATTGCTGATTTTACGTTGTACATAATTGATTATATTGATAAGCTGATAACAATGCAAACACTTGATAATTACCATAACAATGATTGAAGATTACAATTAGAATAGTCCCCGTGCTACTCAGATTCTCTATATAGAGACCGCACTGGTAGAGCACGGAAACATGGAGACTGAAAGGGGTGACTTATTTAGTCGCTACAGTACCCCCCCCTAGTGACGCGGGAGGAGAACGAGACGTAGGTTGGTGGAGCGGTGCTGCTGGTGTTTCTGTTGCCGATTTGATGTGGAGGGCTGTGGTGACCAGTTGCTGGCTTGGCAGTGTTGCCGCCATGGCAGTGGTGCCGCCGGCTGTGAGTCGCGGGCGTGGCAGTGTTGACGCCATGGCAGTGGTGCCGCCGGCAGTGTTGCGGGCGTGGCAGTGTTACCGCCATGGCAGTGGTGCCGCCGGCAGTAAGTCGCGGGCGAGGCAGTGTTGACGCCATGGCAGTGGTGCCGCCGGCAGTGTTGCGGGCGTGGCAGTGTTACCGCCATGGCAGTGGTGCCGCCGGCAGTAAGTCGCGGGCGAGGCAGTGTTGACGCCATGGCAGTGGTGCCGCCGGCAGTGTTGCGGGCGTGGCAGTGTTACCGCCATGGCAGTGGTGCCGCCGGCAGAAAGTCGCGGGTGAGGTAGTGTTACCCCCCATGGCAGTGTTGACGCCGGCTGTGTTGCAGCCTGGTGATGAGTAATCCACAGGGCGGTGAGTAATCCACAGGGTGGTGAGTAATCCATAGGGCGGCGAGCGGCGGCCGTGGAGCGAGTCACTTTAACACTGTGGAGTTGAGGGTTGAGTAACCCACAGGGCTGGTAATCCATAGGGCGGCGAGCGGCGGCCATGGAGTGATTCCGCGTTAACACTGTGGAGTTGAGGGTTGAGTAATCCACAGGGCTGGTAATCCATAGGGCGGCGAGCGGTGGCCGTGGAGTGGTTCAGCGTTAACACTGTGGAGTGAGGGTTGAGTAATCCACAGGGCTGGTAATCCATAGGGCGGCGAGCGGCAGCCGTGGAGTGATTCAGAGTTAACACTGTGGAGTTGAGGGTTGAGTAATCCGCAGGGCGGTGAGTAATCCACAGGGCTGGTAATCCATAGGGCGGCGAGCGGCGGCCGTGGAGTGATTCAATAACACCGTGGGCTGCGCAGAATGCGCGTGAGGTCGTGCTGAGGGCGCAAGGAGGCGTCAGAGGGTGAAGTGGCTGCGCTGAGTGCACATAGGCCACTGAGGCGTATGAGGAAGCAGGGCCCGCGCTAAACACGCATAAGGCCGCTGAGGACGCGGTGAGCCGTCTGGAGGAAGGCAGCGGCCGCGCTAAATGCGCATAGGCCTGAGAACGCAGTAAGGCATCTGACGGGGCAGTGGCCGCGCTGAATGCGCATAGGCCGCTGAGGACGCAGTGAGGCGTCTGAGGGCAAAAATGCCCTGAGGAAGGCACAGAAGGTGCCGGGGTGTGGGTGGGAAACCTGACTAGGTGGCGCTACACGTAAACGTGTAATTCTCCCTATCCCGCTTACAACTAGCAATCACCAGTGAAGCTGGAGGCTAGGAATATACAGCGGGAGCAATGGACGAATGCTTCCGAAGACGCAGGTCCCACGACTAGGAGAGGTGTGCTCTTGTGTCCAGCAAGACATAGAAATTGCATTTCTATGCCGAGATGGACAGCACCAGTTTTAGCCACCTAGGAACCATAGCTTACACTCCGGGTCACCATTTGTAACTAGGTGGAGTGTTCATAGCTTTGGTTTAACTGGAATGAAGGATACTCATTTGTCCAGTTCAGGTTAATTTTATTTCATAAAATCTGGAGTATATATACAAATTTTAGTTCTCATAAATGGTTGTTTTCCAAGGTGTTATGCAGAAACTCGCCAAGACATGCGAGTTTCACCAAGGATACTTCCTGGTGTATATTGCTGATTTTACGTTGTACATAATTGATTATATTGATAAGCTGATAACAATGCAAACACCTGATAATTACCATAACAATGATTGAAGATTACAATTAGAATAGTCCCCGTGCTACTCTGATTCTCTATATAGAGACCGCACTGGTAGAGCACGGAAACATGGAGACTGAAAGGGGTGACTTATTTAGTCGCTACATACCAACCCGTGCGATAAATAGAATAATAATATTTACTACTATAAAGAAATTCACTCCAGTCATTTCTATCATGAATTATTGTTTTCCATAACATAAAAATATACTAATACTTGTATTAGCAATGCTGTTTTCAATAGAAAGAGGCGGTACGAAAAGATTTCACAAGTTCTGAGGTTGGTCATTTGAGTTACCATGACAACGCCACGCTGGTGTTCACCTCCTCCTCCTCCTCCTCTCTCTCTCTCTCTCTCTCTCTCTCTCTCTCTCTCTCTCTCTCTCTCTCTCTCTCTCTCTCTCTCTCTCTCTCTCTCTCTCTCTCTCTCTCTCTCTCTCATGGTTACAATTTAGTTGCGTTTCTAGATGATTCTAGTCAGTAATGTTTAGCCATATTACTTATTATCATTTCGAAATGGTAACTGCATAAAAGTAACACATACATTCAATCATAGTTAAAGTCTGTTCACTTATATCCCAGCGGGAATACCGAGCGGGTATAGGCGTTGGTTAGGGCTGCAATGATCCGTTGAGGAACCATATGAGCCCTGGTGATGTCCTATGATGCGTTCACAGGCGTGGTAGTTGATCAGTCTTCTTCAGTTAGACACAGGTAAGGTGGATGACAACGTATTGTTATGAGGTGTGGATGTACTCCGCCCGCCCGCCCACCCGCCCCATCACCAGCCGCTGTCAATAGTGGCGCGGACATCCATCCGCTTGTCTTGAGTTCCCGGCAACTGAAAATTATGAATTAGCTGCCTTTTCTGCTTAGTAACCGCGTTGATTCTTCCTCAGAAATGTGTCACATATTGAATATGTTGATTATTGATGTTCAATGGAAGTATTTGATTATATATGGTGCTCATCGATCATCTCATCGGTAGGGGGTTACCGCCCGACGATTTTTTCCCGATGGGGCACACGATGGGGGTGAAATGATGCTGTTCTTGAACCTGTGCAGTCGGGCATTTCCACGCCGGGACCCTATAGGGCACACGACGAGACCTTCTTGCAACTGGCCCTTACAGTCACCATATGCATTACTGTAATATAAAATAGTTTGCATAAATCATGTGTACTATGGGCTATATTCAAGAATGCTCGTCAAATCCCGGCCGGTGGAGATTTTCCACCGTCGTACCTCCACTGGTCTTATCTACAAGAACTGCCCCGACTGGTGGATATTTGACAGGTGTACCAACACAAGCGAGCCCAAAGCGGCATCAGTATTTTGACTGTTTTATACATATCTAATACATTTTACTAGTGAAATTTATCATTTCTGACATTAAAATAATAGCTAAGTTAGTGTTCGCCACTTGTCTGAGGCGTTGGTGCAGAAAAAATTGGCCTGAGTGATGCTTGCGAGTACATTTGAACGGCCCGCCGCCACTGCTCCACACAATGGCCACCTCCATTCTCCCGCCGCCGCCCGGCTTTCTCACAAGTTCACACACCTATATAAGGCCTCCTGGACCTGATTTTACCTTAATGATGACACGTGTGCATTCACAGTGTATGGCTGTCACTCTCGGATGTGTTGAAAACTCTCCTGTAATGGTCTGGGAAGAAATACGATGGAATGAGTGGAGAGCGAGATGAAGGGGGGATGTGCAAGTTGTCGGGAATCAGCTGACATTCATCCACCCCTGAGCTCGACGCGTCGCGTCGTATTTTGATTCTTGTATACCAAAAACCGACACAACGGGTGGAGAAAAATTCTTGAATATGGCCCTATTTGTATACAGATTTTCATGATCAGGCGCTTGTATTGCAGAACACAATCTCTGCGGGACTGTTGGTTGACAACAATTACTGAAACACATGAAACCTGTGATAGATTGCTTTTGTCAATAGCATTAATTAATTATTCATTGTTTCGTTAGTGTTAGGGGTGATTGCTATGTTCATGGTCTAAGATAAAGTTGTACACTTTGATAACTTAATATACTTAACCTCTTCACCCCCAGATTTTTCCTTTGAAACATAAAATCGTCTGTTGTTAACCATAAAATTACGAAAAGTGACTTAATATACCAAATTAGCTAGTGGAAAAGGATATTAAACAGGTCTTATCTATAAAATATTGCTCATACTCATTAAAATCGTCTAATTGTAGCCAAATTACAATATAAATTACGTTCTGGGACTCAAGGGGTTAATTAATAACTCAACAATGAACCCTTCAAATGTTTACGTGTTATCTTGAAGCTATAGGGATTGCACATTCCTTCCTGGATATTAAAGTACTTTCTCGACGAATAACATATCATATTACTTATATTTCCAGATTTTTACACACAAAAAACACTTCATGTATTTTTCTTTGCATTTATTTAAATTTTGTAAAAAATATCAAATATTGGCAGTTAGTTCCAGAAAGCTAATTTTCAGCACATTTTGTTTCCTATTGTTTTCATAGCTGTTTAATCAATGCCTTATTTTAAAACATAATTTTTTCAGGAGGTGGATTTTTCTCCCACCCTGTACGTGGTGACGGACGAGAGGCTGCGAGATCTGGATTTCACTGAGCCGCTCTACATTGACGAAATGAACCTCGCGTACATAAGGCCGGTTGTTGCTCCCAATGTGGCTGGTTTCATCATGCCTTTCACCCTTCAGGTATAGTCGTAGTGATTGGGGATCTTGGCCTACAGCACGTTGAAGAATATGTTCATCACGATATGAATATGAGAAAAAAGTTAAGGGTGATACTTAACCCCGTGAGGCCCAAAACGTAATTTCCATTGTAATTTGGGTACCATTAGACGATCTTTAGTAACTATAAGCAATATTTAATAGATATGACCTGTTTAGTATCCTTGTCCACTAACTAATTTGGTATATTCAGTTACTTTTCGTAATTTTATGGCTAACAACAGACGATTTTATATAGCAAAGGAAAGATCTGGGTGAGGGTTGATGTTTTTAAGGGATGTTTTGCACCAAGGGGTTTTTAAAAAAAATACATTTTTTTAACCCCCCCAAAGATTTTTTTTTAAAAAAATTTTTTTTTTTTTTTAAATTTTAAAAAATTTTTCTGAAAAAATAAGTTAAATATTTAAANTGACGGCGGTCGGTATGAGGCAGTTGACGGCGCTGGGATTTGGTTAGCCGTTAGTTAGCCGGACGTGGTTATGGTAGTTGTGCTGCAAATGGCGTGCTCGGTGTGACGAGTTCGATCCCCGAGGGGTGCCAACATCTTTCTGCAATTGTAGAGTGGCAAAAGATCACCCACATGCTACCCATTAACTCTACATTCGTCGGCGAGTGCATCGGGGGACACCGGGGGGCGGCATGAGCCTCTAATCACGGGCGTCGCTATAAAAATCCAGACTGCGCCAACACGAGCGAGGACCAACCATCACAGCCCTCAAGTTGACCTCCAGAGCCTACCAGTCCACCCCTGGGGGTCACTGCTTAGGCTCAGTTGCAAGAAATGGACGTTTTCCATCGAGTACTCGATAGTGAGTGGGGCGCCACTGTCGTGATACTCCATTGATGAGTTTCATGAACGGCTGATTTTGCCCCCATCGGCATGATGTCCCGATGTCGGGAGCGAGGTGTACCAACCCGTGCGATAAATAGAATAATAATATTTACTACTATAAAGAAATTCACTCCAGTCATTTCTATCATGAATTATTGTTTTCCATAACATAAAAATATACTAATACTTGTATTAGCAATGCTGTTTTCAATAGAAAGAGGCGGTACGAAAAGATTTCACAAGTTCTGAGGTTGGTCATTTGAGTTACCATGACAACGCCACGCTGGTGTTCACCTCCTCCTCCTCCTCTCCTCTCTCTCTCTCTCTCTCTCCTCTCTCTCTCTCTCTCTCTCTCTCTCTCTCTCTCTCTCTCTCTCTCTCTCTCTCTCTCTCTCTCATGGTTACAATTTAGTTGCGTTTCTAGGTGATTCTAGTCAGTAATGTTTAGCCATATTACTTATTATCATTTCGAAATGGTAACTGCATAAAAGTAACACATACATTCAATCATAGTTAAAGTCTGTTCACTTATATCCCAGCGGGAATACCGAGTGGGTATAGGCGTTGGTTAGGGCTGCAATGATCCGTTGAGGAACCATATGAGCCCTGGTGATGTCCTATGATGCGTTCACAGGCGTGGTAGTTGATCAGTCTTCTTCAGTTAGACACAGGTAAGGTGGATGACAACGTATTGTTATGAGGTGTGGATGTACTCCGCCCGCCCGCCCGCCCACCCCATATCACCCGCCCCATATCACCAGCCGCTGTCAATAGGTGGCGCGGACATCCATCCGCTTGTCTTGAGTTCCCGGCAACTGAAAATTATGAATTAGCTGCCTTTTCTGCTTAGTAACCGCGTTGATTCTTCCTCAGAAATGTGTCACATATTGAATATGTTGATTATTGATGTTCAATGGAAGTATTTGATTATATATGGTGCTCATCGATCATCTCATCGGTAGGGGGTTACCGCCCGACGATTTTTTCCCGATGGGGCACACGATGGGGGTGAAATGATGCTGTTCTTGAACCTGTGCAGTCGGGCATTTCCACGCCGGGACCCTATAGGGCACACGACGAGACCTTCTTGCAACTGGCCCTTACAGTCACCATATGCATTACTGTAATATAAAATAGTTTGCATAAATCATGTGTACTATTTGTATACAGATTTTCATGATCAGGCGCTTGTATTGCAGAACACAATCTCTGCGGGACTGTTGGTTGACAACAATTACTGAAACACATGAAACCTGTGATAGATTGCTTTTGTCAATAGCATTAATTAATTATTCATTGTTTCGTTAGTGTTAGGGGTGATTGCTATGTCCATGGTCTAAGATAAAGTTGTACACTTTGATAACTTAATATACTTAACCTCTTCACCCCCAGATTTTTCCTTTGAAACATAAAATCGTCTGTTGTTAACCATAAAATTACGAAAAGTGACTTAATATACCAAATTAGCTAGTGGAAAAGGATATTAAACAGGTCTTATCTATAAAATATTGCTCATACTCATTAAAATCGTCTAATTGTAGCCAAATTACAATATAAATTACGTTCTGGGACTCAAGGGGTTAATTAATAACTCAACAATGAACCCTTCAAATGTTTACGTGTTATCTCGAAGCTATAGGGATTGCACATTCCTTCCTGGATATTAAAGTACTTTCTCGACGAATAACATATCATATTACTTATATTTCCAGATTTTTACACACAAAAAACACTTCATGTATTTTTCTTTGCATTTATTTAAATTTTGTAAAAAATATCAAATATTGGCAGTTAGTTCCAGAAAGCTAATTTTCAGCACATTTTGTTTCCTATTGTTTTCATAGCTGTTTAATCAATGCCTTATTTTAAAACATAATTTTTTCAGGAGGTGGATTTTTCTCCCACCCTGTACGTGGTGACGGACGAGAGGCTGCGAGATCTGGATTTCACTGAGCCGCTCTACATTGACGAAATGAACCTCGCGTACATAAGGCCGGTTGTTGCTCCCAATGTGGCTGGTTTCATCATGCCTTTCACCCTTCAGGTATAGTCGTAGTGATTGGGGATCTTGGCCTACAGCACGTTGAAGAATATGTTCATTACGATATGAATATGAGAAAAAAGTTAAGGGTGATACTTAACCCCGTGAGGCCCAAAACGTAATTTCCATTGTAATTTGGGTACCATTAGACGATCTTTAGTAACTATAAGCAATATTTAATAGATATGACCGTTTAGTACCCTTTGTCCACTAAAAATTTTGGTATATTCGTTACTTTTTGAAATTTTATGGAACAACAGCGATTTTATATAGCAAAGGAAAGATCTGGGGTAAAAGGGGTTTAAAAGCCATAAGTTTTTTAAGGATGATTGCCCTTTTGATTTAAAAAGTGTATATTCCCCAAAAAAAAAAGGTACACATAAGTTTCACACTCAACCCCCTTCACCCCAGATCTTTCCTTTGCAAAAAAAAACGCTGTTTTAACCATAACTTTACGAAAATGACTAAAATTTACCAAATTAACTAGTGGAAAGGATACTAATTACAGGTCATATCTATAAAATTTGCTTATATTAACTAAAAATCTTAATGATACCAAATTACAATGGAAATAAGTTTTGGGTTCGGGGGGTTAACTAAGTATTTAAAAAAACCCCGATGAAAGTGTAAGGGTCGCTGCTGCGGGTTTGGCTTCTTCCTTATCAGGGGGGTGGTGTTCGTGGTATCCGGGTAGTGATGAGGAGCTCCGTCATCTGCAGGAAAGATCAGGGGAGGATCATGTTTATCTCTTAAAAACTATAGTCTATTTTTTTTTAGGGCCAAAAAAACGCCCCTGCCTCCCTTCTTTTTAAAAGGGGCAGAAATTCCTCTTATCATCACTACCAATAAAGATTTCATACTTAACAGTGCGTGACCAGGGAAAAGCAATCTTCATACAGAGGGATTTTGATTTGTCACCCTTGTAGTGAAGATTGCTTGCCCAGGGGGTCACGCGCTTTTTTAAGTAGTGAAGATGTGTGTTGGGTAGTGATGATAAGAGGAAAGCCCCCAAACAGTGCCCGAGAATAGAAGGGGGGGGGAGGGGGCGTAGTTCCCTTGTGCATTTTGACCAAAAAAAAAAAAAATATTTACACAGTTTTGTCTCGTTCAGCAAAAGGGAAAAATTTCCCCTTCTAATCACCAGTAATGACGGCAATTCCCTTTTGGGTAAAAAACAGCAGTTTTTTGTTTTTTCCGCAGAAATTTTTAGGTAAGGAAGCCGAATGTCACTGAGAAATAAATAAAAAAAAAAACCCGCCTTTTGAAAACAAAAAAGTTGTTTTCAAAACATTAACCCCTCGTCTAAGGTTTAGATTACTGAGATGAGATGAAAGTAAAAAACTTTCTTTTTATGGGGGAAAAACAAAATTAAAAATTTCTTTGAAAAAATTTTTGTAAAGATATATTGAAAGATTTATGTAAAAAACTATTGAAAGATTTATGTAAAAATACATTTAGAATTATGTAAAAAATACATTGAAAGGGTTTTTGAAAGTAATATTGGGGATTTATGAAAGATATATAGAAATTTATGTAAAAATACTATTTAAAGATTTAGGGAAAGAAAACTATTGAAAGATTTTGTAAAAAATACTATGAAAAATTTTGTAAAGATACTATTGAAAAATTTATGTAAAGATAATTGAAAGATTTATGAAAATAATTTAAAAAATTTTTGTAAAAATATATTGAAAGATTTTTGTAAAAAAACTATGAAAGATTTATGTAAAGTATATTTAAAGATTTATGTAAAGATACTATGAAAATTTAGTAAAAATCTTTTTCAATTTCAAACAAGCCTCCCAAGTAGGTTTTTGGTCGGCCTTTTAAATCCCGCCACAAAAAAATTTCTCTTCTATCTCTCTCTCTTCTCCGCGTTTTTCTGTTTATTTAATAATGTTTTTTTGGGTTTTTTTTTGATGAACGGAGCTACATTTTGTGCGTCCCATTTACCTCCGCAACGAAGTTGGAGGGGTTAGTTTTTCACCCCGTTGTCTGTCTGTTTGTGTACAGGATTTCTCGAAAAATTCAAATGATTTGGACCAAACTCGGTATAGAAGTCTTTTGGTATAAGGGAAAAAAGATTTAATTTTGGATGAAATCTATTGACAACTGTTGCCATGGCAACCAATTGATGAAATATTCGGCCGGAGGTATGCGCTCATACTGAGTGCATATATATATATATATAATATATATATATATATATATATATATATATATATATATATACGTATATTTGATTCAAATATTCAGGCGGAGGTATGCGCTCTACTGAGTGCCGCCCCCCTAGTTTGGTGTCTGTTTTCCTACCGTTATTTGATACCGTACAATTCTCTCTCCCCTGCTGATCAATACAAATAAAAATCGTAGATAAAGCGAACGTCCTCAATATGCAAAAAATAAAATTATGACGCAGAAAATGAGGTACCCAAAAACCCTCAAAAAAATATTGAATGGATTTTATAAAGAAATATAGACCAAATATAACACCAAGACACCAAGTAAATGTGATGAACGTTAAAGGAGAGAAAGGTGATAATTAATTATTATTCATTTTTTTTTTACAAGCAAGCCTAAATCCCTGGTAGGGTTCATCGGGACACTGGCCCTCGCCAGTGGTGGTGCAGGTAGGACTTTCATAATAGCGCCTGTGATGATTTGAGGTTCATGCCGCCTCGCGGTGTCCTCCGATGCATTCGCCGTCGAAGGGGGGATGTATCTTCGGCCACTCGACGATTACAGAAAGAGTTACCCTGGCAGGACTTGATCTCGGGACCTTGAGCACACCAACAACTGGCGCCAACCACTCGGCCAAGGAAAGTTGCTGATTGTGCGAGTGACATCTCAATACAAAAACAAACATGAACATAAGTAAGCTACAGGATGCCGAGGGACCTACATATTTCCACAAAGAATCATTAAAACGTTCAAGTTAATAGAAATTCAGGGATTGATAAATGTAAAACGAAATTGAATATGAGTTAGGAAAGCTCATACATAGTATGACAAAGTCAATATGATATGTTTAATAAAAAAACAGCTAAAAAAACACTAGTCAGTAAAGGCCCAGTCACAGAGTCACATACGCAACGCATGTGCACGGCCCACGCATTGAAAATTAATAAAAAATGGTAAATAAGATCAGTGCGTCGTTGTGCGCCCAACTTTTGTCAGGATTTGGGAGAAGCTAGCGAGTTGTATGCTAGCGAATGCACAGTGTGTTGCTAGCGCGCTGCGCGTATACAAGAAGCATACATAGGGTATACAGAGCGCACATGTTAAAAAATCCAACGAATGCACAGCGTGTTGCTAGCGCGCTCTGCGCGTGTCTGGCGTCCTTCTGGCGTGTACATTCATGCGTCGAGCTCCGCGCACATTTTTGTGCATGCACAAAAATCCCGACGCACACAGCGAATGACAACGAATGCATAGCGTTGATCCAGCGCGCTCGACGAACGAGTAACGAATGCTGACGCACACCTAGCGAACGACAACGCACTGCCCAAAATTGCTAATTTTTCAGTGCGCAGGCCGTGCGTCGTGTATGTGTGACTGGGCCAGGATACAAATGATTTATCCAACATGGAAAAAGAGAAAATATTTCAAAGCTTGTGTATGGTTGTTAGCGTAGATAACGGGACGGGACGAGGACGGAAGAAAGAGGGACGTGTGGATGTCTACGATCCTGCAAGAATTGGTGAGCTCGAAACGCCTTGTTAGTGGCAGTGCCGACGACGACAGCGCGTAGTCTTCCAGTTGTGACGCCACTCGTACAACACGACCGCCACATTTACCACACAGCGCAACTCCAGCCCCACATTTGTCGTCCTCCGCTTCCTTGAAGGAATTCAGCGCATGGAGGCACAAATTCGAGGGATTCGTGAAACTTAATGGTATTTCCTCCCTCCTAGTCGCTGACCAAACCGTCGCCTTGATATCTCTGCTCGACGACGACTGGACAAGAACATTACGCTATGGCCTTGATCTGGATGGACGTGTGAGCCTACAAGCAACTCTCGAAGACAATGGAAGCGCATCTGCGACGTCATCGTAATGGGATTGTGGACCGCAGAGACTTATATTCACGTGTGCAAGAACCTGGTGAGCGATTTGACGATTTGTTGTGCGTGGTCAAGGAAATTGCATCTTTCTGTGATATTTGCACTGGCTGCATGGATAACATATTGCGTGACAAAGTGGTTGATGGCACTCGTGACGAGAAAGCACTGAAACAAATGCTTTAAGAAAAGGATGTTGATCTAGTTAAGGCTGTGAATATTTGTAGGGCCTCAGAAAATGCCAATGCTGACTTGGTGGGTCCAGCCTGCAACTTTGCATAAAATGTCGCAGTACTCTCGAAATCGGGCAATCCATCAACGCGTCGATCATCCCAAGCCCGAGCTTTGTGCATGTATAGGGAAAACGACACAGTGACATGAAGCGGTGTCGAGCACGAGGTCGAAAGTGTAATTTGTGTGGCAAAATAGGACACTTTGCAACTGTGTGCAGATCAACAAAAAGTGGACACTCATCTTTTTGTGTTAACCCAAAATGTATACACGCTAAAGTTCATCGCCTATTTGCTGACGCCTGACGTGTATGTTCCGTGTTCATGGGCACATGTCAAGTCCTTCAGCTTCTCAAGATGAAATACAGTATGGTTACCTCTTGAGATTCTTCTGGACTTGACATGAAGCTTAAGTGTAGCAACAAAAAGTCTGTGATCAGAATTAAAGAACTCAGCACTCCGGTAAACCCTGCAGCTCTGGAGGATCCTACAACATGTACTAACGATGATGTGGTCGATCTCCTTAGCTACCCCTCCGGCATTACTATACCATGTCCAGCGGTGAAGCTCTGGTCTCTGATATCAAGAACCTGCAATTCTCAACCTTCTGGACCTCGCAAAATTCAGGAGCGAATATGTCTGTATGCTGCCGGAAAATAGCCTTAGAGTGTATTGGTACTTTTGGTACTGGCAGGAAGTGCCAGTCTCAAACTGGGTAAAAGAAAAGCTAATGTCATGGTGTCTGTTGGGAAAAAAGTGAGGGGCAAGCTTCTGAGCTGGTTCGATTCTATCTCCCTGGATATTCTGCCAGTGAATAATGCAAAGACCGTGACAAAACCAACAGAATCCGCTACCCAGAAGTGCATTCTTCAGGCTGAAACTTTTCATTTGTGCCTATAGCGCCTGTAGGAAATGGTGACCCAGGGCTCGGATGGTAGGTTCTGGAGGTTCACTTGAGTGCTGTGATGGTTGGCCCTCGCCCGTGGTGGCGCAGGCAGGATTTTAATAGTGACGCCTGTGATTAGAGGCTCATGCCGCCCCCCTGTGTCCTTCGATGCACTCGCAATCGAAGGTAGAGTTAATGGGCAGGGCATGTGGGTGTTCTTAGGCCACTCGACGGTGCAGAAAGGTTTTGGTTTTCGTCGGGGATCGAACTCGGGTCAGCGAGAACACCAGTCGGAGACGCTAACCACTCTGCTACCGCCTCCCCAACTACGCTGTTTGCCTTACCACCGGCCACATGATCGTGATCCAATACAAGCTGAACGAGCCAAGCACTCGTCGGACCTTGTTGCTGCCTTCCCAAGGGTGTTCGGAGCTTCCAACACTCTACAGGAGATGGCGGGAGGACCCATACACATACGGTAGGCTGAAGACGCCCATCCGTACGCAATCACCGCGTCCCGCCCTGTTCCTTACAGTTGGAGAGACGAGATAAAGGCACAACTCGATGAGCTGCTCAAAAAGGAAGGACATTATCGTCAAAATGGACCATCTGACGCAGTGTCATCCTATGGTATCATTACCAAAGAAAATTTCAGGTGTGTGGTTGTGCGTGGACCTCATTTGCCTCAACCGCTGTGGACTGTGGCCTACATACCCACCCACTTACCCACTTACCCTTCCTGTACTTACTCACTTCGGTCACCTCATGATATCGTGGCTTCGATGGAGTACGGAGCCAGGTGGTTCACACCCATGGACGCGATGATGGGTTATTACTAGATACCCATCGATGTGGAAGATCAAGACCTCACGTGTTTCATCACACCATGGGGGCGGTGTAAGTTCAAGCGAGCTCCCATGGGCCTAGTATCATCAGGCGATTAATATAACAGAAGAGGTGACCAAGCATTAGGAGATGTGCCACAAACTGTGAAAACTGTGGATGACGTGTTGATGAATGACTTCACTTATAGTCAGCACCTATCTCACGTCATATCTGTCCTAGAACGATGTGATAAGTTCGGCATTACACTAAATGCAAACAAAGTCTTCTTTGGAGAGACGAACGTAGAATTTTGTGGGTACAGTTACCTGAGTAAAGTGGGTATCGCACGAGGAATATACGGTCGACAAAAGGAAAGTGGAAGCAATTTCAGATTTCCCGCAGCCTCAGAACATCACGGATCTTCGTTCGTTCATGGGGCTTTCCAATCAGTTAAGAAGCTTCTCTTCCGACATCGCCGTTGCTGCAGCACCGCTACGCGATCTTCTATGCCCATTGCTTGGACCCGGAGCTACGTCATTATTGGAGGATTCGAAGCATGTTAGCCGTGGTGGACGATGTCATCGTATACGGACCCAGACTACTCAATAGTACTCATCCCGCACATTTTGAGACGTGAAACGTTGGATCGCCTGCACGACAGCCACCAGGGTATGCAACGAACAAAGCGTCGAGAGCAGTCTGTGTAGTGGCCGTTAATCGACAATGACATCGAGAACATAATTTCCTCGTATTCAGCATGCCGCCACTGACTCCCAAGCCTGCAGAGGGAACTAGCAAATGCGAGAGCCGAGCTGTATCGATAGATTGAGGCTCTGAAGTATTTCGCCTCCTCACTATCTTCAGTCAAAAGACGGACCAACAGCTCTGGTGCATCGTTCCACCGTGGTAGATTATCAACAAGCCACGTTTGCAGCATTTGAACAGCGGACCACCTTGGGCATCAGCTCACAGGGAAATACTTTGCCCCGCAGCAGGAACATAAAGTGTCCATTTCTCCCAGGTATAGGTCGTGAATGACCTCCTCCGCCTTTGAAACAAAGGGTACATTTGAGGACNGTTACCCTATGGTCCATTTTTTTAGATTATATAAGCCATTTTCTTTTAGTCATCTCTGTGTGTGCTTCAAAAAGCAAAATCATCTTACTCCTTGCTACAAGGTGATTTATTAATATTATTAAATTGTTATTGTTATCTACTTCTTTCCATCACCTTTTTGTTATGGTTTCGGGCGTTTCAGTCTCGCTACTCATTCCTCTAGACAACTCACTGTCTCGCTCGTAACAACAGCGTGTTGCTAGCGCGCTCTGCGCGTGTCTGGCGTCCTTCTGGCGTGTACATTCATGCGTCGAGCTCCGCGCACATTTTTGTGCATGCACAAAAATCCCGACGCAAACAGCGAATGACAACGAATGCATAGCGTTGATCCAGCGCCCTCGACGAACGAGTAACGAATGCTGACGCACACCTAGCGAACGACAACGCACTGCCCAAAATTGCTAATTTTTCAGTGCGCAGGCCGTGCGTCGTGTATGTGTGACTGGGCCAGGATACAAATGATTTATCCAACATGGAAAAAGAGAGAATATTTCAAAGCTTGTGTATGGTTGTTAGCGTAGATAACGGGACGGGACGAGGACGGAAGAAAGAGGGACGTGTGGATGTCTACGATCCTGCAAGAATTGGTGAGCTCGAAACGCCTTGTTAGTGGCAGTGCCGACGACGACAGCGCGTAGTCTTCCAGTTGTGACGCCACTCGTACAACACGACCGCCACATTTACCACACAGCGCAACTCCAGCCCCACATTTGTCGTCCTCCGCTTCCTTGAAGGAATTCAGCGCATGGAGGCACAAATTCGAGGGATTCGTGAAACTTAATGGTATTTCCTCCCTCCTAGTCGCTGACCAAACCGTCGCCTTGATATCTCTGCTCGACGACGACTGGACAAGAACATTACGCTATGGCCTTGATCTGGATGGACGTGTGAGCCTACAAGCAACTCTCGAAGACAATGGAAGCGCATCTGCGACGTCATCGTAATGGGATTGTGGACCGCAGAGACTTATATTCACGTGTGCAAGAACCTGGTGAGCGATTTGACGATTTGTTGTGCGTGGTCAAGGAAATTGCATCTTTCTGTGATATTTGCACTGGCTGCATGGATAACAGATTGCGTGACAAAGTGGTTGATGGCACTCGTGACGAGAAAGCACTGAAACAAATGCTTTAAGAAAAGGATGTTGATCTAGTTAAGGCTGTGAATATTTGTAGGGCCTCAGAAAATGCCAATGCTGACTTGGTGGGTCCAGCCTGCAACTTTGCATAAAATGTCGCAGTACTCTCGAAATCGGGCAATCCATCAACGCGTCGATCATCCCAAGCCCGAGCTTTGTGCATGTATATGCAAATATCACTATCTATTCCCTAATGTAATTATTATTCTTAAAATATTTGTCTCATTTGGTTGTGTAAATATATTCATAATATGTTACATAGTGATATATTATTGAGTAATTTTTTGGAGCAGTTTTGCTGTGTTTTATTTGTTAGGTTGTTAATAATATTGTAATTCTTTGTGGTTTTTCTTTAGATAGTTTTTAGTATAAAAATATCGCCCTCTTTTCTTGTTAATGCATTTAGTATTGTTTTTTTTACTTGGAAAAAGTGTATCATATTTTTTTGTTATGACTTTAAAAATTTCTGTAAAAAACTTTGTCAAAAAACCCATACTATATAGGGAAAACGAAAAGTGACATGAACGGTGTCGAGCACGAGGTCGAAAGTGTTTTGGTGGCAAAATGGGACATTTTTGCAACGGGGTTCGTCACAAAAAGGGGACACTCATCTTTTTGGGTGTTAACCCAAAATGTATACACGCAAAAATTCATCGCCTATTTGCTACGACTGCGTGTATTTTCCCTTTTCATGGCACATGTAAAGTCCTTCGTTTTCTCAAGATGAAATACAGTAGGGTTTTACCTCTTGAATTCTTCGGCTTGACAGAAGCTTAGTTACAAAAAAAAGTCTGTGACCCAAAATTAAAAAACTCGCACCCGGTAACCCTGCGCTCTGGGGATCCACAAATGTATAACGATGATGTGGGATCTCCTTAGCTCCCCCTCCGCATTCTATACCATGTCCAGCGGTGAAGCTCTTCTTTTGATACAAAAACCCCTGAAATTCTCACCTTTGGACCTCGCAAAATTCAGGACGAATATGTCTGTATCTGCCGGAAAATACCTTAGAGTGTATTGGTTTTTTGGACTGGCGGGAAGTGCCAGTCCAAACTGGGTAAAAAAAAAGCTAATGTCATGGTGTTGTTGGAAAAAAGTGGGGGCAAGCTTCTGAGCTGGTTCGAGCTTCCCTGGATTTTCTCCCCGTGAATAATGCAAAAACCGTGAAAAAACCCAAACAGAACCGCTACCCAAAGCATTTTCAGGCTGAAAATTTTTTCATTTGTCCCTATAGCGCCTTGGGAAAATGGTGACCCAGGGCTCGGAAGTGGGTTCTGGGGGTTCACTTGAGTGCTGTGAGGTTGGCCCTCCCTGGGGGGTTGCGCAGGCAGGTTTAAATAGTGAGCCTGTGATTAGGGGCTATCCCCGCCCCCCGTGTCCTTCGATGCACTCGCAACGAAGAGAGTTAATGGGCAGGGCATGGGGGTGTCTTAGGCCACTCAAACGGGCAGAAAGGTTTTGGTTTTTCGTCGGGGCCCAAACTGGGGTCAGCGAGAACACCATCGGAGACGCTAACCACTTGCTACCGCCTCCCCAACTACGCTTTTTCCTTACCCCGGGCCCACATGATCGTACCAAATAAAAGCTGAACGAGCCAACACTCGTCGGACCTTGTTGTGCCTTCCCAAAGGGTTTCGGAGCTTCCAACACTACAGGAGATGGGGGAGGACCCATACACATCGGTAGGCTGAAGACCCCCATCCGTACGAAATCACCGCGTCCCGCCCTTTTTCCTTGTTGGAGAGCGAGAAAAAGGCACAACTCGATGAGCTGCAAAAAAGGAAGGACATTACGTCAAAATGGACCATCTCACGCAGTGTACCCTTTGGGTATCTTTACCAAAGAAAATTTCGGGGTGTGGGGTTTGTGCGTGGACCCTTTTGCCTCAACCGCTGTGGACTGTGGCCCTACATACCCACCCCTTACCCACTTACCCTTCCTGTACTTACCCTTCGGTCACCTCATGATATCGTGGCTTGTGGATTTTACGGACCCAGGTGGTTCCCCCCATGGACCGATGATGGGTTATTACTAGATACCCATCGTGTGGAAGATCAAGCCCTCCGTGTTTCATCACACCTGGGGGGGGGGTGTAAGTTCAAGCGAGCTCCCTGGGCCCGTATCTCAGGCGATTTAAACAGAAGGGGTGACCAAGCTTTGGGAGATTGCCACAAAAATGTGAAAACTGGGGATGAGTGTTGTGAATGACTTCACTTATGTCAGCACCTTTTCCACTTCATATCGTCCAGAACGATGGGGTAAGTTCGGCTTACACTAAATGCAAAAAAAGTCTTCTTTGGAGAGACACGTAGAATTTTTTGGGGTACATTACCTGGTAAAGGGGTATCGCAGAGGAATATGGTCGCAAAGGAAAGGGGAAGAAAATTTCAGTTTTCCCGCGGCCTCAAACATCACGGATCTTCTTCGTTCTGGGCTTTAATCAGTTAAGAAGTTTTCTTTCCGCATCGCCTTTTGCTGCGGGCACCGCTACGCGATTTTATGCCATTGCTTGGACCCGGAGCTACGTCATTATTGGAGGGTTCGAAGGGGATGTTTTGCCGGGGGACGATGTCTCGTATACGGACCCGACTACTCAAAAAGTATCATCCCGCACATTTTAGACGTGAAAAAAGTTGGATCGCCTGCACGACAGCCAACAGGGGATGCAAAGAAACAAAGCGTCGAGAGCAGTCTGTGTAGTGGCCGTTAATCGACAAAGACATCGAGAACAAATTTCCCGTATTTAGCATGCCGCCCCCTGACTCCCCAACCTGCAGAGGGAACTAGCAATTCGAGAGCCGAGCTGTATCGATAATTTGGGGCTGAAGTATTTCGCCTCCCCCAAAACTTCAGTCAAAAAAACGGACCAACACTCTGGTGCATCGTTCCCCCGGGGTAATTTATAACAAGCCACGGCAGATTTGAACGCGGGCCACCTTGGGATAGCTCACAGGGGGAAAAATTTGCCCGCAGCAGGAACTAAAGTGTCCCCTTTTTCCCAGGTAGATAGCGTCGCTGATGACCTCCTCCGCCCTTTAAACAAAAGGACGTACATTTGAGGACCTATTTTTGCCCTGGGGATATTTACCATTCAAAATTTCCCTTTTAACCCTTATTGCGTTGAGCAATATCGGCACGGACTCACAACGTCCCCACACGTTTTTTTTTCTGGCAAGGCACAAAGTTCCGGGGGGGCGAGTACAGGAGAAATCTTCCCGTATTTTTTTGGGAACCATTGGGGGGCCTCCGAAGAATGCAAGGCCTTTTCTTTTGCCAATGCTTTGCCCACATTTTTTATCCTCTGCGTGAAAGTCCCTGGAGTTTGGTTCGCCGCAAAAATCGCAAAGTACGTTCTTTTGTGACGGCAAAAATGCATTGCGCATGTAATTCATTTCGGCTTTGTTATTGACTTTGCCACTTTTCATCAGGGCCCTTAAATTTACCTTTACGCATAGTTGCTGGGGACCCTTTGGTTTTCTCGAAAACCGCAATGCCAGTCAAGGGCCTGAAAATTTTTTCCCAACGACTTTATCCTTGAGAGAATAAGTATCGAACGGTCCATCTCGTCGTCCTTCTTTGAAAACCTGGGATGCAGGAAATCCCCCCAGGATGGTGGGCTACCATCTGTTGACACTCTCTAGAGTGGCCAGTGTACATCTCAAGGATGCGCATCGGCTCAAAATTTATACTTGTCAAAGGGATCGCGCCTTTCCCCAAACACAACTAGTTATATAGGGAGAGCAAGAAACTCTCCTCACAATTTTTCCTTTTTCTGGCCATACATGGAGCAACCAAACTTTAATACTGACTTGGCTGCTAAAGATTCCAACCATTTGTTTCTCAGTATGACTCAAGTGGGAGAAGTATTTTCGCCCGCAAAAATCATAAATATTTTTTCATGTACAACAGAAAGAGACGCAGAAGCCATGACTGAGTAATATTCAATAGGCTTGCTGTACACATGGCAGAGTGCGAGTCCCCCCCGTTCACGTGCCTGCCAACGTTCTTCAGAGCGTGACGTTTTCACGTTAATGGCGTATTTTGTTTCCAGTAAGTGGAAAACCTGTTTTGTAAGCTCTCCGAACCATGTCGCTCATGGACGGAAACTTTTCGATTCAAGTTTTCCCTTGGTAGGCTTATTGACAGGCTACTTGGAAATTAAACTAATGTTTCATTCCTCAAAATACTAGTGATAGTATTCAAAATACTAGTCTTAGTGCAGCATATTCATATTGGATATCTGCGGGTTCATGACCAAGTGCCCAATCAACAGCATAGGCCGAGGCAAGGACACCGCAGTCGTTGTTATTAGCCTGTACTGTAAGAACAGGCACGGGTGTAATGTGCACCTGTGCACCAAAAACTTTAAATAGATTTTGCTGCAATTGCGGTGAAATGCTCATGTTATTCATAGAATCATATACATTGGCACTGCCATTCGCATAAGTAATGAGGACTCAATGTCCATCATCCTCGGTTACGCCGAAATGAACAATTAGCAGCGCTTTCTGCGTTTCTGAGAGGTCAGGAATGCAAGCCTCCGGCCAAAGGGCAGTCATGAGGACAGCTGGCTCGACAAATGTGATGCCAGTATCTCTACCAATCATCCGCAATATGGGTACAATGGCTTCATCAGTTTGTTTGCGACCCATCTGAAGGTCCTCAAAGGCAGCATTTGTGACAGCGGCCATCCTAGGCCGTGACTGCATAGTATGATTTGACATGACCGCAGTAAGGCTAGTACCAAAGACCAATAAGGCTAATAGTATTTACCTTAGCTACGCTCTGGGTGGAGCGCAACGGATTCTCTCCAGTGTTGGCAGTCAAAAATACCCTAGCGCAGTGCTATTAATTAACTGGTAAATGGTCACATTAAATAACTCCAATAGTAGCTACTCTTCCTGGTCACAAAAAATAGATTTTCTTTTTTGCCTTCAAATTACCCAAAATGACCCCAGAAAATATAAAAAATGTTTAAAGGTCCAAGTCACCTCGTTTAAAGGTCCCACGGGGACCTGCCTCGCTAAGCGGTGGTGCCAGATGTACTCACTGCAGCGGTGTTGCAGTACTTGCGGTCGCTGTGGTAGCCGCATTTATACACTTATCACATAGTTTTCTATTCTTTACTATATATTACAATGCAAAAATATATTATATCACACAAAATCAGGTTTACCAAAAGCACACATGGTTTGTTTATATTGCAACTTGGCAAAGTCGCTCCCACCACGACTCGTGGATGTCAGAGCGATATTTCATCCTTTACCACATTTGTTGTACACCAATCACTTCTCTAGGATATCTATATCTACGAAGCATGCTTATTTATAAACAAAATCACTGGTGTTCGTGTATAAAACACTCCATTCGCAAAATAGTAACACTATTATGTATTACTAGCCGCAAAGCCGCCCTCCGGGCGGACTTTTTGGCTAGCTCCTGCGGAGGGCTATTGGTGGGCCTTCGGCCCACCAAACACAGACTCTCCAGATAGCCCCTTCTAACTTTCCTGAAATCATGGATGTAGAAATGTATGTATTAACGCCAACCCATTCACATCACCCCCAACCCATTCACTCACCCATTACCCATCAGTTACGTGCCGGACACGTACGCCCCCCCATTCACTCACCCATTACCCATCACCCCCCACCCATTACCCATCACCCCCCCCATTCACTCACCCATTACCCATCACCCCCCACCCATTCACTCACCCATTACCCATCACCACACACCCATTCACTCACCCATTACCCATCACCCCCCATCTATTCCCTCACCCATTCACTCACCCATTTCCCATCACCCTACATCAAGGTTTCCTCAATTGGAGAGAACTGAAACTCGAGAAATGCCAGTGGTCGCTGGGAGTTTTAACTCAAAGGTTCCTAGAGAAGTGATTGGTGTACAACAAATGTGGTAAAGGATGAAATATCGCTCTGACATCCACGAGTCGTGGTGGGAGCGACTTTGCCAAGTTGCAATATAAACAAACCATGTGTGCTTTTGGTAAACCTGATTTTGTGTGATATAATATATTTTTGCATTGTAATATATAGTAAAGAATAGAAAACTATGTGATAAGTGTATAAATGCGGCTACCACAGCGACCGCAAGTACTGCAACACCGCTGCAGTGAGTACATCTGGCACCACCGCTTAGCGAGGCAGGTCCCCGTGGGACCTTTAAACGAGGTGACTTGGACCTTTTAAAAATTTTTATTTTTTTCTGGGTCATTTTGGGTAATTTGAAGGCAAAAAAGAAAATCTATTTTTTGTGACCAGGAAGAGTAGCTACTATTGGAGTTATTTAATGTGACCATTTACCGGTTAATTAATAGCACTGCGCTAGGGTATTTTTGACTGCCAACACTGGAGAGAATCCGTTGCGCTCCACCCAGAGCGTAGCTAAGGTAAATACTATTAGCCTTATTGGTCTTTGGTACTAGCCTTACTGCGGTCATGTCAAATCATACTATGCAGTCACGGCCTAGGATGGCCGCTGTCACAAATGCTGCCTTTGAGGACCTTCAGATGGGTCGCAAACAAACTGATGAAGCCATTGTACCCATATTGCGGATGATTGGTAGAGATACTGGCATCACACTTGTCGAGCCAGCTGTCCTCATGACTGCCCTTTGGCCGGAGGCTTGCATTCCTGACCTCTCAGAAACGCAGAAAGCGCTGCTAATTGTTCATTTCGGCGTAACCGAGGATGATGGACATTGAGTCCTCATTACTTATGAGAATGGCAGTGCCAATGTATATGATTCTATGAATAACATGAGCTTTTCACCGCAATTGCAGCAAAATCTATTTAAAGTTTTTGGTGCACAGGTGCACATTACACCCGTGCCTGTTCTTACAGTACAGGCTAATAACAACGACTGCGGTGTCCTTGCCTCGGCCTATGCTGTTGATTGGGCACTTGGTCATGAACCCGCAGATATCCAATATGAATATGCTGCACTAAGACTAGTATTTTGAATACTATCACTAGTATTTTGAGGAATGAAACATTAGTTTAATTTCCAAGTAGCCTGTCAATAAGCCTACCAAGGGAAAACTTGAATCGAAAAGTTTCCGTCCATGAGCGACATGGTTCGGAGAGCTTACAAAACAGGTTTTCCACTTACTGGAAACAAAATACGCCATTAACGTGAAAACGTCACGCTCTGAAGAACGTTGGCAGGCACGTGAACGGGGGGGACTCGCACTCTGCCATGTGTACAGCAAGCCTATTGAATATTACTCAGTCATGGCTTCTGCGTCTCTTTCTGCTGTACATGAAAAAATATTCTATGATTTTTGCGGGCGAAAATACTTCTCCCACTTGAGTCATACTGAGAAACAAATGGTTGGAATCTTTAGCAGCCAAGTCAGTATTAAAGTTTGGTCTGCTCCATGTATGGCCAGCAAAAGAAATTGTGAGGAGAGCTTCTTGCTCTCCCTACTACTAACTATGTTGTGTTTGGGTAAAGGCGTCGATCCCATGACAAGTATCAAATTTGATGCCGATGCAGCATCCTTGAGATGTACACTCAGGCCACTCATAGATGAGTGCTCAACAGATGGTAGCCACCATCCTGAGGGATTTCCTGCATCCCAAGTGTTTCAAAGAGAGGACGACGAGATGGACCGTCTCGATACTTATTCTCTCAAGGATAAAGTCGTTGGAAAAATTCAGGCCTTGACTGGCATTGCGGTTTTCGAGTACCCAAGGGTACCAGCAACTATGCGTCAAGGTGACATTATGGCCCTGATGCAAGTGGTAAAGTCAATAAGCAAAGCCGTAATGATTACTATGCTGCAATGCACTGTGCTCAGTCACAAAAGAACTGTCACTTTGCATGACTTTTGCGGACGAACCTACTCCAGGGACGTCACGCAGATGGATAAAAAATGTGCGGCCAAAGCATTGGGCAAAGATAAAGTGCCTTGCATTCTTCGGAGGACCCCAACGGTGGCTTCCAAAAAAGATACGGAGAAGACTCTCCTGTACTCGCTCGCGACACTTTTGTGCCTTGCCATGAAAAAGAACGTGAGGGACGTTGTTGACGTCCGTGCCGATATTGCTCAACTGCAACTAAGGTTAAAGGAAATTTTGAATGGGTCAAATATCACCATGGCAACAGATAGTGTCCTCAAATGTACGTCCTTTGTTTCAAAGGCGGAGGAGGTCATTCAGCGACACTATCTACCTGGGAGAAATGGACACTTTATGTTCCTGCTGCGGGGCAAAGTATTTCCCCTGTGAGCTGATCGCCCAAGGTGGTCCGCTGTTCAAATGCTGCAAACGTGGCTTGTTGATAAATCTACCACGGTGGAACGATGCACCAGAGCTGTTGGTCCGTCTTTTGACTGAAGATAGTGAGGAGGCGAAATACTTCAGAGCCTCAATCTATCGATACAGCTCGGCTCTCGCATTTGCTAGTTCCCTCTGCAGGCTTGGGAGTCAGTGGCGGCATGCTGAATACGAGGAAATTATGTTCTCGATGTCATTGTCGATTAACGGCCACTACACAGACTGCTCTCGACGCTTTGTTCGTTGCATACCCTGTTGGCTGTCGTGCAGGCGATCCAACGTTTCACGTCTCAAAATGTGCGGGATGAGTACTATTGAGTAGTCTGGGTCCGTATACGATGACATCGTCCACCACGGCTAACATGCTTCGAATCCTCCAATAATGACGTAGCTCCGGGTCCAAGCAATGGGCATAGAAGATCGCGTAGCGGTGCTGCAGCAACGGCGATGTCGGAAGAGAAGCTTCTTAACTGATTGGAAAGCCCCATGAACGAACGAAGATCCGTGATGTTCTGAGGCTGCGGGAAATCTGAAATTGCTTCCACTTTCCTTTTGTCGACCGTATATTCCTCGTGCGATACCCACTTTACTCAGGTAACTGTACCCACAAAATTCTACGTTCGTCTCTCCAAAGAAGACTTTGTTTGCATTTAGTGTAATGCCGAACTTACCACATCGTTCTAGGACAGATATGACGTGAGATAGGTGCTGACTATAAGTGAAGTCATTCATCAACACGTCATCCACAGTTTTCACAGTTTGTGGCACATCTCCTAATGCTTGGTCACCTCTTCTGTTATATTAATCGCCTGATGATACTGGGCCCATGGGAGCTCGCTTGAACTTACACCGCCCCCATGGTGTGATGAAACACGTGAGGTCTTGATCTTCCACATCGATGGGTATCTAGTAATAACCCATCATCGCGTCCATGGGTGTGAACCACCTGGCTCCGTACTCCATCGAAGCCACGATATCATGAGGTGACCGAAGTGAGTAAGTACAGGAAGGGTAAGTGGGTAAGTGGGTGGGTATGTAGGCCACAGTCCACAGCGGTTGAGGCAAATGAGGTCCACGCACAACCACACACCTAGAAACTTTTTACCAGCTCTCTCTACAATGAATTTGGAGACACAGTTTAGCAAGAAGCTTTTACCACAGCCAGCCCTACCAGATATGTTTAAATGCAAAGGGGGAGTGCTAGAGTCAGACAGCTTCTTTTCTACCCAATCAATTACCATTTTGTAAATAACTTTCTGTTTGGAATTTAGCTTTAAAGGATCACAACCATCATAACTGTCACCCTCTGGCAATACTGCAGTTTTCTTTTTCTCCTCAATCCAACCTTGGGCAATGGGCATCCTTTAGATCAGAGTCAGTCATACCAAGAACCTGGGCATCATCAAAGACTTCACTTTCATTTTCCCTCAGGAAACAGTCATCAGCATATTCAGGATGTTGCTCAACCTCTGACACATGATTTTCAACTGCCTGAACAACTGCATCATTACCAATATTTCTGCACTCCATCCACTCATCTAACTCTGTATTTTCTGGTTCCTCCTCCTCAACATGTAACTCATCAAGAGGATTATGTTCTGGTGCTGATGGCACATTCTGTATGGGTATCTGACTCTGCTTAAACTCCTCTTGGATAATTTCTGGACACAACGGGTTTTTAACAAACTCTTTCAATTCGGCTTCACAAGAGCCAAACTCCTTACCAACATTATCTAGAGTACAACCAGGCTTGTCCATGAGCAGCAAGCACCTGCAGTAGTCCTCATATTTTGGGTCACCTTTGTGCACAATGTACCTATAAGTGGGTATGAAAGCAGGGAAAACATTTGCTTTTCTGACCTTCCATTTTTTTGTGAAATTACACATGAATTCTCTCAGACAAATATATTTTGGATGCTTGTCCCACTTGAACCTAAGAGGATAATCTGACAAAGTTTTTTGAAAATTTCATTTTCTCTCTCTGGACCAGTATGCATCCGCCCAAATTTCATCGTCACCAATACTTCCGACTCATCGGCAACGTTTTATTTACCTTTTTGCCCCTTCAAGTTCGCATAAAGTGGGTTTTCTACTGATTTTACATTGGCCCAAACCTGAAAAATCAACAAAAACCCCTTTTCCCAATTTTCCATT
>JACEEZ010022997.1:40000-73208 GCA_016584305.1 Chionoecetes opilio | reverse complement strand
AAACATGGCAAACTAAAATTTCTCTTATGTATTTCATATAGGGGTTCTCTTCACCACCAGTTTCAGTTTTAAGACATATTCCCATAGCAAATCTACCCTCTTTTGGAAGAATTCATTCACACTGTCAACGTTTTCCCGAACAGCCTTTTGCCTGAGTAAGTAATCTGTCCTTTCATCAATGTAATTAACCAGATCCTGGCCTTCAGGTATGTCACCCAAACTTTTCACCACAGTTTTGTTCAAATACTCCTCTGAGCCAGGTAGTAACCTATGCAAATCATACCAGTGAAAATCTGCTGGGCTTACAGTCAAGAACAAGTTGAACATTTTTTCACCTTTTGAAATTATTCTTAGATGTCGTAGAAAGCAATAGCTTTTTGAGATGTGCTGTGAAAAGAATTGTTGACTGCCCTTGATGCCACTAGAAAAACAGTACAAACTTTTTAGAATGGCATGGTCACCTTGGTCTAACTTTTCCCTCAGTTCTTTGACACTTAAATGACCCATGTGTCTCTGTGCGTAAAGGTTACTTAGAGTTAGTGTTTGCCTTCTTTGGTACATATTTGTTACAACTAGTGGAAATATTGGATCACTTGCAAACCTTCTGTCGTACCTCATGAGATGTTTAGCCCAGTCCATGAAGGTAGGTTGATTGCCCAACCTTGGCTTAGTAAAATCACCTTTACCATCAGGGAAGAGATGAGGAAAAGCCTTGGAGATGGCATGAACTCACTTGCAGGCTCAGAGCCAAAAGTTCCAAGACTGGATTGTCAGAAGACTCATCGGAACCACCAACCTGAATGGAATCAACAGCCTTCCTGATATGTTCATAAACAATACCCTTGCTCAAAGCTTCTCCAATGGTGGAATTGGGCCTTGGAATGTCACCATCATCATCCTCTTGTTGAGCAGCAACAGTGGCACACAATCTATCTCCGTCTTCATCAAAGGCAACAGGATTGGTTTCAGACACTTCAAGCAAATTTTCATCATCAATTATCCTTCTAATTCCCTCAACATTGCCATCACTTTCTGGATACTCATTTAGTACCTCATAGTTAATAATGATATGCCTATACTCTGGATTGTTTTGAACCAACCATTTTAGAGCATCAATGATATACTGCCTGTTTGCTTTAAACTGCTTTTTGTGATTGTCGTCAGACCTTACAATAACAATTATGGGGAGCAAAGAAACTGCCCTAGGCAAGGAAGTTATTTATTCAAGTAAGTGATCAACCTTTTGTTCAAAAGCTATACAGTGTCCAGAAGCTCCATGAGACCCATTTTTACACTTGAAGAAATGTATGTATGGAATTATCAAACATATAGCGGAAAGTTCAACCTGATTTAATATTTTTATGCACTGCGGTACTTCACCTGGAATCATGTCATTAACAACAGAAAACCTAGGTACATCACTTTCTCTATACTTCAACTGATTACACCTTTGACACAAACCAGTCTTTGCACCTATTTTCTGATCAAACCAAGATTCCTTGCAATGTCCACACTGTCGTTCTTTGTTCCATTCACCTAATTTTGCATGCATCTTTTTACCACTTTCTAAAATAGAATTTTCTTTGAATAGACCCTCAGTATACATATGAGGCGTCCCGCATTAGAAAGGCTGCTCGTGTCACCCCGGCCAAAACCGAGATAACTGCGTATAGCACTCTATTGAGGTCTTAACTTTCGCCCGGGAGTGGATGAGTGTCCCGTCAGTAAGGTCGAAAATCTATACAAGGAGAAAATAATTCTGATGTCAAGTCAACCATCAATGCAGGCGTAACACGCTGCTGGGCAATATTCCGTGTTAGAAGGGCTGCCCATCCAGGATGAGTAGCCGTTATAATTCGGAAAATTTTCTCGGGCAAATTCCGTATAAGATGGGCAGCTCACTCCAGTGCAGGGAGGGCATCGGCTAATCAGAGCATCTTGCCATTGCACAGGTGCCACGCTACCTGCTTCGCCAAAATTAACAGATGGCTGGAAATGGGCAGAACCCTAACTTGAAGGTGGTGTGCATGGACCTTCAGCAAACACTGCCATGTCCCCGTCTCTCAACCGGCATTGCCTACTATAAGCGCAAACTGTGGTTGTATAACTTTTGTGTTTATGACCTCAATGAAAAGCAGGGAACTATTTTTATGTGGAATGAGACAGTTGCAGGACGAGGGTCGGACGAAATGGCTAGCTGTCTCCTGAAGTGGCTGAAAATCAAAGTGTACCAGTAAAAGCAGGACTTTCTGTTTCTGCGCATTTTTTGTGACAATTGTGCAGGCCAAAATAAGAACATTAATATGCTGCTCATGGCACTGCAGCAGGTGCACATGAAGCGTTTGTTCCGGGTGGAGTTCGTGTTCCTCAAAAGTGGACACTCCTACCTCCCATGGGATCGAGCCTTTGGATCCATTGAAAAACGGATCAGGAAGCGAGAGTCTATCGCAACTCCCCGGGACTACCATGAGATCATTCGCTCCGCAGTGAAGAAGTTCCTGGTAGTGCCAATGACACGGGACGACTTCTTTGATGTGAAAGCACTGCAGAATGAGGTTTCACGGAGGAGTACGCCTGGTTTTTCAAAAGCATGTCAGCTGGTCGTGTCACATACCTACCCAGAGGGGTACATTATAAAGAATGACTACAACCTGGAGGACGTGGCAGCTGACATAATAAAAATCAGGTTGATGAAAGGGAGAAGTGGCTATACCGTGCAACGCTTCAACCTGGGGTCAGAGCAGTTGGCCTGCAAGTACCCCGATAGCCGCCTGCTCACAGCGGAAAAGTGCCAGGATTTGCGTGTTCTGGCAGGGCTTCTTGGGGACCAGGCAAAGGCATGGTTTACTGCCCTCCTTGACGAACAGGATCGCCTGAGGCAGAGAAGATTTAGTGGTGTCGCCCCGGACCCACAGGAGGAGGCAGAGGACGATCCTGACGATATTGTCATGGACTATGTCCCTGTAAGTTAGTGCCATGCCTCCCTAACCATGCCAGCTACCCCTACTGATCACGACCTGGACCTCTCATTGGACATGGTTATGGATAACGGATACATACATACCCTTGCTGATGACGACCTGGACCTCTCAATGGACTTGCGTAAGGACAATGGATAATCATTCTACTCTTCACCCACTGGTGAGTGTTCAGTATTAATTATTTAATTATCATTATTATTATTATTATTATTTATTTATTTATTTATTATTATTATTATTTTTTTTTTTTTTTTTTTTTTTTTTTAAACTACTACTACTATTATTTGTATGTAAGGGTTAGCGGCTACAGTCATTGGCGGGGAGGGGCCAGTGGACTGTGTCTGTGAAAGGCAGAACTTGTCTTTTCACCACACAGTTCCAATAGGGATGGATGGAGGTAGTTTAAAAAAAAAACTATTACTACTGCTACTTTTTTTTAGTAGTAGTGGTAGTAATAATAGTAGTAAGTTTTTTTTAATAGTTACAACTACTACTACTACTTTTAATACTATCCCTACTACTACTAGTGGGTAACTGGATGAGCGGCCCTTAAAGTAATCGTCCAGACCATTTCATCATTCCTGATTTGATGTAGTTAGAGTATAGCCATTATCGAGTGTATCAACAATATGTTGTCACTTCTTGCATCCAGTCAGCCGTTTTTTAATAATCCGCAATCAAAATCTGTAAATTCCCCGAGCTTCGAAAACGGTCATGGCAACTGGCAGACGATGCGCCACGGCTCGGTGACATAGCAAAAGGGAGGCTCCTCTTCCCGCACTGCTGTGTGTGTGTGTAGTAGTGTTTGTGTGTGTGGTAGTGTTTGTGTGTGTGTGTGTAGTAGTGTTTGTGTGTGTGTGTGTCCGTAGTAGTGTTTGTGTGTGTGTGTGTGCGTAGTAGTGTTTGTGTGTGTGTGTGTGCGTAGTAGTGTTTGTGTGTGTGTAGTAGTGTTTGTGTGTGTGTAGTAGTGTTTGTGTGTGTGTAGTAGTGTTTGTGTGTGTGTGTAGTACTGTTTGTGTGTGTGTAGTAGTGTTTGTGTGTGTGTAGTAGTGTTTGTGTGTGTGTAGTAGTGTGTGTGTGTGTGTGGTAGTGTTTGTGTGTGTGTGTAGTAGTGTTTGTGTGTGTGTAGTGTTTGTGTGTGTGTGTGTGTAGTAGTGTTTGTGTGTGTGTGTGTGTAGTAGTATTTGTGTGTGTGTGGGTTAGTAGTGTTTGTGTTGTGTGTGTGCGTAGTAGTGTGTGTGTGTGTGGGAGTAATGTTTGGTGTGTGTGTAGTAGTGTTTGTTGTTGTGTGGTGTGTGCGTAGTATGTGTCTGTGTGTGTGTGTGGTGTAGTGTTGTATAGTTGTGTGTGTGCGTAGTAGTGTCTGTGTGTGTGTGTGGTAGTAGTGTGTGTGTGGTGGTGGTAGTAGTGTGTGTGTGTGTGTGTGTAGTAGTGTTGTGTGGTGTGGTAGTAGTGTTTGTGTGTGTGGTGTGTGTTGTGTGTGTGTGTGTGTGTAGTAGTGTTTTGTGTGTGTGTGTGTGTGTGTGTGTGTTGTGTGTGTGTGTAGTAGTGTGTGTGTGTGTAGTAGTAGTGTTGTGTGTGTGTAGTAGTGTTGATGTGTGTCGTCAGTCATGTTCTGGTGTGTGTTAGTAGTGTTTGTGTGTGTGTAAATGTGTGTTGTGTGAGTTGTTTAGAAGTGTGTGTGTGTTAGTAGTTGAACTCAGCAGCTCGTACACCTGTTATCACCCGTACTCTGGCTCAACATATAGGGTGGCTCCCATCACAATCTGTTCGATTCCTCAATACGAGGCAGCGCATTAGTTCGTCTCAGATTAAGCCATGTACTCTAGATCTATCACAGCGACAGATCCACTGTTGACACTGAAGTAAATCTCTATCATTTGCCGACAGGTCTACAGAGGCAACGATGTTGTTTACATTGGGATCCCTTTGTGATGTCATCATACATATGTAGGAAAAAATTTTTTTCGCGCGCTTTTTACAAATCGTGTTTTACGGAAATAGCTTGAATCATTATTTTGGTGATTAGTGTTGAATGTGATTCAACATAATTAGCAAAAGATTGGGTCGGAAAAAGCTGCCAATTCTCAATTTACCACTTGGTTATTGTTATTATTGTTATTTTGTGTTTTTATGTTCCAATATTCACGAATTATCATTATTGTGCAGTATTCAGAGAAAAAACGCACTCAAACTTCGGTGAACTTCCGAAACCATAACACAATTTGCAAAAAATATGCAAAAATTAGGTAGTGAATATCACGATCTCGAAATTTTTTTGAAACCATCATGATTTTGATTGTCTACCGGTCATTTTGAGACCAGGTTCATTGTCATAGCATATATAATAAGAAAATTATGGTTGTCGGAATTTCGCCAAACTTTGAGCGTATTTTTCTCACTTTTTAATTTTGGCGCGAGCGGCCCTTCTAATGCGGGACGCCTCATATTGTCTACCAATCCTTGGTTATGTTCAGACCTCAAACTTTCTAAGGTGTTCAAGTTGCTAGCCATGTCTGCTTGTTCACATAAAATGTCCCCTTCTTCATCAAATACTTCAGTTTCAGTCTGAATGCTCATTACAGTATCACCATTACCATCATACCTTTCAATAGCTGACACTGGATTAGAGAAGCTTATGTCAGAGGTTATTGTACCGTGATCAGAATCTTTGTTACCAGGAGTTAATCTTTTATTCGAGGTCCTATCTGAATTCAGTCAATTCTTACTTGAATTTCTTTTGTCAGTGTTACCAGTGGTAATATTCACAATTTGCTTTGTAGCTGGCCCAGAGTCAGTACCTTCGTCCTGAGGACTCAAAACCTGAAATCTGTTGTGAATAGCAATATCAGAAGTGTTATTTGTACATGAGGTCAAGTCAATGCCAGTTTGTAACCTTAACCTTTTTTTCGATGTCCTACCAAAGTTTGGCCTTTTCCTTTTTGAAACTGGTTGCCAGTTTGTACCAGAGGTTTCATTTTCGATTCCTAAGCTGTTGTTCGAGGTCCTATTTAAGTGAGTATGAGTAGGAATATCAGTAGTGTCATTTGTACATGAGGTCAAATCATTGCTAGTTTGTAAGCTTTTTTTCGATGTCCTACCAATGTTTGACCTTTTCCTTTTTGAAACTGGTTGCCAGTTTGTACCAGAGGTTTCATTTTTGATTCCTAAGCTGTTGTTCGAGGTCCTATCTAAGTTCCTTCTTTTTCTTGCCAAAATGTGTTGTCCAGTGTTACACAAGGTTTCAATACCAGTACAGCAGAGAATTAATTTTCCTTGGAACCAGCACCCACACCATCTTGATGGAGTACATTGTTACTGACGTTAATTTTCTCGTAAAGAAAGACATATCCATACTTTGGGCAATCTGAATGTTCAACTCGTCTTTCATCATTACACTCTATCCAAATCTTACCTTGTAACAAATGTGAAACGTAGTGCCCACTTTTCAATGTTTCACCCCTATGTTCAACAACTCCTTTCAATTGATAACTGTTTCCTCCAATACACATTGTTAGAGCAGGATCAACATGGCTGAAAACCTTGTTTAAAAAATTGTCAAACCTGCCAAGCGACAAAGCCAAAAGTTTGGGGAGGTTGTCTAAAGTTTCAACTATTGTATGCTCAGTCTCTGTTCTGCAGTTCTCACACCTTTTGGTAACAACACCTTCCCGATTTTGCTTAAAATTTTCTAAAAAAGATGAGTCGTAGATTACATCCAAAAGTATGGTTTGAGGCTGTAAGTGTTGCCCAGAGACACTTGGACACTTCTTACAGGAAGAGACCCTGGTAATATGAAACTCGAACAGTTCTTTGATCTTGGGCTCCACATCAATCAGTGCACCCAAATATTCTCGAGCATCTTGCTGTCTGTTATTGGCAAAGATATCATTGAATCTGCCCACAAGCTCCCAAATTTTGTCTGCAATTGAAATTAAATCTGTGCTTTTTGAAATGGCAGCCATTAATCCCAATATGTTAAGTTCATAGGATCGCTTGCTTTGTAGAATTTCTTTTATGCTATCGCAGTGGAGCAGCGCGTTTAAAACGGCATTAGAATAGCAAAGATTTTTTCCAGACGGATTTTTTAGCCTGTGACCAGTAATTTGCACTTTGTCAGCTTCTAATCGAGACAATGGTCCCTGTGGATGATTCCTAAGGTAAAATGTAATAAGTGCCGACTTACATCCCCGATTATTTTTTGGAATCCTTCCATTGTTTTTAAGTTTTAGAAGTTTTGCCACATCCAGCACACACATCCTCTTAATTTCATCTCGAATTAGGTGCTTTGTCTGAAGAAGAGATTTCAAGCGTGTTTTCGCCCTCGTCGTACCTCGCTTTGCGTCTTCATTGAATCTGACGTTCAACGGATTGGTGACCTCCTCATCAGAAAAGTTGGAAATATCCACAGAATAATCTGCACCTGTAAGAAAATAAAAGAGAATAAAAATTAGTGATACACAAACAGTTCATTGAGTAAAAGTTAAAAAAAATTGAATTGCCCACTAAATAAGTAAATAGGAAATTGACAAAGATTTCTATTTTTTGGGGGGGAGGGGGATTTGTGCTGAAAAAAGTTTTGAAATGTATGGACTTTTTTCCGGGACAATCATTTATCTGGTGAAAAAAGTTGACTAAAACAAAACAAAATTGGAAGAGTTACGAGTCGGTCGTTAAAAAAATATTTTTATATCGGCAGTCCTTTCGACGGGAAATTCGCTCGACTTTACGGACCCCCATTCGTGGAGTAAACATTTTACAAGCCAATATGCACTCTAGACCTTGCCCCCATTCGTGGAGTAAACATTTTACAAGCCAATATGCACTCTAGACCTTGCCCCCATTCGTGTAGTAAACATTTTACAAGCCATATGCACTCTAGACCTTGCCACCATCTGTGGAGTAAACATTTTACAAGCAATATGCACTCTAGACCTTGCCCCTTCGTGGAGTAAAATTTTACAAGCCAATATGCACTCTAGACTTCCCCCATTCGTGGAGTAACATTTTACAAGCAATATGCACTCTAGACCTTGCCCCCTTCGTGGAGTAAACATTTTACAAGCATATGCACTCTAGACTTGCCCATTCGTAGAGTAAACATTTACAAGCCAATATGCCTCTAGACCTTGCCCCCATTCGTGGAGTAAACATTTTACAAGCCAATATGCACTCTAGACCTTGCCCCCATTCGTGGAGTAAACATTTTACAAAAGCCTATATGACAGATTCACCAATCTATTTAGTACCAAAGAATGAATTCGGCTGAAATAGGTGTCCAAGCTCGCTTCGCTCGCTTGGACAATAACTTTTAGCTTGTATGGGATAGTATTAGTAAATCGTTTTGATGAATTCGCCATGTGGGATAATTTCCAGAACTGAAAACAGCTTAAGATACGTGTGACGGCCTAGTGGTAAAAAATACGTCAACAGTAGCAGACAAAAGATGGCGCTGTTGGCGGCAATCTGCCGCCAAAAGGGGGAATGTAAACATATGTACCAGCGTGAGGACAGATTACGTAGTTGATTTGAATGTCTTATGGTATTTGAAATACTTGTAACAGATAAGTACTGAGGTACTGAGTACTGAGGAAGTACTACAACATTCGTCTTGGAAGACCATTAGTATTTATTAGGGTATTTTTCGGGGGAAAACGTGAGTCTTATAAGCTGTAAAATATGGTACTATGCCTAGCCCCGGACTAAATAAGCATTTTTACAGTGTTTTCAATACCCGAGTTTCGCGATCCTCGAGTTTAGCGCTATGCCTTCGGAAGAAAGCAAGCGCGAAACTCAGGAGGGTGCTGTATATGAGAGTGTACAGTGGTTACCTCACGTTTGGCGATTTAATTAGTCTTGCCAAACCAGCGCCAAAAGTTAATTTCGGCAAACGCGAATAGTACTTTCAATGGGAAAATTATCCATTAGTCTTTGACGATGCCCTAGTTAATCCTTTTGACCTCCATTTTTGTACTTTAACTGCTTAAAAGCAAAGACATTACAGTCAAACCTCGGGTTTCGAACGTCTCCCTTTTCGAACAATTCGGTTCACGAACAGAATTTCAAACTCATAATTGCACCGTTTGCCGTACGATAACTCGGTTGCCGAACAAGCTACTCGGCAACTGTGCGCGTCAGTGATGGTCAGTCTCGCCTTGGCCCTCACTTAGTAAACAACCGCTACGAACTGCTCTTTGATTTTGACGATTTTTCTTGTGTTGTGCAATATTTCGGTATTAGTTTACACTTGGACCGAAACTCCCTACCGTAGATAACACTAAAGTCGCCAAGACAACTTTTTTTCTATTTACAGACGTGTGGTGGTGTTAATAGTAAATAGTACAGTGGTACCTTGGCTTACGAGTTTAATTCGTTCATTGATCGAGCTTGTAACTCAATTTGCTCGTATATCAAATCAATTTTCCCCATTGAAATTAATTGAAATACCATTAATCCGTTCCAGCCCCCCAAAAACCACCCCAATTTTTTTACTGTACCGATATGACTGGACTGCACTCACCCTCCGCCATTTGCATTCGCCAGTGTTTATACTCTGTGTATCAGCTGTTGGAAACAGCTGTGGGTGGAACTGCCGCTAAACGTACTGCACTCACCCTCCGCCATTTGCATTCGCCTGTGTGGTCAATAACTTGTCATCTGCCTTACCTAAGTTACCTTTGTCTTCCTGAATAAATAGCATACATATACTGTATACATTCGTCTTGTTATGAATCAATNTCTGATGAGACTTCGAAGCAGACACAGATTAACTCAAATCTGTTGTAGCTGCAATAAAACGGTTTGAAAGGAAACTTAAGGTAAAGGTGCAGACTGAAGGATAAAAACACAAATAGGGGTAGATTAGAAAGTAAATATGTGTGCCAGCCTCATGGGACTGTGAGTGCTGTTAACCCGGTGACTGCTGGAGCTGTGAATTTTTTAGTGCCTTACAGTACGGCAATGTGAGTGAAACAGTGACCATTACAAAATAGTAGGAAAATCACATCAACCTCAAGATAGTAAAACTCTGCATCCGGCAATATATCTATTTTTAACCCAAACGTATTGGGTTGTGGTGTCGTTGTGGTCGGGAGTTAAAATATCTGGCGCAAATGGCACCAAACCGTTTTCGAGAGACTGCTGAGGTGGAGTCAGGGATGCCATTCCTTTGATTTTACCCAAGATTTTGAAGGGATTATTCAAGTATTTATCCAGTAGTTTATCTCAAGGTAAGCATGTGTACCAGTAAGCATCAACTTATGATGATGACCCACTGATGTTTGCAATGAAGTTATCTATGAATATGGACACTCACCGGTAGATTAATAAGGGAGTTTGTGGACAATGAAGTCAAAGATTGTACTATCGATATGCAATGTGTAAGATCGAGAATTTCAGACAGTAATTCTACGAGAAGAGTGACATATAAAGAGATGAACCCTACTTTGAATGTGCCTAATATTTACACTGATAGACACTTAGTTGATGAAAAGCATCGCCTGTCGTTTACACAGTTTAGGACAGGTGGGCATCGGCTAATATGTGAGACTGGAAGGTGGAATAGGAGAGGTCGCGGTCGCTTACCCTTGGATGAGCGACTGTGTGTATGTGGCCAAGTGCAGACTGAAAGACATGTGGTGGAACAGTGTACACTGACCCAACATGTCAGGGACATATACCTGTTCACTCTTATGGAACAGGTGTTTTCAAATAGATTTACCCTAGATGTGACCTGTAAAATAGTACACTGTATCTTGAGTGTGTATTACTGATGGCCAGTGCATATTCTATTCAATATTAATGGACTGCGATTATTGTGTAATATTAATGATATAATAGTAATTATATTTTAATGCGGATAGCATTATATTGTAGTGTTAGTTACTAATTGCCAGCGTTGAGTTAATTTTACTTTTTGGACTACAGTTATAAAACTACATGTATAAGTATGTATATGTGTATTATGTTCTGCTGTGGTCAATAAAACTATCTATCTATCTATCTATCTACCGTATTTAGGACTGACCCAAGACTGACCTCTAAAAAATCCTAATGTAGACACAAATATCCCAAGGTCGTTAATAATACATTGAAACCGAATCCTAAATACGGTACATATGCTTGTATATATACTAATATTGTACATATACTAAATAGCGACTAGAAACGGCGAATCGATGCCTTTGGAAATACGTGTTTTCAGAGAATCGTGGGGTATCGCATTTTGAATGATTTAATCATAATGTTTACTAGTAATGAAGCATTACATTATCTTATAACAACACAATTGGTATTAATGGACATGTTATTACTAAATAAGCAGTACATGAGAACAGCAGGGCTGTAATAACAATACTGTAAAGGCTAAGTGGCAACGCGTCGGGGTGGGGAGGAAGGAGGGACTAGGCTGCGAGGCCTCACGCCGATCAGCTGAGTCACGTGTTCCTTCCTACCCCTCCCTGACACGATGCCATGTAGCCTTTTACAGTATTGTTTACTACAGCCCTGCTATTCTCATGTACTGCTTATTTAGTAATAACATGTCCATTAATACCAATTGTGTTGTTATAAGATAATGTAATTCTCCATTACTAGTAAACATTATGATTAAATCATTCAAAATGTCACCGAGCGGCAACCACCTGCCATGGTGAAATTACTGGCCGTGCTAATTTTTCTAACTTCATCTCACGTCTAAAGGAAGCTTCAAAAAACATATGGTTATAGAATATTTTGTGATTAGAATTACATGTTCTTTCACCTGTATCAATATTTGCAGAAACTCGTGTTACACCCTGTATAGGAGGGACCAGGTACAGTCACTCAGAAGAGTTCATATACACGCGGGGCTCGGGTCACCTCCTTCCATTTCCTTTTCGTATTTTCCAATAAATCATCGTTCATATTCTCTTGACTCCCCCACCCCCTTCCTATCCAATTGAATCTGGTACCAGATTCAAATTATAGACTTAAGAATGCCATGTAAATGACATAGAATGCCTCAAGATTGATGCATAATAAATACCTACATGTAGGGTTTCCTAGCTTGGGCGCAAAGTCAAAAATAAATCTAAAGTCTAATATCTCAAAAAAGCTAAAGTTCTGATATTCCTCATAATTTTTCCGTCACTAATGCGAGGATTCAAATGGGCTGTATATCATTAGAAAATGAATAAAATATGCGATTTTTGGGCTACAGTACGTTTCTTAATTGTAGGATATTTATCTCAAATATTGAAATTATTTTCTAGACAAGGCAAAACAAAAAAAATTTCACTAAAGCGAAACAAAAATTTGAAATCTCTATATTAGCAATTTTTTTAGTAAATATATAAACTATACAACTGATATTTTTTCAATCAAAATTGGTAAAAGAAAAACAAGTTAAAAATGGAGTAAATGTTTCTAAAAATGTAAAATTTTATTAATGTAAACAAAAATAACTGGTCGAATGGCCACTAAATAATAATGGCTATGAAACATAGCTATGATTATTATACTTTACTTATAGTCCAGTCAAAATACGGTTTGACCCTGAACAAATTCCAAGAAAGCGTTTTATTGTTTTTTTTGGTAGTATTACATGTAGGGAAAAACATAATAAAAGTTTACCAAAATATGGTTACCACAAAGGGTCCAAATGTGACGTCAAAGAATATGGCCGCCAAAGCTATAAAATGTTAAGGGGATCGACTCCCCCCCCAAAAAAAATTCTTTATTATTAAACCTACATCTTTGAAACTTGGTACATATATAAAACAAGTAAAAAAAATTGGGGTCGTCTTGAGGAAAATTTTTGATTTGACGCATAGAAAACGAGTTAGCGAAAGAAAACGTGATTTTAGGGGGGTCCCCCCAAAGACTACTCCTCCGTCAATATCAGTCGGAGAGAGTCGGTAGAGGTGTCATTCGAAAGAGGAATAAAGCCGCTAGGACGCCAGGGCGATTTTTTTTGATTTTCTAATTAGATAAAAAATTATAGCCCCTCAAAAATAATAATAAATAAAGAAATGAAAATTTTCATTTTTTTTCATTTTTTTTACTTTGAGGGACTATTTGAGGGACTATACACCTATACATTATATGTGGGGAACAACATACTAAAAGTTTACGAAAAATTGATCACCACAAAGGTCCTAACTATGACGTCATAAGACGATGACAGGCAACGCACTAAAAATAACCACTATTTCCTTATTTCAAAGCTGTAGCTGTAGGTTACAGAAGAGTTTACATTTTTTATACTATATATGTTGATATAACAATTTTTATACAAAGTTTTATACTAACTACACGGACAGGCGAGGTCATGACGTCATCAATGACGTCATGACATACATGTACATTTCTAAAAATTATAGAATACACAGTGCATTTTAAGACCTACTTCATCACTGAATAACCGTGTCAGTTTAATAGTCTCTATTTTCATCATCAAACACTGCTTCCTCACTCATATTGTCACAATGCCCTTCTTGACATGGTCCGCATACCCGTGAACAGATAAGTCCGTGTGTTTTGCAAGTGCACCGAAGTGTACTACAACCACGAGAACAATTGCAGTGAATTATTTTCAGAAGTTTTTCTGGCGCAGGTGAAGTATCCATCATCACTGGAACTAGACTTGTTCTGCAATTCCCATCCCCATTCAGTAGTGTCCATGGCCTCACCATTGTCCATCCAAAGCATCACTTGGAGGTAACTCCGAAGGGCATGATACTTCGTTGCAGAGGAGGTCGGTGGCAGTCGTTCAGGTGTAAAAAAGCTTTTGGCTGAACCAACTTTTCGGCAGAGACTAGAATACCTCATTGCAGACAGATTGTCTCCAGGTTTGCCCCCGAACAATGCCACCATCGCTTTACACCCAGCGTCTTCAATCTCAGCTATGTTTTTCTTAGGTGTGGTAAACATCTTAGCACAGCTATTGAAGACAGAGTCTCCCTTCAAAACCTTGTGTAGAGCGAGTTTTTTTCCGATTCCAAAAACCGCGGAAGTGGTATCGCATCCCGTGAATGCATGCAGGAACAGAAGACTGCTGCAGACATCGTTTCCAAGCAACTTCTTCATAACCTTAATGTCGTATACTGTTGCAGGACTCCCTTTATCCGAGTAGAAATAAAGCTTGTTGCCATCGCTGGTTGACGCGTGATGAAGTAACAACACCAATAGATCTGTATCTTCGCCAATGAGACTAGTCCTTTTGTTGGATGACATTGCCACTGCTGCCTTAACAATCTCCACATCTGCATCCCCCTCTGATTGTATTACGTTGCAACCTCTGTCCATCATGCGTTGTGAAATCAGATTGATAAGAGACTGTTTGTTCTCCACATTAGAAAGGAAATCCTCCTTTTTTCCGACAAATTTCGTTCCTTCCGCAATGTTCACTTTGTTACTTGTTCGATTTTTGCGCCGTCTCTGATGGGTAATGTCCTTAGTGTTTGGTCCTCCAATGTAACCATCAAATACTATCGTAGCCTTACCATAGTGCTTTACTGTGAAAGATGCATAGTCGTCAGCGATTGAACAATATGTCTTTCCTTCTGACCACTTCAGTCGATGGAGAAGAGAACCTCCGTCAAGAACATTATGTTCCACTTCTGGTACATCCTTGAGTACTGCGTCATCTGAACTCTGTTCTTTTATAGCAGCCATCAGTTGTGCTTTGTTTGGTTTGCGTAAGAGATGTTTTGCCTCAAAGAGGGATGGTGGGTATGGTGAAAGTTCATGGGCCATCACCTCATCAAGGGAAAGATCAGCAGTTTGAGACACCACAAGAAACCTTTGGAACAAAAGAGCGGGGTCTATTGTTTTGTCCTTAGCAACGTCAACTGCCACACTAGATGCCAGGGTCTTGGCTTTCATTGACCGCTTGTACTTAACTGAAAACAGTGATTGACCCTCCATTGTTGCCACTATTTCTCTGCCAATGGTAAACAGGTTATGGACATTCACATCCTTATTTGCATTGACACCGGTGATAATGTAACATTTTGAACTTTTTACTGATTTTTTTTTTAATTTCAGAGGAGGAAAATAAAAAAAGTGCTTACTTAAATTTGTAGCCCAAGTCTTTCCGCATCCAATGATATCATCGCCCTACGTCAAAAACTCAAGGAGGAGTAGGGTTTGGAAACCCCCCCCCTAAAATCACGTTTTCTATCCGTAATTAGTTTTCTATGAGGAAAATCAATTTTTTTTCATTAACAAAAAGGTCTTAGAATTAAATTTTACGTATACATACCAACTTTCACGTTTGTAGGTTCAATAACAAAAAAATTGCCCGATAGGGAAACGATCCCCTTAAACATTTTATAGCTTTGGCGGCCATATTCTTTGACGTCACATTTGGACCCTTTGTGGTAACCATATTTTGGTAAACTTTTAGTATGTTTTTCCCTACATGTAATACTACCAAAAAAAACAATAAAACGCTTTCTTGGAATTTGTTCAGGGTAAAGGTTTTTTTTTCGTATTTTGACTGGACTATTATGCGTAACATTTGATAATATATTCAAAATCTGCCAATAATTAAATACCCCCGAACGATAAACTTAAATCGTGCATTAGGAGTATGGACATTAAAGGGATGATAATGAATAGAAAGTCTTGTGCAGCTAGACCGCGGGTGGGGGGAAGACATGCAGTTAGCAGGTTCAGAAGAGCAGTGAGCATGAAAATAACGGTAGAAGATAGCAAGAGAAGCAACATTGTGGCGGTGATTTAAAGATTAAAGGCAGCCAGTCAGTGGAGGAGAGTTTATGTGACGAAAAACTTTTGACTCGACCCTGTTTCAGAGAGGGACAATTGTTAATGAGTGGATCCACCCCAAACATGTGAGACATACTCCATACATAGGCGGATAAGGCCCCTGTACAGAGCAACCAACTGGGAGGGAGAAAAAAATGAACACAGACAGCACAGGACACCTAACTTTTTAGAAGCAGTTTTAGCAAGAGATGAGATGTGAGATTTCCAGTTCAGATTTTTAGTATAGGATAATCAAAGAATGTTCATTGAAGAAGAGTCGATAGTTGTCTGGAATGTTTTGTCAAATAGATAGTTGAAGCAATTGGGTTTTTATGTCATTTAATAAAACAACGTTTGCTTTGACTTAATCAGAAATCATAGAAGGATCAAAAGCTAGGCGCTATATGGCATCTCCTCGGGAATCACTTAGTACCTGTTGAGTTGGACGTCTAATGAACGACATTGAAAACATGCAGGGTAGAATCATCAGCCTAGGAGTGGATATGACATTGATAGAAGATCATTACTGAATAATAGAAAGAGAGTGCTTGATAGGATAGAACCCTGAAGAACACCACTACTGATAGATTTAAGAGAGAAAAAAATGACCGTCTATAGTAACTGTAATAGAGCGACTTGAAAGGAAACTTTAGATGAAGGTGTAGAGAGAGGGATAGAAACTGAATGAGGGTAGTTTGGATATTAAATATGTGTGCCAGACTCTATCAAAAGCTTTTGATATGTAAAGGGCAACACCAAAAGTTTCACCGAAGCCCTTAAGGAGGATGCCCATGATTCAGTTAAGACAGCTAGAAGAATGCCAGTAGATGGCTTTTACGACAACCGTACTAACAATTTGATAGAAGATTGTGAGCAGATAGATGCTTAAGAATCGGCTTGTTGAATATACGTAGATTTAAAAACTTTAGAAAGGCAGGAAGTAAAGGACGGTAGTTTAAAGGATTATAACGGTCACCCTTCTTAGGAACAGGTTGAATGTGAACAATATCCCAGCAAGAAGGAAAGAGATATGTAGATAGATATAGACGGAAATGTTTGACCAGGCATGGTGCAAGCACAGAAGAACAGTTTTTGAGAACAAAAAGAGGAATTCCGTCAGGAACGTAAGCCTTCTGAGGATCTAGGTCGGAATGAGCTTATAAAATATCATTACGAAGGACCTTATTGAGAGGCCTAACATAGTCAGAGAGTGAAGAAGAAAGAGGAACAAGCCTTTCATCAACCAAAGTGGAATTTTTAGCAAAGGTCTGAGCAGAGACTACTGTATACTGGACTTGCTACTCAGTTTGGGTTATTTCCAGTGGAGGCCAGTTTTCGCGATTCCTGACATTTTCGAACATCACTCCCATCTCCCTTCCTATGGCTTATCTGTATAAATGATATACCGTTATCTTCGTAAATGTTTGTTCTATAATATTATCAAATAAAAAACAGTAAAATACACTAAAGAAATGCCATTATGAGAGAGTGAAGAAATATGCATGAACTTAATATTCACTTAAACTCTTCGCCATTTAATATTTTGCGAGAAAACATTTTACATGAAACATATCAATAGAAGCGGAATGTTATTAGCTTTCCATTGATATATTTCGTTTTCTGATAAATAAATTAGTACTATTCATTTAATTAGCGTTAACTAAATAAATAACCTCATCAACCTGGAAAATTACCCGATTGATGATGTAATTGTTTTGGTTAACGCTAATTTATGCATGGTTCTAATTCATTTATCAGAAAACGAAATATATCAATGGAGAGCTAATAAAAGTCCGCTTTTATTGATATATTTCATTTAAAAAGTTTTCAGACAAAATATTAAATGGCGAAGAGTTAAGAATATTCAATTCAGTTCATGCATATTTCTTCAGAGTCTCATAATGGCATTGCTTTAGTGTATTTCACAGTTTTTTATTTGATAATATTATAGAACAAACATTTACGAAGATATCAGTGTATCATTTATACTGATAAACCATAGTCTACTGTATTCATGGAACACTTTTTTACTTGCCGATCCGATTGATGATGTTATATTTTTAGTTAACGCTAATTTATGTATGGTTTTAATTCCTTTATCAGAAAACGAAATATATCAATGGAAAGCTAATGAAAATCCGCTTCTATTGCTATGTTTAATATAAAAAGTTTTCTCGCAAACTATTAAATGGCGAAGAGTTTAAGTGAATATTGAGTTCATGCATATTTCTTCACTCTCTCATAATGACATTTCTTTAGTGTATTTTACATTTTTTATTTGATAATCTTATAGAAAAAACATTTACGAAAATAATGGTATATCATTTATACTGATAAACCATAGGAAGGGAAATAGGGATGATGTTAACAAATGTCAGGAATCTCAAAACTGGCCTCCACTGGTCATGAGCGGGTTGGCGCTGGGCACGAGTAACAAGTCCAGTATACAGTAGTCTTTGGTCTGAGCAAAGAGTTTAGCTTTAGAAATATATGAAACAGCTTTAGAGCCATCTGGTGAATCATAAGAGGGGAAAATGAAGAATAAATATTGTTAGAGATAGTATTCGCTAGATGCCAGAAGTCACGAAAGGAATCTGGTTCAGAAAGATTTTGATACTTTCTATGAATGAAGGAGTTTAAGGTATGTTGCAAAAATATTTTGCATGATCATGGGCAGAAATATAAAGGGCATGATTTTTAGAAGATGGATGCTTGCGGTACCGTCTGTAAGCCGCTTCTCTATCTTGAACAGCATGAGAACAAGTCTCTATTTAAATAATTGTATTTCATGATGATCTATTGTGATTCAATTTTATATAGCACGAGTCTTGGTTTTTTCAATCCGTGATCTAACCTCTAGATACCTTACTTGCCTGAAACATCTATTGTCTAGTAATGTTATATTTAAAGTTAAATTTTGAGTCCATGATCGTGTTGACAACCCCTTCTGCCTTGTAAATAGCTATTGCGTATGTCTCTTTTAATACATTATTACATATTCGTCAGTGGATACAATTGATGGTAAGTTTCCATGAAGCCATCTTACTTCCTTGACTGGCGTAGAGTTGATAGCTTATCTTTGCCTCCACATTCATATTGTAATTCACATTACATTTCTTATATTTCCTGCTACATGTTTTGAAATTAAAACCATTATAATTCCCTCGTTTATAATATCTAAAAAAATAAAAAATAAAATATATATATATATATGTATGTATGTATGTATGTATGTATGTATGTATGTATGTATGTATGTATGTATGTATGTATGTATGTATGTATGTATGTATGTATGTATGTATGTATGTATGTATGTATGTATGTATGTATGATATGTATGTATGTATGTATGTATGTATGTATGTATGTATGTATGTATGTATGTATGTATGTATGTATGTATGTATGTATGTATGTATGTATGTATGTATGTATGTATGTATGTATGTATGTATGTATGTATGTATGTATGTATGTATGTAGTAGTATGTATGTATGTATGTATGTATGTATGTATGTATGTATGTATGTATGTATATGTATGTATGTATGTAATGTATGTAGTGTATGTATGTATGTATGTATGTTATGTATGTATGTATGTATGTATGTATGTATGTATGTATGTATGTATGTATGTATGTATGTATGTATGTATGTATGTATGTATGTATACTCTTTTTTTTTACATCACAAAGGACTGGCGAAGGGCACAACAAAAATAGGTAAAACAAAGCCCGCTTAGTTGTCAGTCCCAATAAAGAATACAGTAAGAGAACAAAAAAAGAGGGATGTGCCAATTTACTTCGAGAGGTGTCTTGTTACTCTTCTCTTGAAAAGATTTAAGTCGTAGGAAAGTGAACAATACAAACAGGAAGAGAGTTCCAGAGTTTACCAGTGAAAAAGATGAAAGAGTAAAGATACTGATTAAGTCTTGCATTAGGAAGATGGACAGACTAGGGATGAGAATGAGTAGAAAGTCTTGTGCAGCGAGGCCGCGGGCGGGGGGAAGGCATGCCGTTAGCAAGTTCAAAAGAGCAGTGAGCATGAAAATAACGGTAGAAGATAGCAAGAGAAGCAACAATCCGGCGGTGATTTAAAGATTGAAGACAGTCAGAGGAGGGAGTTGATGCGACGAAAAAGTTTTGACTCAACCCTGTTTCGGAGAGCTGTATGAGTGGATCCTCCCCAAACATGTGAGACATACTCCATACATGGGCGGATAAGGCCCCTGTAGAGAGCAAGCAATTGGGAGGGAGAAACAAAAGGACGCAGACGCCACGGGATACCTAACTTCTTAGAAGCTGTTTTAGCAAGAGAAGAGATGTGAGATTTCCAGTGCAGATTTTTAGTAAAGGATAGTCCTAGAATGTTCATTGTAGAAGGGGATAGTTGAGTGTCATTGAAGAGAAGGGGATAGTTATCTGGTAGGTTTTGTCGAGTAGATAGGTGAAAAAAATGGGTTTTTGAGTTATTGAACAAAACAAGGTTTGCTTTGCCCCAATCGGAAATTATAGAAAGATCAGAAGTTAGGCGCTCGGTGGCATCTCTCCGTGAATCACTTAGTTCCTGTTAAGTTGGACGTCTAATAAAAGACGGTTGAAAAATGCAGGGTAGAATCATCAGCGTAGGAGTGGATAGGGCTTTGAGTTAGACATAGGAGATCATTAATTAATAATAGAAAGAGAGTGCGTGATAGGACAGAGCCCTGGGGAACATCACTATTGATAGATTTAGGAGAAGAACAATGTCCGTCTACAGTAGCTGCAATAGAATGGTTTGAAAGGACACTTAAGATAAATGAACAGAGAGAAGGATAGAAACCGAATGAGGGTAGTTTGGAAATTAAATATTTGTGCAAGCCTCTATCACAAGCTTTTGATGTCAAGGGCAACAACAAAAGTTTCACCGAAACCCCTAAAGGAGGATGACCAAGATTCAGTTAGGAAAACTAGAAGATCGCCAGTAGATTTTGGCATTTGGGGAGGCGGTAGCGGAGTGGTTAGCGTCTCTGACTGGCGTTCTCGGTGACCCGAGTTCGATCCCCGAAGAAACCCACTACCTTTCTGCACCGTCGAGTTGCCTAAGAACACCCACAAGCCCTGTCCACCAACTCTACCTTCGATTGCGAGTGCATCGGAGGACACAGGGGGGCGGCATGAGCCTCTAATCACAGGCGTCACTATAAGAATCCTGCCTGCACCACCACGGGCGAGGACCAACAATCACAGCCCTCAAGTGAACCTCCAAGCTTTACCATCTCCGAGTGATCCTGGGTCACACTGCCTACAGGCGCTATGAGGCATACATGTTATAATATAAACTAAAAAAAAAAAAAAAAAATAAAAAAAACAAAAAAAAAATCGCCCTCTACGGAAACCGTAACTGACGATTTAGATTTCCAGATTGTGTCAGATATGCTTAAGATTTCTTCTTATTAAGTATCGATTCACAAAACTTTAGAAAGTGCAGGCAGTCAAGCTATAGGAACGTAATTTGAAAAGGATAGAACGGTCACCCTTCTTATGAGCAGGGTGGTGTGAGTTCAAACTTCAGCAGACGAAGGTGGAAGTAGATAGATTCAAAGACCGGAAAAGTTATTGACGAAGGCCCGGGTGCAGCACAAAGCACAGTTTTGAGACACAAATACGGAGGGACTCCGTCAGGAGTCCCTCTATTGCTTAACCTTGATAACCTTTCGATTGGATATATTTGATATAGCATTATTATCTATTGATAACCTTTCGGGAGCTAGGCAGAGGGCAAGAAATACATAATTCCGAGAAACTTAATGAAGGCATAATATAGTCATCAGGGTGGAGGAGAAGAGAACAAGCCTATCATCAGCTTAGACTAATGAAGACAGCTGTGGAAGCCATCTGGGTGAAGCTAGGAGGGAAAATGAAGAAAAAAACAGTGTTACTAGATGTTATTAATGATAGATGCCCCGACAGTCACGAGAGAATTCGATTCGGATAGGTTTTGGCATTTTCCTATGACGGCAAGGAGCTTTTGGTAAGCTTAAAGTATAGAAGATTTGGCATGATTAAGGGGCAGAAATATAAAGGGCGGATTTTCAGGAGAATGAATGGTTTCTGGTAGCCGTTTTGTGAGCCGCTCTCTATCTGGACAGCATGAGAACAAGCCAGAGTTAAACCAGGTTTGATGGGCTTTAGGATAGAGAATGTTTGTGAACTGTCCGCCGTCCATGCAGAGACTATGACCCTCAGTTATGCCCTCTGCCTAAAGAGAATGGGTCTCTGACATGGAAGCTGTAATCAACTCATCCTGGAAAATCAGAGTAGTACTGCCTTAGGTCTTCCCACTTAACTGAGTTAAAATGCATAAGAACCTCCGATTAGGTGGGTTCCCGAGGCGGCAACCGGAGCGATAAGGCAGGTTACCGAAATAAGATTGTGTCGTAGAACCCACGGAGAGGCACAGTTTCACGAGAGTACGCAGAATGTTTAGTAGTTATGAAAGCTCAGAATGTTGGGCGTGTCTCAAGGCGGTCAGGTACTACGAGTAGGGCTGCTGCACTCAGCTGCTCTAGGTCTTGGAGATAGAAAACTCATTTGTATACAGGCTTGTTCCCATGTTGAGTCATGTAGACAAAGATGATAGCCAATGCTGGTTGTGAACATTGAAGTCCCAAGATGGAAATTTATAGCTGAACGGAAAATGATATGAATGTGCTCCTTTTTTTTGGTCCAATAGGCGAAGATTTTACATAGGCCTAGGAATTAGTGAAAGATATACAGCGTGCAGATAAATTTTAGTATGAGAGTTACATTGAAGTCGAAGGCAGATGGAGAAAATTCGAAGATTCATCGACCGTGAGGCGTGCGAGAGCAAGTGATGTCGTTATGCACACATATACGCAACAGCCAGCTTGGGATTGAAAAAGAAATAAGACAGTGAGAGGAGACAGAAAAAGGATTGCTGTCAGTGCTCACAGACAACTGGTTTTCGGTGAGGAAAAGAGAGGAGGTTTCGAGGAGGAGAGATGATGTTTAAAAAACAAAAAACAACAGAGAGAAAGTTAGATCTACGGCCGCGGATGTTGTCAGAAGTTTTAAAGAAGATCAGGTGAGGAATTATAAGACACCGTCGAGTCTGTGTCATCTGGAGAGACGGTTCGACCTGGGCTATATTTTCTGTCCCCTCCCAGTTTATGGACCCAGGCAGGACGATTAACAGCCATATTGAACAGTTTGAGTGAAGATGGTTTATGGATGGCAAGTGCATGTAGTGTAGCTGTGAGTTAGTAATGAAAAATGTCTTTAGAGAGCAGCTCCAGCTACTCTCTTGGGTATCTGAGACAGTGAGACACTCAGGGATATGGAAAGAGAGGACACGGGAGATTTCATGATTAAGTCTGCAGCACCCACCTTAACCACCATATAGTACTCCCCGGGAGTATTTCACCAGGGCGGCAGGTGTCTGACTGCCTACTCTCTATAAAATAGGGACCCTCCCTATACTATATATACTATATATATATATATATATATATAGATATATATTATATATATACTACATCTATATATATCTCTTATATTATATATATATAATATAGCTTAGTATACGTGAGGCTTCCTATTTTACGGGGTATATATTATATATATATATTATATAGTATATATATATATATATATATGATAGTATATTATATATATATATATATATATATATTATTGGGGAAGCGGTAGCAGAGTGGTTAGCGTCTCTGATTGGCGTTCTCGGTGACCCGAGTTTCGATCCCGAATGAATCTAACTTTCTTTACCGTCGAGTGGCCCAAGAAACACCCACATGCCTGCCCATTAACTCTACCTTCGATTGGCGAGTGCATCGGAGGACAACAGGGGGGGGCGGCATGAGCCTCTAATCACAGGCTCACATATAAACTCCTGCCTGCGCCACCCTGCAAAGGACGTCACCATCACAGCACCTCAATTGAACCTTCAGGGCCTACGCATCCAAGCCACTGGGTCACCACTGCCTACAGGCGCTATAGGTATAATATTGATAAAACATATATATATATATATGTGTATAAATATATAGTATATATATTGGTGATGATTATATATATAGTATATATATATATATATTGATCTTTTTTTTCAGATTGATTAGTTTCGTTCATTTCAGTTAGGACTTCGATCATATATATTGCTAAGCAATATGCTGTCTTTATCATGTTATATGACACAGCCTGCCGTTATTCTGTAAGGCACCCGATTGATCTCTAGTTATATTCAGTAGAGGTGCAATGAAAACTCTCTCAACAAAACTTAGGAAAATCGCTCGTGACCAGAAATTCATAGCCTTACCGTATCCTTTTCCTTGAATACAGGTGTCTGCTACCTTACTCTTTCGAGCGCCACACGCGACATACCACAGTTTACTACTAGCATACTCTTCCTTCCGTTCCCCCCTTACTCTTCTTGCCTGTCACAGATCGCACAACATACTAACACCAAAAAACATACATTCCGATATCAATAATTCAGTTCCCCAACTGATAGTTTGTTCGATTAGCTATGTTCGCCCACCTTTTATTGACATCATGAGAAGCTCTTGAGGAAGCTCATATATGTCACAAAAATTATATCGGACAAGCGTCGAAGTTTTTTTTTGTCCACCATATACTAACTTTCCCGCCTGTGTTGTGTGTGTGTGAATGTGTGTGTGTGTTGTGTATGTGTCTCGTATGTTTGTGTGTGTGTGTGATGTGCTATTATTGTGCTGTATGTGTGTGTGTGTGTGTTGTAGTGTGTGTGTGTGTGTGGTGTGTGATGTTGTGATGTGTGTGTCGTGTGTGTGTGTGTGTTTATGTGGTGCTGGTGTGTGTGTTTCACTCTTGGTCTTGTCCACGCGAGTGGGCTCGCGATCACCAAATTTTACCATCTTAGTGCCAGCTTGGAGCTCATTATTACCGATCACACACACTATGTGTGTGTGTGTGTGTATATATGTGTGTGTGTGGTGTGTGTGTGTGTTTTGTGTTTGTGTGTGTGTGTGTGTGTGTGTGGGGTTTTGTGTGTTTTGTGTGTGTGTTTTTAGTGCGTTTTGTTTATGTATGCGTATGTATGTTTTTAGTGTGTGTGTGTGTGTGTTTTGTGGTGTGTGTGTGTTTATGTGGTTTGTGACTGTATAAATTTACGTGTGTGTTTTATATTTTGTGTCTATATATATATATATATATATATATATAATATTTTCTCTCTCTCTCTCTCTCCTCTCTCCTCTCTCTCTCCCCCCTTTCCTCTCTTCTCTCCCCTCTCTCTCTCTCTCTCCTCTCTCCTATATATATATTATATATATATATATATTATATATATTATATATATATATATTAAAATAATAGAATATATAATATATATATTATATATATATATATATATTATATTATATATATATTATATATATTGTATATATAAAATATAATATATATATTATATATATATATAAATTTCCTATATAAATTTTATTTTATATATATAATATATACTATATATATTATTGCTATATATATATATATTATATGTATTCCTAATATTTTAAATATATTTTATTTTAATATAATTTTATAATATATATATAATATAATATATTATATTTTTATATTTTTATAAAATATATATATTATTATTATTAACATATATTATTCCTTTATATAAATATATATATATATATATATGTATTCTATTATAATTATATATAATATATATATATATATATATATATTGTATTCTTATATATAAATATTATATATATATATATATATATATATATATATATAAAATTATATAATTTATCTATATAATATATATTATATATATAATTATATGTTTCCTATATATAAATATATATATATATATGTATTCCTATATAAAATTATATTATATATATATCTATTATTTTATCTATATATATATTATATTATATATATATATATTTTATATAATATATTATAATATATTATATTCCTATATATAAATATATATATATATATATATATATATATGAATGTATAATATATATATATATTATATATATTATATATATATATATATATATTATTGGTATATATATATATTATAGGTATAATATATATATTATAATATATATATTATATGTATATAATATATTATATATTATAGGTATATATATATATATATATATATATATATATATATATAAAATATATATATATATATATATATATATTTATATATATATATATATATTTTTTTTTTAAAATCACAAAGGACTGGCCAAGGGCACAACAAAAAGAGGTACCCCAAAGCCCGCTTAGTTAACCAGGCCCTATAAATAAGACAGTAAGAGAATACACAAAAAAAGGGGTGACCCAAATTTAGTTGGGGAAAGGTGTTTTTGTTATCGTCTCTTGAAAATATTTTAAGTTGTAGGAAAGTGGAACAAAGAAACGGGAAGAAGTTCCAGAGTTTACCAGTGAAAGGGATGAAAGAGTAATGATACTGATTAACTCATGCATTTTGAAGATGGCCAGAATAGGGATTGAGAATGAGTAGAACTGTCTTGTGCGTAGCGAGGCCGCTGGGGGGGGAGGCCCATGGCAGTTAGCAAATTCAGAGAGGCAGTGATCATTAAAATAACGGAGAAAGATCGCAGAGAAAGCAACATTGCGGCGTGATTTAAAGATTGAAGACAGTCAGTCAGAGGAGGGGAGTTGATGAAGCGAAAAAGCTTTTGACCTCCACCCTGTTTGGAGAGCTGTATGAGTGGATCCTCCCAAACGGTGAGAACATACTCCATAGCGATGGTCGATAAAGGCCCCTGTACAGAGCAAACAACTGGAAGGATAAAAAATGGACGCCGACGCCAAATCACCACCTAACTTCTTAAGCTGTTTTTAGCAGGATATGAATGGTGAGATTTCCAGCTCATATTTTGTAAAGATAGTCCCCTAGATGTATTCCTTAGTAAAGAAGGAGATAGTATAGTGTCTGTGAAGAAGAGTGTTCGTTATCTGGTAGGTTTTTGGTCGAGTAGATATAGGTGAAGAAATTGGGAGTTTGAGGCTTGAACCAACAAGGTTTTGCTTTTGTTGCCCTATCAAAAATTCTAGCAAGATCAGTAAGTCAGTCCCTCGTGGCACTCTCCGTGATCACTTTAGTTTCTGGTTGAATTGACGTCTAATCGTCGACGTTGTTTTCAACGTCATTTGCAGGGTAGAATCATCAGCGTAGGAGTGGATAGGGCTTTGAGTTAGACTTAAAGGATCTTAAGAATAATATAAGCGGTGGGTGATAGGTACAAGACGCCTGGGGAAACTCACTATTTTTATAGATTTAGGAGAAGAACAATGTCCTTCTAACATATCTGCAATAGAACGGTTTTGAAAGGAAACTTAAGATGAAGGTACAGAGGAAAGATAGAAACCGAATGAGGTTTTTGGAAATTACAGATTTGTGCCAGACTATATCAAAGCTTTTGTTGTCACGGGCAACAACAAAAGTTTGCACCGGAAACCACTAAGGGAGGATGACCAGATTCAGTTTAGGAAAGCTAGAAGATCGCCATAATCTCCGGGGAGATCGGGCAGTGAGGAGGCGGTAGCGGAAGTGGTTAGCGTCTCCGACTGCGCGTTCTCGGTGACCCGAGTTCGATCCCCGAGCAACCCACAACTTTCTGCAGCACCGTCGAGTGGCCTAAGAACAACCCACACGCCCTTCCCATCAACTCTTACACTTTCGGATTGGCAGTGCATCGGATAACCATGGGGGCGGCATGAGCCCTCTAATCACAAAGCGTCACTACAAGAACCTGCCTGCGCGCACCACGGACGAGGACCAACCATCAGAGCCCTCAAAGTGAACCTCCAGAGCCTACCACCCGAGCCACTGGGTACCACTCGCTACAGGCGCATAGGGCACACAATGTAAAAAAAAAAAAAAAAAAAAAAAAAAAAAAAAATCCTTCCGTAAGAAAACGTACTGGGAACTATCAGAATAGAAGTTTTAACAGTTAGATGCTTAAGATCTTTCTTATTAGGTATAGATTCAAAAACTTTAGAAATGCAGGAAGTCAAGCTATAGTACGGTAGTTTGCAGATAGAACGTGTCACCCTTTTTTAGGACCAGGTGAATGTGATCAACCTTCCAGCAAGAAGGAAGGTGGGAAGTATATAGACAAGACGAAAAAGTTTGACTGAGGCAGGGTGCAGCACAGAAGCACAGATTTTAAGAAACCTAGGAGGACTCGTCAGGACCAGTAAACCGTTTCGAGGATTAGGCCAGAAAAGACAAGATACATCATTACGAAGGTCTTAATGACAGCATAATATAGTCAGAGGGTGGAGGAGAGAGGATAGAAACAAGCCCTCATCAACCAGATTGGAATTTCCCGAGCAAAGTTTTGAGCGTTAAGTTTAGCTTTATGAATAGAGGATACAGCTGTGAGCCATCTGGTGAAGCTGGACTGAAGATGAAGAAGGAAAATTGTAGAGATGTTATTAGCTATAGTGCCAAGAATCACGATAGGAATTCGTGATTCAGAAGAATTTGACATTTTTCTATGAAATGGGAGTTGTTGGTTATTGAAGTAAGATTTGGCATGATTATGGACATGAAAAGAGGGCCTGAATTTCAGAAGAATTGATGAATTACGGTACCGTTTGTGAGCCGCCTCTCTATCTTGACAGCATGAGAACAAGAGAGTTAAACCAAGGTTGACGGGCTTTAGGATAAGAGAAAGTGTGTGGAATGTACGCCTCCTGGCCAGATACTATGACCTCAGTTTTATGCGCACTGCACAAAGAGATGGGTGTCTGGCATGGAACATAATCATTATATGAAAAATCCAGAGTAGTGCATGCCTTAGGGCTTCCCATTTACTAAGTTGAAATGCCAGAATCATCTCCGCTTATGGTGGGTCCCCGAGACGTGCGGAGCAATGGACAGGTTACAGAAATAATTTGTGATCAGAGGAACCAGGCGAGAATGTTTCCAGAGTAAGCAGAATGGTTTAGTAGTTAGTAAAGATCAATAATGTTGACGTGCCTCTAAGGCTGGTCAGGAATACGGGTAGGGCGGCTGGCACCAGCTGCTCTAGGTCTTGGAAGGGAGAATTCTGTAGACTTGTTTAGCGACGTTGTCCGTGAAGAATATGATAGACAATTCTGGTGGGGACACATTGACCGTCCCCAAGGACTGGAAATTTCTGCTAAGGAAAATTGAAGATGAGTATGTACTCCCCTTTTTATGTTTAAGATAAGTCGTAGATTTTAACATATCCCGAGGACTTAGGTGAGAGATATACAGCACGATAAGTTTAATAAAGAAATGACATATGAAGTCGAAAGCAGATGGTATAAATTCGAAAGATTCAAACCGTGGGCACGAGAAGCCAGTGATATCGTATTGCGCGTATATACGCAACGCAAGCTTTGGATTGAAATGAGAAAGAGACAGTGATAGGAGACAGAAAAGGATTCTGTCAGTGGCTCACATACAACTTGGTTTCGGTGGGAAGAAGATTAGGTTGGGAGAAGGAGAAGATGATGTCCACAGATTTTAAAAGTTAGATCTAGAGACCGGGAATGTTGTAGAAGTTTAATGAGAGAAAGCTAGAAGAGGTATCAAGGCGTTTTGATGCGGGGAGCAAGAAAAAATTATCTTGCAGGTAAAAAATTTCTACTACTGTTCAATCATCCTGAGAAGATGCTTTGCCCGACCCGCCAAGAATTTCTTGTTGGGCAGAGCGTACGTCAGTGAAGTGCGTCGCGTGTCGGCTGACGTGGCGATGCTTTCTGGCTTCAATAAAGGAGTGACAATAGTGTACTTTTCGACAAATTCAATTACACTTTCTTATTTTAAGATGTTTTCATAAGATTTGAATCAATAAGGATGGTTTGCGGCGTGTCATTAAGGATAATTAGTCGTCAACAAGCTGTATATATTGTTTTATATGTTTCGTATACTGGATTTAAAGACTGGAATTGTGACTTTGATCACAATTCAACAACTAAACACACCTCCACTTTGTGTATCGACTTGCTGACAATACCATTGGATATTAAGAACACTGAGACCACTATCGCTTCCTGAGAAATTTGTTGCATCGCATTAGTATACATTTATAACAGTAATTAAGTACAAATATACGAAAACAAGGGTTTAAGTAAAACAATGCAAAACGTTTTCTTCGCCACTTGTTTGGCTTCAACTCTTCATTGTTCGGCTACTTCTGATCACATTAATTTCTAAGCACGCTTTCTGAATCTGCACACTTTGCTTGACTGTCGGTACCATCGAATATTCGTCCCCAAGTGTGAAAATATCTAGAGGGTCAAAATATCATTTGATCTTCATTTGCTTACATCCTCAGCCGCCGGCGTCGCCTTACTGCATGGACCGAATCGCGTGAACGTTTCTGCGGTTTCCAGCAAAGGAAAGTGACCGCTTTGCAGCGAAAATTCCTCTTGCTTCCCCCGCAAAAAACGCCTCAACACCTCGAGTCGTCACTTTTGAGTCGGTCCGCTGGGTTTTTATGGTCACCTCTCCAGTAAGGGGACTCCAAGGCTGGGTGTTCTGGTGGCCATGTTGAATTTTTTGAGTGTAGGATGTAGTCCCTAGTAAGCCCTAGTAGTCCCCCTGTATTCCCTAGAGTAGTAGGTCGGGATGAGTTTAGATAGTGTAGGGATTTAGTTGCATGTTAGGGTATTGTGAGTATAAGGGAATCGTCTTTAGAGTGCAGGCTGCCGCTACTCTTTGTGTATCTGAGACACTATTGACTAAGGGATATGGAGAGAGAACACGGGAGATTTCAATGACAATCTGCAGCCCCTCTAAACCCCCGTAATATTTACCTCCCTCGGGAGTATTTCCCCATCACCGCAGCAGGTTTTCTGAATGCTACTCCTCGATATATAATATATATATATATATATTATATATAGATATATATATATTTAGTATATATATATATATATATATATATATAATATATATATATATTATATATATATAATATTATCATATATATATATATATATATCTATATGATATATTATATTATATAATATATAATATATATATATAGTAAAAAATTATCATAATATATCTAGATATAATAATATACATATATATATATATATATATATATATACTCTAATATGCTCTATATAGATTAGATAATAATCTACATATATCACATATAATTATATATACAGATATCTAATATACATATATACATAATATATATATAATAAATACATATATCTTATAACCTCTATTATCATATATATATATAATATAATATATATAAATATATCATATATACAGCTATATATGTATATATATATATATTTATAATATATAATTATATATTATCTATATATATAATATTATCTATATATATATCTGTATCTAGATATAGTTGATTTTCTTAGTTGGTAGTACATCTTGAATTTCAGGGTGACAAAGACAACTCGTCCATACTTGGGTTGTTTTGCTCAACGTTTCGCCAAAGGCACGTTGGCATCCATCATGCGCTAACAATAGTTTTAAAAATTTAATGTATTAAATTGCTAAAAAGCGAACATCTAAAAAATTATTTCTTACGATAACTAAAGTATTCCTATATTATCTAAAATTAACTTAACTAATAAATAAACTATAATTGTACTTTAACGGACCTTGGTGTGTATGCTGTCTGAGTTTGGTAGGGACTGAATGACAATAGTTTCCCGTGGTTAACATTTCGCTTGTGTGGGGCTATCGAAACGAGAGTCGGACAATCGAAACAGTGATGTCATTTGAGTATATGTAGTTGGTTTTGAAGTGACTTGTGATTAGATCAGGGACAGATGCTTGATGTGTTGGAATTCTAATAATTAGTGTCACTAGGTATGTGCCTTGGATAGGATACTAAAGATCATTCATAGAAAAGGGTGATCTATCAATGTGAAGTGTGAGCGGATTGCAGATTGCGAAGGTGAACATGAATGGGTCGCCATACGTGAATAACCTACCTTTAATGCTCAGAAAGCCTAGGGGTTAGATTCCTTTCGTCTCGCCGACGTAATCTAGCAGTTTACAGCTAGAACCATTGAATTCGGGAATTATGTTAGAAATAAGGGCTTTATGTATGAGTCTTTATATTTGAAATGAGTTCTTAAGGTAATGGATTAGTAAAATAGATTACACTTTTGAGTTAGGAAAATGTAACTGTAAGTATATCATTGAGTTTTTTTCCGAATGGTGTAACTGGATGGCCGTAAATGGAAGTTTAACATATGTGTGTCTAATATGGGTTCGGGTCCGTTCGACTTTGGGTTGAACTTTTTATCTAGTGAACTTTGAGATGGTTGCCTTCAATTATTGAGGGGGGTAGCCTTATTTTGGAAAAAATTAGTAAGGAATTTGATCTCATATCATAAGGAAAACCTTAATTAGAAGAGACACTATAGCATCCTGTGTAAGTAGGGTCCTTAATAGTAATTGATTTAAAAATTAGGGATGCATGAAACCATATTGAGTTCCCCAATCAAGTGACAGTTAGTTTTCGATAGACTGAGGTGGTAAGAATATTATTTTTTACGAGTAATAGGATAATCCAAAAATGGTAGTGCTGATTGTTTTTCAATTTTCATATGTGAACTTAATGTTTTGGGGGCGGAGAGTTTAAGGTAATTCAGAATAAGGGTAAAAAAATGTGCTAGGTATTTTTAAAGAGTAAAAAGTGTCCGTCCTACATATAGGTTTTATAATGAATGTTTGACATGCTTAGGACAGTTTAGACACCCATGTCCTCATAGTGACATAAAAAGGCTTACAACTGAAGGCCCGGCACGATCCCATGGAAACACCATCAGTTTGGCATAATTTTTTTGTTTAAATATAATATTGAGAGTCTTTTATAGCTAAGTTAATAATCAAGAAATGTTTTTTTGTGTAATTAAGAAAAATGGTAAGCTTTATGAAATAATTATCATTGATTATTTTCAATAGTCTCATCTATGGAAGTTTTGTAAATGTGACTGAATGTCACAACTAGCCATTACCGCGTTGTTTACGTTAATTGTTTTTAATTCATGTGCAGAATTCAAAAGAGTTCTTATTGTGTGTTCATTACTAGTTCAGTGGGTCAATTATCGGGACGAAAGTATTTTTTTAAAATTTAAGTCTCGCTGACAACAACTTTTCTTTCTCACTAAAGATGGAGGATAGACTTATCCGTCACCTTAGAACATACTTAAATTAAAATCATTACTAAAGATGTTTTCCCATTATATATTTCCTAGTGGCCTTCTCCTTGGTTTCCTTTATGGATTGACCAAAACACCTAAAAAAATAGGTAACCCTTACGTCCTATTCTTAGTACTATTTCAGATATATATAATATATATATTATATATATATATATAATATACTATAGTACTTTAAAACTATACCTAGCAAATACTTCGTCCCGATAATTG
>JACEEZ010022997.1:15000-30000 GCA_016584305.1 Chionoecetes opilio | reverse complement strand
TCATTAGGAATTGGCAAATGGCAAAATATATAGAAAGTCCACTAGCTATCAGCACCTAAATAGCTGACAGTAGGATATCTCATAAAGTGGGTTAGTCAGTATAGTTTAGGACGTGTCTTAATACACTTCTTTTAAAGTAATCTAAGTCTTAGGAATGTTGAAGAAGTATAAACAGGAATAGAGTTCAAGAATTTACTTGTTGAAGGATGAACCAGTGAATATGCTGGCTAACTCCTGCATTATGAAGATGGACATAATATATATTTGAGTAGGTAAAAATTCTTGTTCAGCGAGGCTGCGGGCGGGAGAGACGCATGCAGTTAGCAGGTTCAGTAGAACAGTAACCATGAAAATATCTGTAAAAAAACGAAAGAGGCAAACATTGCGGCAGTGATTGAAACATTGAAGACAGTCATACAGTAAGTTAGAGGAGAGTAGTTGATGACGTGGTTGATGCTTTTTACCACCTTATTTGCATTAGTTGAGCTGAGCTGTATTCCCTGGGCTGTATGAGTAGACCTCCCAAACATTAGAGGCATACGCCATATATGGATGGATAAGGCTACTCTGTACAGAACAAGCAGTTGGGAGATTATTAAAAAATAGACCGAAGTCTGTATGTTAGCACTGACAACAATTCATTGTCTGTTTCCTCTTACTTACTATATTAACATTTCCAATCAAAAGCTGGCTGTTGCGTATATGTTCACAACGACATCACATACTATCGTGTCCATGGTCTTCAATCATCAGAATTGTCTACCAGCTGGCTTCGACTTTTATGTTACTCTCAAACTAAATTAATATGTGATGTATGTCTCTCACGTTTGTGATATATGTAAAATATGTAAATTACATATTTACATAATCACATAAGTAAACTTATTTGACTATCTAGCATCCAAAGTGGAGCACATCTTTGCTCATTTCCCATTTGCTGAAATATCCATTCATGTGGATTTCATTGCTTACCCCCAGCATTGGCTTTCATGTTCCTTGACTGACCAAACTGGTGAGCAAGCCTACTACTTTGCTATTCTGAATGACCTAGGGCAGCTGGAGCAGCATCCTACCCGTATTCCCGACCACATAGCAGACACGTCCACCGTTCTTGACCTCTTCCTAACCTTTAACCCTTTTGCTTACTCTTTGGAACTATTCTCTCCATTGGGCTTCACCAATCACTATCTTATTCATGTAACCTGTCCTATCGATCCGATGCTGCCTCGGGAAACACCTAAGCGAAGGTGCTTTTGCCATTATGCCTCAGCTAAGTGGGAGGACCTAAGGCAGTATTACTCATATTTTCCATTATAAATATCATTGATTCCGTGTCAGAGACTAATCTCTTTGTGCTGAGCACATAGCTGAATTCATTGTCTTTGAAATGGAAGCATATATTCTGCACATTTTCTCTAATCCTAAATCTTGTAAGTCCTGGTTCAGCTTAACTTGTCCACGTGCTCTCCAAGATAGAGATGCGGCTTACATACGATACCGTAAGCATCCATCTTCTGAAACATATGCTCTTTTTTTTTTATTTATGCCCGTAATCATACCAAATTTTTTTTAACGCACAAAAACTCCTTGATTCAAAGAAAATGTCAAAAAAATTCCTTGATCAAACTCCTCTCGTGAATTCTGGTTTCTAGACAAAAACATCTCAAATAATTTTTCTTCTTCATCTTTCCCTCCTCTGTTTCACCCAGATGGCTATACCGCTGTCTCATATATTACTAAAGTCAAACTCTGTTCAAACCTTTACTCGGAATTCCATTCTGGTTAATGAAGGGGTTGTTCCTTCTTCTTCTCCATCCTCAGATTATATCATGCCTGTTATTGAGATTTTTATAATAATGTTTTCTATACCCTCTCTGGCTTTGATCGTCGCAAGTATTACGGTCTTGTCTGAGTCCCTCGTAATGTTCTAAAAAAAACTATGAATGTGTGTTTGCACCCTGCCTGGTCAAACCTTTCCGTCTATGTCTATCTACTTTCACGTTTTCTTTTTGCTTGAAGTTTGATCACATATAACCTGTTCATAAAATAAGTGACCGTTCTCAATATTCAAATTGCCGTCCTATTGCTTTGACTTCCTCTTTTTCAAAAGCTTTTCAATCTATCCTTAATGAGAAGATTCTTAAGCATCAATCTGCTAACAATGTTCTATCTGGTTGCCTGTACGGTTTCCGTAAAGGGCGATCTTCTAGCAATATATTAGATATTGCTATCCTTAATGACCTAGAGTAGCTTATGCAGCACCCTACCCGTATTCCTGATCGCAATGGAAAACCCCGTAATATTTTTGATATATTCCTTTTCCTAACCTCTGACTCTTCAGCTTTATCTGTGTATTCTCTCCATTGGGCTCCTCCGATCACATTCTTATTGATGTAACCTGTCCTAATTCTCCGATGCTGTCTCGTTACCCACCTAAACGGAGGTGCTTCTGACATTTTACAATGTAACTCAGCTAAGTGGGAGAACCTTAGGCAGTATGACTCTGATTTTCCGTGGAATGGTTATTGTATCCGTGTCAGAGACACATCTCTTTGTGCAATGTGTATAACTGATGCCATTATTTCTGGCATAGAAGCATACATTCTACAAAATGTATATAATCTTAAAGCCAATACACATTTGTTTAACTTAGCTTGTTCTCACGCTGTCCAAGATAGAGAGGCGGGTCACAGGTGGTACCGTAACCATCCATCTCGTATAACTCTTGCTCTTTATATTTCTGCCCGTAATTATACCCATTTTTTTTAAAGTAACCAGAAGCTCCTTTATTCATAAAAAGCGTAAAACTCTTTCTATATCAAACTCTTCTCATGACTGCTGACACCTAACCAAAAACATCTCTAACATTTATTTTCTAGATCTTTCCCTCTTATGCTTCACTCAGATAGCTCTACAGCTGTCTCATCTAGTTCGAAAACTGAACTATTTGCTCAAACCTTTGCTCAAAATTCCACTCTGGTAAATATAAGGCTTGTTCCTCCATTTCCGCCATACTCTGAATACATTAGGTTTGTTATAAATATCTTTCGCAATGATGTTTTACATGCCTTATATTGCTTTGATCCTAAAAGTGCTTACGGTACTGACAGTCTTTCCTATTCTTCTTATAAAATGTGCGTATGTACTTGCACCCTGCCTGGTCAAACTTTTCCATCTTTATACGTATATATAATTCCACCCTTCCTTTTTGCTGGAAGCTTGCTCACATTCAGCCTCTTCCTAAGAAGGGTTGAGGCTGACCGTTCTTCAAACTATCGTCCTTCATTTATTGGTTTGTCTTTCGTGCTCACTAAAGTCTTTGAATCTATATTTAATAAAAAGATTCTTAAACATCTATCTGCATAAAATCTTATATCTAATTGTCAATACGGTTTCTGTAAGGGGCGATCAATTGGCGCTCTTTAGCTTTCCCAAATGAATTTTTGTTATTTTCTTTTAGGGGTTTCGGTGAAACATCTGCTGTTGCCATTGACATAACCATTTATTTTTAGAATCGGGTATATTTTCTTTATTTACAAAATATCCTCTTTCGGTTTATGTCCCTTTATCTGCACCATCATCTAAAGTATCCTCTCAAACCGTTCTATTGCAGTTACTGTAGACGGTCATTGTCTTTTTCCTAAGTCCATCAAAGGTGGTGTTCTTCAGGACTTTGTCCTATGACCCACTCTTTTTTTATTATTCATTAATATTCTTCAATTGTATGTCTAACTCAATACCCTATCCACTCCTACGCCGATGATTCTACCCTGCATTTTCAACGTCGTTCATTTGACGTCCAACTCAACAGGAACTAAGTGATTCACGGAGGGCTGCCACATAACACCTAACTTCTGATCTTTCTATACCTTCTGAATGGGACAAGGCAAACGCTGTTATGTTTAATGCCTCAAAAACCGAATGTCTTCACTTTTTTACCCGAAAAAATCTACTAGACAACTATCCCAAAAATTACTATCAACTGTCTCCCTCTTCTACAATGGACATTATTGGCCCTTCCTTTACTAAATATTTGAACTGGTCATTTCACATGTCAATTCTTGCTAAACCAGCATATAAGACGTTAGATGTCTTGTGGCATTTGCGTGCATATTTTTCTCCCTCCCAATAGGTTGATTTAGAGAGCCCAAAGTATGGAGTATAGTATAGTAAGCCTCTCACGTTTGAGGGAGGACACTACAGCTTTTCTAAACAGGGTAGATGTAAAAGCTTTTCGTCCCATCAATACCGACCTCTGACTGACAATTTTCAAAATAGAATTCACCGACGCGATATAGTTTCTATTGCAATCTTCTACCGTTATTTTCATGTTAACTGCTTTCTGATCTTGCTAATTGCATGATACTCCCTCCCTCCCACGGCCTCGCTGCGCAATATTTTATATTCGTTCTCATCCCTCTTCTGCCCATCTTACTGATGCAAGAGTTAACAAGTATATTTACTCTTTCAGCCCTTTTCTCTGCTTAACTCTTGAACTCTCCTCCAATTTCAGGTTTTCCACCTTTTACAACTTAATTTCTTTAAAGAGAGAAGTTAAAAAAGAGAATCAATACACTTATCAAACTAAATTAGTCCACCCCTTTTTCAATTATTATCTTACTGTCTTCATTATGGGGATTGACATCAAGCAGGCTTTTTGTTACTTCAAAATTTTTCTTCCATGTCCAGTCCTTTATTGATGTAACAAAATATGAAAATCATTAACTACATCCTTTTGCTGAAGCGGCACATTAATCACCTACATTTGTCAGTGAAAAGTTTTCTGGAGCGAGCGGAGATCGATCACGCGATCAGGGATTGGACTTTACATGCGTTATAAACCACTTGACCCTGCAGGCGATAAGTGTGTGTAAGACAATGTATGTGTGTGTGTGTGTGTGTGTGTGTGTGTGTGTGTGTGTGTGTGTGTGTGTGTGTGTGTGTGTGTGTGGTGTGTGTGTGTGTGTGTGTGTGTGTGTGTGTGTGTGTGTGTGTGTGTGTGTGTGTGTGTGTGTGTGTGTGTGTGTGTGTGTGTGGTGTGTGTGTGTGTGTGTGTGGTGTGTGTGTGTGTGTGTGTGTGTGTGTGTGTGTGTGTGTGTGTTGTGTGTGTTTTGTGTGTGTGTGTGTGTGTGTGTGGTGTGTGTGTGTGTGTGTGTGTGTGTGTGTGTGTGTGTGTGTGTGTGTGTGTGTGTGTGTGTGTGTGTGTGTGTGTGTGTGTGTGTGTGTGTGTGTGTGTGTGTGTGTGTGTGTGTGTGTGTGTGTGTGTGTGTGTGTGTGTGTGTGTGTGTGTGTGTGTGTGTGTGTGTGTGTGTGTGTGTTGTGTGTGTGTGTGTGTGTGTGTGTGTGTGTGTGTGTGTGTGTGTGTGTGTGTGTGTGTGTGTGTGTGTGGTGTTGTGTGTGTGTGTGTGTGTGTGTGTGTGTGTGTGTGTGTTGTGTGTTGTGGGTGTGTGTGTGTGTGTGTGTGTGTGTGTGGTGTGAGTCATCATCTATTGTCATCGAGTTGTATTGTAACAGGGTCTGAGCTACACTCATATGGTCCTGTCTATATATCAACATTTTATGAGTAAAGATACTGGTTAACTCTTGCATTAGGGATATGGATGGACAGAATAGGGATGAGGATGAATAAAAAGTATTGTGCAGCGAGACCGCGGGAAAGGGGGGAGGCATACAGTTAGCAGGTTCAGAAGAGCAGTGAGCATGATAATAACGGTAGAAGATAGCAAGAGAAGCAACATTGCGGCGATGATTTAAAGATTGAAGACAGTCAGTAAGAGGAGGGGAATTGATGAGACGAAAAGCTTTTGACTCAACCTGTTTACTAGAGCTGTATGAGTGGAGCTCACAAACACATGAGAGGCATACTCTATATATAGGTGAATAAGGCCCCTGTACAAAACAAGCAACTGGGAGGTCTAAAGAAATTGAAGTGGACGCCAAATATTTTTTTCAGCTGTTTTAGCAAGAGATGAGATTTGAAATCTCAAGCACAGATTGTTAGTAAGGATAGTCCTAGAATGTTCATTGTAGAAGAAGGAGACAAATAAGTGTCGTTGAAGAAGAAGGGATAGTTGTCTGGTAAGTCTTGTTGAGTCGATAGGTGAAGAAATTGGGTTTTTTGAGGCATTAAATATAACAAGGTTTGCTTTGCCCCAATCATAAATTATAGAAAAATCAGAAGTTAAGCTCTCAGTGGCATCTCTCCGTGAATCATTTAGTTCCTGTTAGTTGGACATCTAATTAATGACGTTGAACAATGCCGGGTAGAATCAATAGCGTAGGAGTGGACAGGGGTTTGAGTTAGACCTAAAATATAATTATTGAATGATAGAAAGAGAGTGGGCGACTAGAGCCCTGAGGAACACCACTATTGACAAACTTTGGAGAAGAACAATATATGTGTACAGTAGCTACAAAAGAACGGTTTGAATGGAAACTTCAGATGAAGTTGCAGAGAGAAGGATATAAACTGAATGAGGGTAGTTTAAACATTCATATTTGTGCCAGACTCTATCAAAAGCTTTTGATTTGTCAAGGGCAAAAGCAAAAGTTTCACAGATACCCCTAAAGGAAAATGACCAAGATTCAGTTAGGAAAGCTAGAAGATCGCCGTAGATCGCCCTTTACGGAAACTGTACTGACGATCATATAACAGATTGGGAACAGATAGATGCTTAAAAATCTTCTTATTAAGTATAGATTCAAAAACTTTAGAAAGGCAGGAAGTCAAAGCTATAGGACGGTGGTTTGGAAGATTAGATCGGTCACCCTTCTTAGGAACAGGTTGGATGTGAGCAAACTGCCAGCAATATTGAAAGGTGGAAGTCGCAAGACAAGGACGGAAAAGTTTGACCAAGCAAGGTGCAAGCACAGAAGCACAGTTTTTGAGAACAATAGGAGGGACTCCGTTAGGACCTTAAGCTTTCCGAGGATCTAGGCCAGAAAGGGCAAAGAAAACATCATTAGGAAGGATCTTGATAATAAGCATAATATAGTCAGAGGGTGGAGGAGAAAGAGGAACAAGCTCTTCATCAACCAGAGTGGAATTTTTTTGCAAAGGTTTGAGAAAAGAGTTCACCTTTACAAATATTTAAGACAATTCTGGAGCTTTCTGAGCAAAGCATAGGAGGAAGAGATGAAGAAGTAATATTGTTAGAGATCTCATTAGGTAGATGCCAGAAATCACGAGATGAGTTTGATTCAGAAATATATGGACAATTTATATGAATGAAGCAGTTTTTGGTAAGTTGAAGCCAGTTTATTTGGCATGATTACGGGCATTCATCCATAGTGTTTAGTGTTGGCGGAAACCATCACCCCGGGATGCCGGTCACAAATTCCCGGCTAATATCCAGGACCAATTCACTGCTGGGTGGACAGGAGCTTGGGTGTTAAGGTGACCCCCCACCTTTCTCCGTTCTGCCCGGGGATCAAACCCGGGACTTCACGGTTGTGAACCGACCGTGTTAACCCGTGGCCACCGAGATGATAAGGCCTGGTGGATCGCCCGTGACGTCACACCATAAGGATACAACCCGCTCCGCTCCCCGTACAAGTTTACCTACCCAATATAATGTTTATCAGTATAAAAGATATACTGTTATCTTCGGAAATGTTTGTTCAATAACATTATCAAATAAAAAACCGTAAAACACACAAAGAAAATGCCATTATGAGACTTTCAAGAAATATGCATTAACTTAAACTCTTCACCATTTAATATTTTGCTCGCAAACATTTTACATGGAGAATATCAATAGAAGCGGAGTTTAATTAGCTTTTCATTGATATATTTCGTTTAGTGATAAATGAATTAGCGGCATGCATAAATTAGCGTTAACTAAATATAAAAAATCATGAAATCGGGTAATTTCCTACCTAATATATGTTTATCAGTATAAAATATATACTGTTATCTTCGGAAATGTTTGTTCTATAATATTATCAAATAAAAAACGGTAAAACACACTAAAGAAATACCATTATGAGACTTTAAAAAACTATGCATGAACTTAAACTTTTCGCCATTTAATATTTTGTGGAAAAACTTTTTACATGGAGACTATCAATAGAAGCGGAATTTAATTAGCTTTCCATTGATATATTTCCTTTTCTGATAAATTAATTAGAACCATGCATAAATTAGCGTTAACTAAATAAATAACATCATGAAATCGGGTAATTTACCAGATTTCATGATGTTATTTATTTAGTTAACGCTAATTTATGCATGGTTCTAATTAATTTATCAGAAAAGGAAATATATCAATGGAAAGCTAATTAAATTCCGCTTATATTGATAGTCTCCATGTAAAAAGGTTTTCCACAAAATATTAAATGGCGAAAAGTTTAAGTTCATGCATAGTTTTTTAAAGTCTCATAATGGTATTTCTTTAGTGTGTTTTACGGTTTTTTATTTGATAATATTATAGAACAAACATTTCCGAAGATAACAGTATATATTTTATACTGATAAACATATATTAGGTAGGAAATTACCCGATTTCATGATTTTTTATATTTAGTTAACGCTAATTTATGCATGGCGCTAATTCATTTATCACTAAACGAAATATATCAATGGAAAGCTAATTAAACTCCGCTTCTATTGATATTCTCCATGTAAAATGTTTGCGAGCAAAATATTAAATGGCGAAGAGTTTAAGTTAATGCATATTTCTTGAAAGTCTCATAATGGCATTTTCTTTGTGTGTTTTACGGTTTTTTATTTGATAATATTATAGAACAAACATTTCCGAAGATAACAGTATATCTTTTATACTGATAAACATTATATTAGGTAGGTAAACTTGTACGGGGAGCGGAGCGGGTTGTATCCTTATGGTGTGACGTCACGGGCGATCCACCAGGCCTTGTCTCTCGGTGGTCTCGGTTAACCACTACACTACGGCCGGAGTACCTTAAGTGTGTGTGTGTGTGTGTGTGTGTGTGTGTGTGTGTGTGTCAGAGGTGGACACCGCAAACTAAAATCCACTTCAGCAAACGCAAATCCACAAACCCTAATCCTTACGTTCCGCAACCGCATGTCCGCAAATTTCTTGAAGTTCATACATACTTCCGCATCCGCAAGTCCGCAAATTTGCGAACCGATTATGTGATATAACACCTTACCTTACCTTACCTGGATAGTGCATTACCTAAACGGATCCATTTACCAAACCAAACATATAGTCGGGTCACTTAGGGCGGAAAAAAGGCTTTCGCTTCACCTTAGGTGAAGGAAGTATTTTGAGGGTCTTATCCTAAGCATTTTGTGCCGCTGAATCCGAAAATCGTAGTTGGGTCACTCGTTAGCGGTACGTTTTCGCGCAATTTGCAATTTGGCAATTTGGCAATAAAATTGGCAATTACAAATTGCAGAATGAGAACCAGACGTCGTAGAGACCTCGTTTTGGACTCAAATTGAAGCTCATTAAGAGTGCATAAAATGTTATTGAGTACTCCGTGGTTGTATCTGTTCGGATTACTGATCTATAATGGAAATTAGAGATAAGTGGAAAAAAATTGGGAAAAATATAAAAGGAATAATTTTGGCCTTAAAGCCTGAGTTCTTAATAATTAAAAACTAAATTTTAATTAGTAAAAAAAGTAAAATAACAAACAATTGTTCTTAGGACACATTTAATTAACGAATTTGTGCAAGGGTGGGTACAATTATTGCGTAGAACAGGGTATTTCAACTGAAAAATGCTTAGGATAAGACCCTCAAAATACTTCCTTCACCTAAGGTGAAGCGAAAGCCTTTTTTCCGCCCGAAGTGACCCGAGTATTAATCCAGAACACAAAATTTCAAACAACGAAACCGAGTCTCCTCCGCGTATTTTTGGAAAATAACAATTAGAACACAAAAAAATCCCTTACTTGCGATAGCGAGCGTTCACAAGTTGAAAAAAAATCGAATATCTAGTCGTCTACGCCATCGACGTCCTCATGCCATCTTCCTCGTCGTTGATGCACATCTCGGGGGAGCAATCGCAAAGCTCCGAAACAAGGAGTCTGCAGGCGTTGACAGCGGCAGCGATTGGTCGAGCAGTTCGTCTTGCATCCGCACTGCATCCCATCCATGATACTTTGCGGGGCGGGAGGCAGGGTGGAAGGGATAGGCGCCAGGTTTGGTCCGTAGCCGTACTTGGTCGGGTCGAGGGTCACCAACCCCTTTCTTCACAGCCCCCTCCCAGACGACGGCCTGTAGCTGGGCTCGCATAATGTGCTGGGTGGTGGCGTTGACTGTCGGAGGGGCCAGTGCTGCTCCAACCTTCTTCTTCTGAAGTGCCGTCCACCTCGCCTGCGGCAGAGAGCAGGTATATCCGTAAATTCTGCTCACGAATCGGCACAGCACGTCCAGGCTCTCTTGCGTCAGCGGACCAGGGCTTCGGAGTGTACCCAAAGCGTCGAGGGTTTGCCTGGTCGGCCGCCTGGAACACAGGCCAAGCTTGCAACTTGCCTTTCCTGAAGAGGGCGCAAGTGGTGTCGCAACCAGTCAGAGCATGGAAGGACGTGATCACATCCGCGTGAGAGCCCAGTTCATCGTGGATGAGCTGAACGTTGAAAGTCGTCTTGCCAAGCTGGAGGCACGTGTTGGGAGGTATCTTGGGGAAGTGTCGGAGGAGGAGGACGAGGACGTCAGTGTCCGGAGAAACTACGGTTGCCTCCACATCTTTGTCGAGCATGGAGAGATGGGTATATCATCTTAGTGTCCGCTTCCTCTTGTTCTGAAGCGAACTTGGCTCCGTCCGGTCCAGAAGTTGCCACGGCTTTGTCGCGCCACGCGCAGACGACGCGTAATCCCCATGAATGGTGCTGGATTTGGGAGGCAATGAGAGAGGTCATAGCAGTCTTGTTGCTTTTGGTGGACAAGATGTTAGCCATGGTCATTCCAGCTTTGATCCTCGTCGCTGCTTGGATGTCGATATCGTATCCTCCACCTCGGGCTCGCTGTTCCCTCGTCTTGTCTTTGAGGGACGCGCCGATGTCGTACCTGTCAAAGACAAGGTGCAACTCCCCGTAGCCAACACCCAGTTGGGCAACTCTCTGCAGGAGGGATCCAACCAGGTCCTTAAAGTTTGCTGAGCCGGAAACGGGGTGCTGCTGAAGGATAGCCATCCCCTCGAGGACCAGCACGCGAGAGGATGAAGGGGTTTGCGAGGCCGTGGAGACCGCCGCGTTCATCTTCTCCAGAACCCTGAGAAGGGCACTTTTTGTCGTGACCCGCGGGTGGCCTTGGTCGTCAAAGAGGGCAAGAGGGAACAGGGAGAGCTCATAGTTGGAGATGATGGTGCGAAGGTCCAGACTGCTGTCGAGTTGGAGGGCGAGCAGCAGGCGCCGAGTGAAGTCTGAGGATCCCGTGACAATCACCTGCTTCCCTCCGATTGAAACTTTGGCTTTCTTGCCCAGCGTTTTGAATGTATTGGTAGGCTGACGATGCAGGACCTCCCATGGACTTTGCTGCGCAGTCCTGATCCTTCCCTCTTCGTACTTCAAGAGAGCTTCCTTGCCAGTCTCCTCGATTCTTGTCAGTGCGTCCACCATCTTATCTGGAACAACCTTGCGGGAAAGGACGGTGGTGAGTTGGGCTTTCTCGCGAGTGAAGGGGTTATGCTGGCGAAGAAGACCAGCAACCTCTTTGGTCATCTCGTGTGTCTTCTTCGTGACCGCTGGGCTGTCCTTGTGGTGCTTTGATGCCGTAGCAGAACTTCCGAATGATTTGGCCTTGATTGCCAAGAGTTCGTCTTGGATCAAGAAGAACTTGGTCCTCGTCGAGGGATTTTTCGTGATCCCTACAAGCCCACCGTCACCTTTCATTTATTTTATTTATTTATTTTATTTACGGGTTTATAGCTAATTTCTAAAATTATAGCCAATGAAATTTTACATTTATTTGCGAAATTTCATTACCGTATGTCATAAAATACGACCATGAGGGGACAGTCAGAGAAAAGTTACCATTTTCTATTAATCAGACGGTAGTGCCTTTATGAGAACAGATACAGCCAGAAACATTTCATGACTTTTGATGTGAAATTAAGGCCAAAATTATTCCTTTTATATTTTTTTCCATTTTTTTCCACTTATCTCTAATTTCCATTATAGTTCAGTAATGCGAACAGATACAACCACGGAGTACTAAATAACATTTTATGCACTCTTAATAAGCTTCAATTTGAGTCCAAAACGAGGTCTCTACGACGTCTGGTTCTCATTCTGCAATTTGTAATTGCCAATTTTATTGCCAAATTGCCAAATTGCAAATTGCGCGAAAACTTACCGCTAACGAGTGACCCAACTACGATTTTCGGATTCAGCGGCACAAAATGCTTAGGATAAGACCCTCAAAATACTTCCTTCACCTAATGTGAAGCGAATCGCCCTAAGTGACCCTACTAATAACCTATATCTAACCTTACCAAACCTTTACGTATATGTACTCCGTAGTGTAGGGGTAGCACGTTCGGTTCACAACCGAGAAGTTCCGGGTTCGATCCCCGGGCGGAGCGGAAAACAGTTGGGCTGTTTCCTTAAAGCCCGAGCCCCTGTCCACCCAGCAGTGAATGAGTACCGGGTGTTAGCCGGGGTTTTGTGACCCGCCTCCCGGGGTGCTGGCTTCGGCCAACACTATAAGCGTTGTTAACCAGACAGCTCTCTCTCCTCCTTGGAGGAGAGAGAGCTGTCTGGTTACAGTGGAGATCCATCTCAGCTGCGTCGATAACTGACGAAATTCTTCAAACAAACAAAAACAAAGCATACATAATCCAAAACCTTTTCATAAAAGGTCTCCCTAATGCAACAGTTACAGAAAACCATTCAACATATAAGAAAACGATTTATTTATGGTAGACAGTTTGAAAGTGTTTAGTTATATTCCATATGGCTAAAAATAATATTACATATTCTTAATTGTTGAGTTATGACTATAAATCGAGCTGTGCACATGTAGGTCAGTTAATTAAATATATATGTCAGGTAAATAAGTTATATGCATGTGTGGAAGACAATTTATGACAGATTTGAACGAACAGATATGAAGAAAATGGCCTTATCTCACTACCTGGCAGCTCACACAGCGCCTGCACCGGAAACCGGAAAAGTGACCCCGGGAGTGGGCGTCGTAGGGTGGATGAGACGACGCTCCCGCCGGCGTATGCCCCCAATGATTGTGACGGTATCACTATGTATTGGCCTGAAGGTCTGCCCTTCTTGAGCAGATTCACCTGCAGATGTATTAAGCCCCTTTCACACATTCTAGAGTAGCAAGCCGAGTAGCGCCGAATCCCAAATCGGCGTCTACTCGTGGAGAAAAGGCGACACTGACACCCGACACTGTTTTATCGGTCATTTATCGTGTACCCAATCACGAATTATTACGCGTTGGTACGACTTTGCTAAGAGTTCGTACGCATACTTAAGAGTGTCGCTAAAAGTTGCTATGAGTCGTTTACGAGTTGCTACATCATTGCAAGAGTTTAAGAGTTTGCTACGAGTTTGTACGATCCGGTGGCTTGACCTGACTGATCTGGGAGGGAAACCTTTATCTCGTGTGAGATACAGGGTCATCTGCACCTCACCCCGGGAGGCGGGTACGTCACAAACCCCCAGCTAACACCCGGTACCCATTCACTACTGGATGGACAGGGGCTCGGGTGTTTTTATGGAGACCGCCCATGTTTCTCCGCTCCGCCCGTGGATCTAACCCGGGACTTCGCGGTTGTGAACCGAGCGTGCTAACCACTACACTACGGAGCACCAGTCACTATAAAAAAAAAATACGAACTAAGGGGGGCCACTCAGTAGAGCGCATACCTCCGCCCGAATATTTCTCGATGACGGGGGTGCGAGCGGCGGGGGGGGAGTCCAACATGGTCATTTTTTACCCAGATACGATGAAGTTACGAGAAAGTCTAGTTTACCATAGTATGTCCTAAGACCTTAGTGATCTCTAGACCGCTAAAACAGAAAACGGAATATTTTTACCCAAGACTTTAAAAAAAAATAGGAAACATATTTCATCAATTGGTTGCCATGGCAACAGTTGTGATTCGATTTCATCCAAAATTAAATCAGTTCTTCTTTATACCAAATAGACTTAGTATACGAAGTTTGGTACAAATCTATTCGTAACTTTTCGAGAAATCCTGTACAAAAACAAACAAACAAACAGACAGACAGATCGGGGTGAAAACATAACCTCCCTCCAACTTCGTTGGCGGAGGTAATGCGTCACTACGTCACTACTTTAGTCACTACGAATAGGCAATTGAGTCGCTACGATAAATGACGAGTCGATACGAGTCGATACTGGTAGTTACGACCCGGCTACGCATCCGGTATACGCATCCGCTACGCATCCAAAAGTCGTGACGTTGCGCGGTCATATTTTGAACATGTCCAACATTTCCAGTCCCTCGCACGCATACCCAAGACACCTCGCGACCCTGCCACGACTCTCACTACTTGATACGACTTGATAGCGACTATCCACGAGTACCTACGAGTGCGCCCACGTGTTTTCGCCAGTAACGAGTCGCCACAATTCAGCGCGCTACTCTAGAATATGTGAAAGGGGCTTTACTCTCTGCATGAGAGAGAGAGAGAGAGAGAGAGAGAGAGAGAGAGAGAGAGAGAGAGAGAGAGAGAGAGAGAGAGAGAGAGAGAGAGAAGGGAGGGAGTGTGGTTATTAGCACCAAACTTTTATCTTCCCTTCTACAGCCACCAAGAGGAATTTAAAGGCTTGGATCAATACACACACACACACACACACACACACACACACACACACACACACACACACACACACACACACACACACACACACACACACACAAGCAAACCCACACACACACACACACACACACACACACACACACACACACACACACACACACACACACACACACACACATACATGCATGATACATTTTATGTCATCGATTCGTATGCAAGGAAAAACCATCCATTTATTTTACACTCACTCCAAGGAGCCCA
>JACEEZ010022996.1:0-27449 GCA_016584305.1 Chionoecetes opilio | reverse complement strand
GTCCCCTTTTCCTTTAAAACAAAAATTGGAAAACCCCCTTTTTTTTATTTTGGGGCCCCCCCCCCCCCCCCCCGTCATTTTCTCACGGTGTGGGGAATGCGTAATAAAGAAGTCGACAAAATTGTAGTTTTTCCTCCCATTTCAAATCCGCCCCTGGGAGTGATCGCCAAGTCAGCACCCCCCAAAAGAAGGATGCGATTCCAAGTTGCCCAGACCCCCTCTCAATAGGGTTCCCCTTACCTCCACTCCGGGTGCGTATAAATCTATCAAAAATTTTTTCAGAGGTCTACATTGGGAGCGATTATCAGAACTTTTATTACGCCGGGAAAAGCGTTGGACGGGTTCTCCAGGAAAAAAGACCCGGGGTTCTGTCTCCCCGATTTCGTAAAAAAAGGGGGGTGAACGTCTGTTTGCTGTTGTAAACATGACCTCTTAGAAGATACGCCAACGGGACAAAAAACATTTCACGGCACAGTGGTCGTGATAAAAAACGACAAAAAAGGGGAACCCATAAAACCCCCACTTGACATTCCAGAAAGTTTGTCTCCCCTCACCACTAAATTTTTGAGGTAAAAGTACATAGGAAGGCAAATATCAAAAAACCCAAAGCCAAAGATTTAAGTCTACCGCTTGGACTGAGGAAATCTTGCAACAACGCTTCACCGCATTTGGGGCACGTTCGACTCCCCGTACTGACAACAGCAGTGTTAAACCCCAGTTTGACCGCCGGGCGGAAAAGGAGAAACCAAAGTATTGCGAGCAGCTAGATAAAGCTCTACATCAAATTTTCCCAAATCCTGAGACCCTATTTTGTCAGTGACAGAACGGATCAAAGGATGCGAAGCCTTTAAGGAAAAGAAGTGATCCCAATTTGGGGCTCAACAAAGTTCTGCTGTTTACCGATCCTGTCACAATCTTTCCCTATACCTATATGATCGTTTTTCATGCAATTTTTGAAAAATGCTTTATTTTAAATTTTTTTTATCTTTACGTTTTAGCATTGATGTACCTTTTTGAGAATTTTATTTGTGAGGGTAATAAATGTTTGTTTTTGAATATCAATCTTATTTATTAATATGAAATAAACTTATAATATTATACACTACAATACAAATGTGTAGGGGAAAATTCGAGCAATTGCATGTACCCAAATAAATCCCAGGGGGGTAGTCTTGGCATACTTCCCTTTTACCAGAAATTTTAAATGCAAAATAGAGTGCACCAATCTCTTATCTTTCCCTAAAAAACGAAAAAGAGGTATTACATGCTAGGTGAATTTCCCCCATGAAATGACGTTAAAAACCCGTTTCCATTGACATAACCCGGAAGTCGATGATAGGCACTTCCGGCGCCTAAAAAAACAGACAAAGGACTCAGCATCAGCAAAAACCCCAAAAACGCCCTTTAAGATCATAGAAATCTGTCCTTATTAGAGGGTTAGGAATTCAGTGGGTTCTGGGGGTGCCAAAATGGAACGGCCCAGAAGGTGGTTGAGGGATCGGAAAATGTGCCCCCCATAATTTTCCAATGTTTGACCCAAAAATAAACCATTTAAACCCCAATAAAATAAATTTTGGGGCATTAAAAACCCACGGAAATACACATCATAATCCGGCCGCTAAGGACCAGATTTCAAGGGGATGGGGACATGCCGGATAAAAGCCCAAATTTTGTTCGGCTTTTTACAGGGTCCAGCTATGATTTTGAGAGGGGAAAAAACGATCCAATTACTCAAAGCCTCTATAACCATTTTTTGATAACGGCAATTTTTCACTTAAAAAAATCTTGATAAAATAAAAGATTCCCGCCTTTAATGGGCAAAAGAAATATTCCTATATGCAATACATCCACTAGTTTGTTATTTTTTTCATCCCTTCTTATACTTCAAGATCACACTTTTAAAATTTTCCGGAAAAACCGTTCTTTAAAATGGAATTTAGGTTTTACTGTATGACCATGAATTACTTACGTAATGTACTTATTTAAGGATGCAAAAAGTTGCTAACTGTTTTTTTTTGTGTTTTTCGTTTTTGAAGAGCCCCATCCTCACTGTGGGTTGGTCAGCGGTGCAGTCTGCCAGAAAAAAACCTCTGACCCACTTCGCTGCCCCTTAAATGCACATGGAGCGGACAAGTCGGCGCCAGCTGCTATGGATTTTTCCTGGAGAAAAGTGACTCAGTTCAGGAAAACTAACGTCTGCAGTGCCCTTGCTTTTGGTGCTGCCACAGACGGGGATGAGTTGATCAGGAATCATGCACAGTGGCACAAATCATGTCCGCCCAATTCAACACCAGAAACGGAAAGGGGGCGAAGAACGAGGGAGAGATACCCCCTGCTCCAGAAGACCGTGCCGTCGTCCAGCAAATGTTTCGACAAACCACTGCATATTTTGCCCAAAAGAAGATGGCCCCCTCTAGTTCAAAAACCCTAGGGGAAAGATGAAAATGTTAGGTCAACCCCCCGAGATCTGTTATTCAGATTTGTTGACCAGGATTGAGGTGTCGGTGACCTCATTTGCCTGGGGCCAATCCCATCTTGCTTGCTTGGTTGGGACTGCGGAATCCACCGGTCCCCTGATCGGGAACAGGGAAAACCACGGGATCCCATAAACCAGAAAAAGAAAGCCCGAGCAAGAGCTTTGCTGAGCGGGTCACTTACATAGAAATTTAATGGAAGAAGGCACATTGTCTTCAATTTTTGCTTCCCTCGGCATCTTCTACGAAAGTCTCTTGCTGACTTTGGCCTCAGGATAAATCAACAAAGTTGCTTTAAAGAGCAAATCCTGAAGCACTTTCCATATTCACAAGAGCAAAGTGAGGGAAAAAAATGTGCTACTTGTTTTTAAAAAAGGCATGCAAAATGCTGAAACGGGCCCAGGAAAACTGACTATGAAGGGAGATCCAAAATTTTTGGCAAAAGCTGCCAGGATTGTGCGAGGGGACATCTTTCGTTCCTTGGTTTAATTTTCAGGGCTCCTTTCCCCCTGACTGCCAGAAAACCTGTTCCCAGCCCAACCTCAAGAGTATGGTGACCTGCTGATAAAAGGAGTGACTTGAAAGATCAGGACTGAAACAATTCCCAGGCCTGTCTCACCCCCCTCAAGATCATACTCTTCAACTGCAAAAAGAGAGCCAGAAAGACAACAAATACCAAGCATCGATCACGACATTCTTGGAAATTGACACCCCTACCCTTACTTTGGGCCTGAACCCCCAAGCAGACTAGGTCAAGAAAACTTGTTACCCAATGCGACTTGGGCCTGAGTGTCATTAGCCCGGGGTGCTCCACCTAGAGAATCCCTGGTACTGCTGTTGTGGGACATGAAGAGAAAGGGAGTTGTGTCCCCAGTCCGTTGCGTTTTCGCTCTTCCTGTAGGGGCCCTTGATAATATTGACCCCCCCTCAGCAAAAAGCCCAGGATCTTTCCCCAGGGGACGGGTATCAGCCTGTTCCATTTTCCTACCAGTTCAAAACGGGGCCACCCCAGAGTGGGATCAGCCTAGCCCTTCTAAAAAAACCCACCCAGGCCCATAGACTGCCTGAAAACTTCCCACGTTCCAGCTGTGGCATTTGGAAGGAAAGCGTGGCTGTGCCCGGGGAATTGAGACATCCGCCCCATCGGGGGGACACCTTGACTAGGCCCCCGGGGACAAAGAGAACAATGGCGGAACATGCCATTTTGCTCAGGGGAAAGGAAGAGTTGGTCAGGGGAGATGCTTTTTTGCCGGTCTGTTACCACGCCCCGTGAGAGGCCCCGTTATTGCACCTGAATCACTCAGCTCCCCGCCGTCTCATGAAAGGGTGCCACTCGAATGGTCAAACTGGGGGGTGAATGTTCTGCGTGAACCATACAGTTTTTTTGAAACCTTTTGGGCAATTCCTGTATTGCCTTAGATGCTCCGCTGTATGCACGGCCGTTCGTTCAGTGGTGGGCCCCCAAACACATGGCGAAGACCTACTGGTTTATGTTTGGGGGTCTCCAGTTGAGAGGCTGTTTGGAAAACACTTGGGAATACTTGGAGGCTCAGGGCTGGACAACCCCATTAACTCAAGCGGGGTTGATCGTCTGGCAGGGGGGAAATCTTTCCTACGCCTCAACCCCCCCGAAACCAGACCGCCCCCCGTATGCTCTCGCACGGCCAAGATGCGCGGGGTTCACCAAGAGCAGTTTTTTGAAACCCAAGCAAAGTGAAAGGGTTTTTTTGGATGGGAGGGACATGGTGCCAGGGTCACTTCCATTACTGGGATACCCTCCTGCGGCTGGGAAATTTTTGGCCTGTCTTTGTCGTGCACACAGAAACAAGATTTCCCCTTATCGTTTAGACACTGAAAAAAAAATCTTGTCATGGTTTTTCGCTCGGACCACCAGAACTATGCCCGGTGGCTCCCGGGGCATATCGGGACATGGGAATCTGCCCCCAGCATTTTAACACCAAATTTGGTCAAGGCAACTGGGTCGTTTCGAAAACGCCAAAGGTTTCCACTTACCATTGCCAAGCCCACGAACAAAACAGAGCTTGTGAAAGGGGGAAGGAGGGCAGTGGGCCTTACCGAGAACCCCTTTTCCTTTAGGGGGTGGATGGTTGCGGGCCGGGCGGCGCGACTCCCGGCAGAGTTGGGAGCGTATCCCACACCCCAAAAGATGACCCCGTACCCTCACGAGGGGGGTCTATCTACCCAGAAGACTATCCAGAAGCAAACTGTGGACCCTTTTCCGGTCACAGTGAGATGGGAAACCCCTTCAAGGGGTGACACCCCAAACTCCTGGATTGACACCGGAAAGTCTCGACCATCCTGTTTTCAAACAGTCCGCACAGTACAGTCCCCCCAGTGAGCTGTTGGCAAGAAGCAGTATGAGACTACAAGAAGTCAGTGTTGAAGATGCTACACACCCATCCATGCCCAATTAAAAAAAACAAATTTCCCTGTTCAGATCGCCAAAACCAAAAACGAAGATAACAGGTCGGACAATGTCTATGCAAAGGTGAGGCCCCTTTTCCCCCTCTCACTAGTCACCAGCACCCTTTATGGGGACCCGGACACCTTCTTCAAGCATGGAAAATCACCCATACCCTCCCTTTTTTGGCTGAAAGAGGGGGCTGCGCAAGGGAAGAAGCCGATCTCACCAAAATTCTGGCCCAGAAGACCAAAAAGAACCCTCGGCTCATTTATGTTAGAGTGCTCGATGGTGCTGCTGTGGGTACACCCCCTCCCAGTGACTGGGTCACTACTTTGACGTTTGAAGTGGAGTGTTTTTTCCCCACATCATGAGGCAAATGGGAAAACCCCTTTTGAGAGAGATGTGGGGATGGGGCAGGGCCTGGGCAAAGTACAAAGAAAAACCAGAGGAAACGGGGGAAGGTTACGAAAGGGAAAGGGGGCAGGCCCGACCAAAGGGCCCCGGCAAAATTGGCCCATTTTCCCGCGGACCCCACAAAAACAAGGTAGAATCTTCCAGTTCCCATCAGAGAAGATTGTATCCATACCTTCCCAGACGGAAAGAGGGCTTTGCAAAATCTGGACCTATTTTCGCAGTGGACTGACCACTCGGGCCGCCCTGTGACCACAAGAGGAGACACAAAAATTTTGGTCCTCTACAAGAGCCCTAAGAGTGGAGCACCCCAGCTTGGGGCGCCCGTGGTTCTACGTTTTTTGTCATCCTCATGGGAAATATCACTTTCTAGCCAGCAAATATCCATCGGGTGACATCTGGGGCGCCTTCGGCAGTGGCAAGAACTTCCCTTTTCTACACATCAATGCCATTTGTGTACTCTGGGCAAAGAAAGTCCAAGCGCACCAGTGTTCCCCCAGCTTCAAGGGGGTATAACTTCTTTTTTCTTTGGAAAGGGGAAAAAAAACGGGTTTGGAAACATGGGTGCCTATACCGAAAATCACAGATGCCTTTAAATTCATCGAGAAATCCACTGCACAAAACCCGTGGATTGCCGGGTTCCAATGCTGGAAAGTTTCCCCGTCCCTTTTATAGACAAGACCACCCTCTGGGGTCGGTAATGAAGCAAGAAAGGGAAAGTTCTGCCAGAAAAAAGAAAAATGGAGAACATTCCCCAACTCAACGGCCTGCGAGCACACCAAACGTGCAGGTCCAGGGTGGGATCTGGAACCTTCACCAGGCCCCCCAACAGACACCCAAATGCTGAAGGCTGCGGTTGGACACGGGCAGAACAAATCCTGGGTTCCCGTCTGGGGCTCGCACCTCGGCAGCAAAGGTGTAAGTGAACTTTTGAAGTGTGCCTGCAAAAAATGCTGCAGGTTTGGCGGAGATTTCATGCAAGAAAGCCGCTGGGAAAAGCCCGAACTGTGCAGCTGCAAATGTGAGAATAGCACTAATTACAATTATGAAAATCATACCCGCATTGTGATACTGGTGCTTAACAAAAACATGGCATTCCCTGCAGTGTACAGGAAGAAAAAATGATTGTTGTATAATAGCTTAATGAAAATTTTTCATAATGCACCGTCAGAGATTAACCCCTTCATTTTTTAATTGCAAGGAGTATGTTTTAATTCGTGTTTCGCAAAAAACCATGGCATTTCGCGATGTCCGCAGGGGGGTTTAAATCAAAAAATTGAATTTATTTTTTTTACAGCCATATTGGGAAAATTTTTTTTCTGGGGTTATTAAATAATAATAATAAGATAACTTTCTCCCAAAAAACATTTTCCTTATGACTATTCTTTTAAAAAAAAACCCTTTACCCAATTTCCACATGCGGAATTCAAAATAATAAAGAAGCGTTCCTTATAGCATCTGGGGTGATGGGATCTTTGTCTCCCCTCCAAAATCATAGTAGGAGCCTGTAAATCCTGAAAAAATTTTGGTCTTTTTTCCGGATGTCCCATATTTTTATAAACTTTTCCGGGCTAATAAACCCACTATTGGTAAAAAACCTTTTTATGGGCCACAAAATGAAAAGGGAAGAAAAAGTACATTAGCTAGCGTAAGATAAAGGGCAAAAATAACGTAAACATCCCCTTCCCCCCATAGTTATCTTCATAATTATCTCGCAGCGAAATGTAACGTAATATTAAGTGCATGAATAATATAGAAATAAGAACAAAGATATTAAGTAGATAAGAACAAAGATATCAAGTAGATAATAACAAAGATATTAAGTAGATAAGAACAAAGATATTAAGTAGATAAGAACAAAAATATTAAGTAGATAATAACAGAGATATTAAGTAGATAAGAACAAAGATATTAAGTAGATAAGAACAAAGATATTAAGTAGATAAGAACAAAGATATTAAGTAGATAAGAACAAAGATATTAAGTAGATAAGAACAAAGATATTAAGTAGGTTAAAGTAACCTTATGTACAGGACAGTTGCCTCGAGACAAGATATAAACGCGGTGGTAGCGAGGAGGGAGTAGCAGATATTCACGGAGCTCTGTGCTCGCAGTAGACACTTTATTAAGATGAAGGCTCTCTCCCTCTCGACGTTACTGTTGTTCACAGTCAATGTGGTAAGTGACATATATTTTCTGTAGAGGCTGAAGTGTTTTGTCCTGAAGTGTTTTGTCTTGAAATAGTCTTTGTCATGAAGTATCTTTGTCTTATGTAGGTGTATACCGTGTTGTCTTAAAGAGACTGTGTGTCTAGGAAGTGTTAGTTAAAACATGAAGTGTTTGCCTGATATAGGAGTGTACCATGTTGTCCTCAGTAACTATATGTACAAGTAAATGTTAGTTAAACATGAAGTGTTTTTGTGTAGTTGTTTTAGCAATATGTTTTTGTGTAGTTGTTTTAGCAATAGCTATAAAGATGTGTTTAAATAAATAAGAGAGAACGATAAGCTGCGTGTCACAGTCCCACTTATGTACGGACATTAATTAGTAGAGGGGTATTTTGTAGTGTTTTTTCGGTTAAAATTATACTTTTTTTTAAGCTCCCCCCCTGCTTGCCATCCAAAATACGATTGTGCGCGCCAGACGCTTCTACAGCCGGAGCCAAAGGGAAAAAGTATCGTACTTACTGGGAGAGCCAGACGACCTCGCTCCAAAACCTTAAAAAATTACCCAACTGAAATTTTCGAAGCGTACGGAATCTGGTACATCATGTTGCCATCATGGAAGACGCACAATTTATCTTTTTAATATATCACTTTTCCTTCTCTTTTTCTTGTTTTCCCCTTCCCTTTCCTTTTTTTTTCCATTTTTTTCCTTCTTTCTTTTCCCTTTTTTTTTCCCCTTCTCCTCTTTCTCTTTTCTGTCCTCCTAAAATCTCCAGGCGTTGCCCTTTTCGGCAGACCGCTATGGGTTTGGGTTGGGTTAGAAAAACTTTTTAGGTTAGGTTTTGGTAAGGTTTTTTCTTTGATTACTTTCGGGATAACTTTGTGTGGAATCACAATGAGGTTTTTTTCAAGAAAATCCTTGGTTGTTTCGGAGCTACCCCTGCTAGAGGGCCGCCGCTTCCGAAATCTGCGAACGCATGAGGAACCCCTAGAGCCCCTCAGAGCCCCTCACCTCCCCTCCTGGAGGACTTGGGGGTGTTGTATACCATTTGAAATTTTTGGGGGTGACATTCCTGGTAAGATATACAAATGTCCCGTTACATTGAAATTTTTAAAGTAATTAACTATTCTAAAGAGACTGTTTATTTTTTTAGTGTATTTGGCAAATTAAAAGTTTTTGTGTAGCCCAAGCTTAAAAAGGGGTTCGGACGCATTAAAAGATTGAGGGAGTGGACAATTTTCCCCAGAGCGCGGAAAATATTGTTACGAAACTGGGGGGGGGGGGGGCATCCACCCCCTCCACTTTTCGTCACACACTTACGGTCGGGGCAATGGAGGGGACGGGAAGGACAGGGAGACATAATGCTGTGCAGGGCTTTTTTTTTCCCACACTACTTTAGTAAAAAAAGTCCCTGAACACTCGGGGCATGCGGGCCCAACCCCAACCCTCACGAGTCATGTCCCCCCGGGGGCGCCGCCCTTGCCGGCATACCTGTGACCTACAGTCACGTCTCACACGGGAAAGGGGGGGGACACACCCAAAACCCCCACGATCACTGTCTCTCAGGGGCCCGCCCTTGCCCTCACGGGGAAAAGGGGCGGGACAACGCCAACACCCACGAGTCACTGTCCCTCGGGGGCGCCCCCCTTTGCCTCTCGCCCACAAACACGGGTCCCCCAAGGAATAAAGGAAAGGGAAGGGTGGAACCCCTAGGGCCGAACCCCTGCCCTATCATTCTGGCGCTTAGAGGGCCTACCGTCGCCTCTTCGGGAATGTAAAAAAAAACCCTTTTACGGCATCACATGGCTACAGACCCCCCAACCCCACAAGAATCCACCCATTCAAAACCTCTCCCCTTTGCGCTTTTATGCGGGGAAAAAAAACGCCCAAAAACCCTGGAGTAAAGCTGCATTTGTTCCCTAAGGAGCTAAAGGTATGTAAATGCGCTGGCAAGGTATTTTGGGATTTTTAATAAGGAAAATCCAGATTTAAGTTTTTTTTTTTTAAAAACTACATGCCGGTGTCGTCCGGCATGCAAATCTGGAAAAGAGGCATCCTTTGAGCGCTCCCCCCTTGCTTTTTGAAACATCACTGGGTTTTTCTGTAACTCTAAAGGGTCAAAGGGACCAACCCGCCCCGTGTATCGAAAAAACAAAAAGAACTACCGGTACCGTAGATAAGCCCGTGCCGTGCAGTTTGTGGACACTTTCACCCCCATTTTTTGTATGGACGAAAATTAAATGACTGTTTCTGTAAATATTCGAATTTTATTCTAGTTTTGCCCCTACTGCCCCCCTTTCCCCAAAAAAGTTTGGGGGGAAAGGGGGACCCGACAAGATTGTCGAGCTCCCCCTGATACAAGCTAAGGTAACATTTGTAGCCGAGGGTTTTGATGGGGACGAAGCACCCTTTTAGGAAAAGTTAGGTTAGATTATCGGGGGTCAAGGGGAGCGGAGGCCCCCAAGTAGGTGGTGAGGTAAAATTGTTAGGTGTTAGGTTAGATTATCTAGGGGTCGAGGGGGGGGGTGCAGTCAGTTCGTACACAAGTTCTTTCGTACCACCCAAAAAAAAGTTGTTCGTATACGAACCATAGTAGTTTCGTACAATCGCTCGAGTTGAAAGTTGTTTCATAAATGGCCGACCTTCTTCGTTTGTTGAGGTTTACACATTGCCACAAAGCATGCCAGTGATATGATCTGTCCGTCTGAAAAACTCTCATAACACTGCTATGTTTTTAATTAGAGTCAAACTTGACTACTAGAGTACGAAACAACACCAGGTATGTACGAAACTACTCAAAATCAGTGTACGAAACAACAAACAAGACCTGGGGTATGAAAAAAATTGTTTACGATATCCCTGTAACCGTCAAGGTCCCTCCTAGTGGCGGTTATGTAATGTTAGGAAAAGGGCCCCGTAGGATTTTGTGCTAAAAATGATTTTTTTGCAGTTCTGCTTTATAGGTATCAGATTAACAGAAAAAGATGGGGTCCCAATTTTCAGGGACCCCTTACCCCCCTTTTGGGGACACCTCCTTTTGGGGCCCCCACGGCACTGACCATGCACCTATCTCCGCCAATAATTGACCGATTTATTTTCATAATGGAGTATCCTTTTGTAGTTTTCAGGTATGCCGAGTCGATTATAGCACCAAAAAAGCAACGGAAGTGTCCTGATAGCACTTCCGGTTAGATTTAGCACTTCTGTTCAGAGTATAGGGTCTAACTCCCTTTTTTCTTTTTCGTATGTTGAAGAAGCAGTTTGAGCTCAGCAAGATATACCCTGGAACGAGATCGTGGGTAGTATCGCCAATATTTCGGAGGGAGAGACGGAGTTTGCGTGATCTGTAAAGAAGGTGCCACATCAAAGAAGCGATTGTGACCAATCCGGTTCAGACAGAGAAATTTTCAACACTGTCAAGAGAGAGTGTCTCTTATGATACTGAAAGTGACATCATATAGACTACTAAATTACTTGTCGGTTAAATGAAGGAGAACTCAAGTTACGTTCGGTATCATAGTGAATGTCGGAAACCTACGTCAACAAGAACAGATTGAACGTCTTAGGAAGAGATCCGAAACCGATTCACCTGGTCTGCGCTCCACGGAGGACCGGGGCGACCTTCAAGTGCTGTGGATCTGTTCGGCCCAAAGCGGTCAAAGACTATTCCAAAGGAACAGTGTGTCTATTTTCAACTGTGACTTCTGTCCCAAGAAGACTCAGAGCCACTGCACCGTGTTCTTACTGAATTCAAGGGGGTAAAACACTCCTAACAGATCAAGCAGAAAACCCCAGATGACCAGTAGAGTCTTCGTAGCGGACCTTGAAGAAACCCGGGCGACGCATCAGCTCTTGAAAAGCACTATCATTCGGGACATGTTTGCGCTTGCACAGCGAATATCAACGAGGACAGATCACAGTAATGTGCACTCATTCGCTCAGTATGTAATGCACAATTGGTCCCGCTATTCAAAACACATGAGTGACGAGGATGTTACACTGAGCATGGGCGAGGTAAAGATGCCTACTTGTCAATTTGAAAAAGATACCGTGTGGATGTAAATTGAGAGTGAGAAACTATCGCGAAAATACCTCAAAAGCTCATCAGCGAGCGCTTCCAGAAGGAAGTTTGTCCACATCACTACGATCGGAATGAGCCTGACCGTCTTGTTCGCTCTCCCACTGATTCACGATGGCCATGGATACAGGGTCCTTCAATGATGAATGATGATGAGATAGGTTGTCACCTGAAGAATGTTCGCCAACCTTCTGCCGAGAAGAGGCTGCAACAAACGCAGTTGGTCGTTACAGGCAGCTTCATTAATTTGAAAACCGTCTTTACTCCCTTTCTTCATGAGTACCTCCCTTTGGTAGCCAGTGTTGTCAAAGTGTCGGAATACGAACCAAGGAGGTGGACAACTGTCGACGTTTCATGCCAGTTCCTCCTGTTTTACCAGACATAAGGGCCAGGAAGATCCACCAGTTAAAGTGCTAATCATTGATGCAATGGGTTGTACTTCAGAGTATGACAAGACGCCAAATTTGCTGAAGATTCACACCTTCAGGATGCAGTCAACAAACGCATAGAGACAATGATGAAAAGCATGATGAGGGGCGTGTGGTGTTGATCATACTTGATCTGTCGTTGAAAAACAAGACCCGGCAGTAAGCGATCAACCACATCCATGAGTACGAAGTCATCCCGAAAATGAAGCTCACTCATGTCCCCATGAAAGGAGTTAATTTCAGCATCAAAACAAAGCGGAAAAGTAACATGCTTGTTTGGCCAAGGACTGCTTGACTGTTTCGCAAGCAAAGATTCATTCGTGACTCGTTGTCGTGTACGATGATCATATCAAGGGACTAGGTTTGGTATGTCATACACAGGAAGAGGCGACACATTGATTCCAAACCATACTTGCCTCTACCGCCTGTGGTCGCCCAGAAAGATCTGGCGTATGGTCGAACCAGACACGGACGTAATCCGCCTCCTTCTTGATCTTATCGCCTTCAGACAGGATAGCCTCACTAATCCTTGAAGTTTATTACAGCAAAGGAAAGAAGAAACGGGAAATAGACATCTTTGAAAAGAGTGCAGGTATTGGCCGTCGCAAATGTCAAGGGACTTCTTGATCCACAACTTTCATGTGCTGATTGGGGAGGCAGATTCATAGGAATTTCAAAGAAATATGGGTACGATGCATACTAAAGCTTGATGTTGACCCTGCCATTGACTGCTTTCAAAGCATTCAGGGTGCATTGCTTGTCCTGGCGAGTTGGTCAATGACGAGCTTCCCACGCAGGTGAAGGCGTTGGAGATTTGTTGTGTCATGTCTACAGTTCAAAGGTCCAGCAAACCTATCATCACTCAGTGGGAGCTGATTTCGGTCAAAGAACTTGGAAGGGGAAAATGCTTCCACCAATCGTGCTGCATTGCTTCCCCCATCTATGCGTATGCAAACTACATGCAAGGCGGGACAAGTCTACCCTGAAAATTGTCCAACCCTTCCTGCAATGAAAAAAATGGATGGAAATTGGAGAAAGGTGTATGTTCCACTGACAGTATTGCCCTGCCTGCCCACACGCTGTAGTCGAACCGTCAAATGTGGCTGCAAAGTGGATGCAAGGGAAATAGGTTGTAGCTGCTTGAGAATGGCCTGCCCGTACTCCTCTATGTAAATGCTATGGCCCCCAGTGATTGCGCAAACGCTATTCGGGAGGACATTTCAAAATATGGACATTGATGAATAAACTGATTGATTTTACGTCCTTGACGATCGCAAAATCGCGACGTATCGCTAAATACTAACGCGCTTTGGTGGATAGTTGGCGCAGGGGTGGTAACTCGCCAGTGGAACTCCACTGTCTGTCTTAAGCCAGAATTAAAGGAGGAAAGACAACCCTGTTAACTTATTTAAGTATGCTAGCATAAAACGTGGCAGAAAAGTAGATTAGACGGCTTTCGTATAGAAGCGGGTGAAGAAAACAACGAAAAATAGAGGTTTCGTTATACAAATCGGGACGTGATAGAGAAATTTGATATCAGACTGATATCGCATCAGCCAAGTTAGTAGGAATCAGTAGCTTCAACGTGTCTGTAACAAAGAAATGTTGAAATTGTTGCTTAGTGTTACAAGAGACCAATCCTGGGTGCCCAAAAGAGAAGACCCCAGAAAGGGGGTGAGGGGTCTGAAAATTGGGACCCCCATCGCTTTTGTGTTAATTAATACCTATTGCGGGAAGCCAGAAACTGCAAAAAAAATCAATTTTAGCACACAAATCCGACGGGAAACATAGCATACCAACACTATCCGCTAGGAGTTAGGTAGTAGAGGACCGGGGGGTCAAGTGCCACTCCGTTAGGAGGTTAGGTTAGATTACCGGGTTGGGCCACTAGAGGTTAGGTAAAATTTCAAAAATCTAGGTAAATTGGTTCCCCTACCTAACTCCTTAAAGACGTGCTTCAGAAGCATTATTTGTTTCACCACCGAATACCGAACATTCCCACAGGTCCCAAGCTTTTTGTTGGGGGAAGGAAAGGGGAGAGTATGGGCAAAACTAGAAATTTACTACATAATTACGAGGAGTGGGGGCCCACAGGCCGTACAGCTTGATGGTTTTCTCTATTATTTTCACCTAAGTATATTGTGCATTTAGCAATTGTTTATGTCCATGCTATGTCTAAACTAGATATATGAGATTAAATAAAATATTCCAGGACAATTGCAATGGCCAAGACCCTGAAGATAGCATATGTGAAGAACACCCAGTTTACATCTGTGAGGAACATTTTGCACCCAAGTACATCAGCTAGCACAGGGACTCGTCTGCTGAATAATGCCGGTTCCAATTCATCCAGGTACGGAACGTCAAGTTAATAATATTACACGTTAACTGTAACATCACAAAAATGACCCACTTGCGATTGTATCGGTCAGTGTTGAAATATATTATATTGTAAAAAGGACAGATGAAACAGGTCGAAATATTATATCAAAACTTTCCACAAGTATGTGTTTAGCTCTAATTGTACCCAAATGTTTACCCCAGATGAGTGGGTGAGGAGGCTTCCCATGGGTACCTGGGTAATATATTAATATGTATACAACAGATGAAAATATGAATAGTAACATGCATAGCTCTATTTAAGCCATATACCTTAGGGCTTTCATTACAACCAGATTTGCATGTACCTACAATTCGTATTATAAAGTAATATAGATATATAATATATATATGATATATATATATATATATATATATATATAGATATATATATATATTCTATTAATATATATATATCTACTATATACATATTATATATTATATATATCTATATATATATATATATATCTATATATATATATATATTATATATATTATATATATATTACTGATCTTCTCTCTCTCTCTCCTCTATATATATATATATATATAATATACCATTATATATATTTATTTTATTTTTATTGTAAAAACACCTAGTAACTACTCAAACATATATGGTTGATCATATCTTTCTGTAGAAGCTATGGCATCGACCATCGACCTCGATGTGGAAGAGGGGAGGGTAGCTCTACAATACTACTAAAAATATCACACACCAATGGTTTGTACTGACTATGAATGTATGCGTTGTATTTATTTTTGTAATGGTTACAGTCCTTATCTGTGTATTGGACCTAAGTTTTATTTCCTTTTCTCTCTCTTAATGATATGGCATTAGATTTTGCAAGGTACATTACCAATGTTTTATTTATGTACAAGATTATACTGATACGTACTTTTGACAGATTTTGACGATTTTGGCGTGCTCCCTACTGCCCAGTACCAGACGATCTCCCACACATCAGCTCTGCAGCCTCCCACCACATCAGCCCCACAGCCTCCCACCAATCACCCCCACCAGCCTCTCACCACATCAGCCCTGCAGGCCTCCCACCACTCACACCACAGCCCACAGCCTCCCACCACATCCCCCCACAGCACAGCCTCCCACCACATCACCCCCACAGCACAGCAAATGGATGGTTATTGAGAGTTATAACAGTAATATTCTGCATTGATGTTAGCCTCACCAAGAAATTTAGACTGACATGTAATTTTCCTTGTTCGATCATTCCGATAAAGGACTCTCCCCCAAGAAAATAGATATCAACAAGAGTGTTTTCAGGGTGTCCCAGGAGCCCTCTGCTGACCTCCATGGTGCCTCAACCAGCAGAACCAGTGACTCACCTCACATGGAGCTGCAGAGGGTGTAAAAACCCATCGAGTATTTCCTTTCCTAAAATATGCATAATACCAGTTACTAATGTCTTGTTTGTTATTGTAATGTGGGTTACTTTTTCAGTTTTTATTATGCCTAAAACTGTTAAACCAGCTTTACTCCTCACACAGGCTCACAGTACTCCTCTTTACTCCACTTCCTATTCAACATCCTACATGTCTCTCCATACTTCTAATTTAACTCATTCCTACGAAGAACATAAGGACAATAGTACTTTCGGCAAATTCTGCTATTTAACTAATCATTTGTTTTTCTCAACAGCATGATGTTCACAAGCATCACCCCAAGGGTCACAAGCCTCAAAACGCCATCAAACGCAAAATCAAGGGCATTTTTTTAGGGTATATATTTGTCGAAATATTTATTTCATACATCTACTAGTCGTCTCACTTTGCATCCTTTCTCTTTCTCAAAATCTCTACACTATCCTCCCATTATTAGGTGTCATCCTCTCACATTAACGGCATATATTCTACACATGTATAATTGTAGCTACCTATATCCTTCTTGTCATCTCACTCCACCCATTCTTCCCGGTGTTCCAAACTATCTCAGTGTCTGTGTTTCACCACATCCGCCACCCTCACATTCACCACCCTTTGTCCATTATTAGCCATTACAAAACTTCCATCTACATTTATAGTACATAATTATGTTACTAAATTATACTTAGGCAAACAATGGTGTGACAACTTTCCCATATTCTCAGGGGACACCAAATAATGAAGCTCCTGCGAACAACATATACAGGCAGCGTAGGCGCTACAGCAAATGGGGCGGGAGGCTGTGGAAAACACACAACAGTGAGCGATGGGTGCCAATTTTCTTCCCGAAGGTGCTAGAATTTTAAAAGACCGATATCAAATGCCAGTAACCAGCACGACAGGTAGAAGGTCTGGGTACAGGAGAGGGTAGGTTTGATCTAGCGGTATATCACAAGCCCCAAAACTTAGGGATATCTTTGTTCAAAATTCATACTTCCTTCAGTTTCAACATTACATTAATGAGTTAAGAAAAATTGTTTAAATATTAGGCTGGTGACAAACAAATCTTGCAATCCTGAAAAAGAAAAGCAGAGCCAATGCCCAAAGAAGACTTTTGTGGCATTGTTATTTGATGCAATGAGTATCAAAGAATATCTTCATTTTGACCTTGCTCTGATTCAATTATTGGGTAGGATTTCAAAATGGATTTTGTGAACATGGCAACAATTCAAACCATGCACTTTGTTTATGGATTAAGGGGTTGTTAAAAAAAGGGAAATGTTTTAGGATATTTCTTTTATTCGTGAAGATAACATGCAGATTGGGGAATTATATGAAATGGCCATAAGATTTGTTTTTCTAAGAAACACAAAATTTATACAATAAGATCGTTCAAGAAACGGGAATCGTAGAGTAATGTTCACAGTTTGTGACCAGGAAGGAGTGCATCGGCTGTTTCAAAATCTTGGCATGACAAAGAAAATCCTTCTTTTAGAGTCAATGGAGAACGGTACATTCTTTTATGGACGACCTCATCTTTTTTTGTGTAAAAGCCTAGGAAAAACATATTTGAAATATAAAATTAAAGTGGGGGAATATTCATTTCATGGAAAACCATGTGAAGAAATTTGTTTTAAAGATCATGAGCAGAAGATTAGACTTGCACCTAAATTAACAAAATAACATATTGTGTGAAGAAGGCTTTCAAAAATGAGGGTGAGTCTAGCTGCTCAAGTAATGAGTCGCACACTGTCGCAGGCAGGCATATACACGCATGCCGTTAACGCTTGCGCCACAGGTGAAGCTGGCCATACAGCAGAATTTGTATATGAGAGTGGATGGACAGGGACTATTTAATGCTTAATATTAATAGTTCACTGCTTTTCATTTCAAAAAGTTCGAGGGGGGTTAGTCAAAATCTTGTCATATGGAATTCATTCCTAGCTAACAACATATATAAAGTCATGGGAAGTTGTTGATCCCCTCGTGTGCACATTCACTGTAATGATGGATTGCTCATTAACTTGGCAGCGCTCAAAGCTCTTTCCGCAAGACCTCAGAGCTGTAAAGTAAATTACCTTACTTACCCGCAGACTAAATCAGAATTCCTTGAAAATATGTTAGCCAATTGAGGATTAGATCGGGGAACTGTGATCTCCAAGTGTATATAATTTCATGAAGGGGTTAAAATCTATATGACCATGACCTTTGCTTCAGTTCCCAATAGTAGTATTCTGAGGCAGGGACGACTTCACATTTCTCTTGACCTAATCTCAAATGGGGGAAATCAGGGTGACCCTTAACCACTATTTCAGATCTGTCTCTGAATCTGAAGATACAGTGGGTAGCCAGCTTGCCACTTGCTGAAGTGAATGATTTGGTTGGTTGGTACAGCAAAAAGATTTTTGAGTATCTCATGATTGCAAAAATTGCCGGGAGTATGTGTTAGGATGTAAGTCAATGAGTGGATAGCGCAGTAAATTTTTTTTTTTTTTTTTAGAGCTGACAGTAAATGTATATTAAATGAAATTTGGGGGCTCTCCATACCCACTGAAAATGTGACTCAAACACTTTTCAGAGGTGGAGGCGATGCTCCATGTATGCCTATGGCGACTGCATGTACTGTGCATCTAAGCTGTTGCTTTTGTATTCTCACTGCTATAAATAATGTTCCTCAAACTTTGGTTGCAATGAATTCTAAAACGTACATTATACTGCTTACTCTATATACCCGCTTGATATTGTATATTTGAATTTGTATATATAACTTTTTTCTTATATTTATTTGTTTTGGTTCACCTCAATACTTGGCATTTGGTATCTGTCCTCATTTTCTCAGGCTTGCCCCGCAGGACAACAACAGGTTTTGTGCTGTTTGTTACAGCAGTTATCAATAATGGTTTTCAACTCTAATTTCCTTGCAGTAGCTGTAATGCTTTATAAATCGGATATTTTTATTGGTTTATATGTCGTTTTAATACCTGTGTTGGCTGTTTTTCCATTGTAATGTATGCTAAAAGCTTTTGTTTTGTTTGCTTTTGTCTCAAACAGTATGCTGTATGACATAGCATTGCTAACACCATTTGTTAGTTTTTAATTTTAAAAACTCTTGATGGCTCTAAAAGGTGGCGCAGCATGTTTGCAACAAACTCATGTGTTCTCTCGTGCTATGCATCACAGTGTCTTTTACTGCTGCCTTTAATGCTTGTTACTAGTGATCGGTTTGTGATCACTTGTATAATGCAACTACTAACTTCTTGTGTTATCCTCTTGCAATGCATTGCAATGTCTAAAGCCAGGTGTTGGTGTTCCCATGTGTCTGCATAATGCAACTAACTTCTGGTGTTATCTCCTGCAATGCATTACAAAGTCTAAAGGCACGTGTTGGTGTTGCCATGTGTCTGCATGTAAGAGAGAAATTATCTTACTTCTCTGCTTTGTGCTACATAACCAAGTATTGCATCATGTTCTGCATGATTTGTAACCCTCAAAATACCTGCAAATATCATCGAAGTTTAAATAAAACTGCTACCGTATTGCTTTATATCATTTATTTCCTTGTCAAAGATACTATCCAAAACATAAATATTTTATGAAGGGTGTAAAGGAAGTGCAGGAATATTAAGATAATATACAGGAATATTGAACTGTATTTGAGTTACCCATCAATTCCGTCCGTCCTCTAATGTTTCCCGTCCTCTGTCTTTACCACTATCCCGCGGTTCGATGGCGTGACAATCGCGGCTTTGAAACTTTACTACAGGAATCACCTTCCTGGTCCTCTATCTTCCTTGGGTCTTTCTTTACCCGTGGTTACGCTCGCTGGTCAAGCCACAGCGTGTAGCCCAGGGTTGTGAACTGTACGATAATTATCGTATTTGTACGATAATTTGACTATCCGTACGATGTACGATGCATGGTTGAGAATCGTACACGAAAATACGATAATTGACTCACAAATATAATTACATTATAAAGTCATACAAAAATTGTCATCGCAAAAAAAAATAATAATAACTGGTCGCTGTCAACTTCCGAGAGAGAGAGAGAGAGAGAGAGAGAGAGAGAGAGAGAGAGAGAGAGAGAGAGAGAGAGAGAGAGAGAGAGAGAGTTTTGAGTTTGACTTTTGGTCCTTTGCATGACATGGATTTGGACCGTTGCTTGCCGCATTAGAACGCAGATTGTGAGAGGGTATTTAGCAGGATTAACCTTACCAAGACAAAGGTAAGAAACTGACTTCTGACGGGAACCCTACTTGGTTCTCTTCCAGCAGCGCAGTGTGTAAGGGAAAAGGGAGATTGTGTTACTTTCATCCCTACACATGATATGATATGTCGATGACGACAGACCCACTATCATTATAAGCGCCAGCAGACACACGGGATAAAATAATAGAGGAGGAACAGGAATTCCTCTTTTCTTTTGAGGATGATAGCTATGTAGAGTTCTCGAGTTCAGCTTCTTTTGAGTCATTATGATTGTGTGTTACTAAATATATTTTTGTTTTATTTAATTTCACTTATTTTGGAAAAAATAAATTAACATGGAATTTTGTGTCATGATTGGATATTATATATTTTGGTGAAAAGAGAAAATAGTTTTGTACGTGGAATGCTGAATTCAATGATGTATATAGTTATCTACTGACTATATACATAGTTATATATATAAATATATATATTAAATATATATATATATATATATTATATATATATATATATATATAATATATATATAAATATATATATATATATTAGGGTGGCACTTAGCCATATAGTGAATTTTATTTTATCCGATTTTTAGGTGTGCGGGTGGTTTTCTGGTTTCATTCTCATACAAAATAATGTGTGCAAAAGGATTTAAAAAAATATTAATATTTAGAGGTCGCGAATTGAGGTCAAAGTTGACATTTTTCGGGAAAAAATCAACTTTTTCAAATTTACTTTAAACATATTTCGAACAACTTTTCCATCATTAAATTGCATTTCCGACGTATTTTGGCTTTTTTTTCTAACAATTGTTTATTACACCACCTTCCGGTCGATCGGAGCCAGGCCAGGTCAGGCCAAAACAGGCAAATCTCATTAGCCCGCGTTCCGGGGCCGTATTTTGCCCGTTGGTTGGCTCAGTCTTAGTGCACGTTTCGACCGGAAAGGAGTGTCGGTTGGCACCGTGGGCTCTTAGAAACTGTTTACCAACGCCTCTATAACAGTTTGGTTCGTTTTTTATTCGCTCTGTTACATTTTTGTTGCCCAGAAAGTGCTGTTCCTCAGGGAATTTCCAATCATCCTCATCCATTTGACATGTTTCTTCTTTGACGCATTACATAAAATTTTTATATAATTGACTAATAATAGCCTTCCCCTCTCCTGTTTCCCCAGAGTTGCGATGGCGACGACTAGGTCAAACACGACAGTGTACCTTGTACATAGTACACTGAACGAACTTACGGGAAGCCGACTCCCAACACGAGGACAAGCTCTCCGTCTGTTCCTGCACCTTCATTTGGAATTGAAGCACGAGAAGAAGCCCGCGGCGGCCAAGGTGATCGATGAGGTACTCGCATTCTGGTCCCGGGCACGCATTCCAGTCCAGGCAGCCCACCGGGCGCGCGACAAACTCATCCGACTCTACGATGAGTGGGTCTCCTTGAAGAAGAGCAAGTCGAAGCGCGGGCCGACCCAGGTGGCGAGGGAAGAGGCATTCGTCGCATCCCTGCGTCGCCTCTTCGACATCGCGCACCAAGATGCGCTTACACTCCTCACAGAGGAAGAGGACCGGTCCTTCCTGCTGGGCCCAAAGGGAGGACGAGCCCCGCGGTTCTCTCGGTTCTCGAGACATGTCCCTTGCTGTCAAAGAGAAAGAAGGTCAAGGAGAAGTTGGAGTCAACGAATCGCCGGCGGGCGGAAGCGGAGGCGAAAGTGTGCCTTGAGCTTGACCGGTCCGTTGTGCTTTCGGGCAGTTCTTCCGCGGGCAGTTCTTCCGACTCCAGTGCCAGTGCCGGCAACAGTCCTACCCGGCCGTTGCGGCGCGCACACGAAGGGAACGTCTTCAACGATGGCGACGACGAGAGGCCCTCAACGTCGGCACATACTCCGAAGCGCATGCGGGGCGAGCGTGCGAAAGTCCGTCCTCAACAGTGAACTGGCCGCCGCGCTCGACCGGACCAAGGTGTCCAACCGCAATGCGGTTCACGTGTTGTCAGCTGCAGCACGGAACTTAGGACACGACCCCGCCGAGCTGGTGCTGAACCGCGAATCCTTCAGGCGCGCTCGGATGAAGTTCCGAGAGGAGGCTGCCAAGGAGATCAAGGCCGCGTTCAACCCCGACGCCGTTCTCATCGTCCACTGGGACGGAAAGATCGTCCCGGAGAGCGATGGCGGGGGAGGGAGCGTCGACCGGCTCCCGGTCCTGGTGTCGGGGGGCGGAGTGGGTCAAGCTCCTACCGTCCCCAAGCTCCCGTCCGGCCGAGCACAGGACTGCGCTCAGGCCGTGCTCACAGCGCTGGAGGACTGGGAGCTGGAGGAGCGGGTCCGCGGTCTCAGCTTCGACACCACGGCGGTGTGAACAGCGGGCTGGTGAACGGGGCTTGTACCCTCATCGAGCAGAAGCTGGATCGGCCCGTCCTCCACCTGGCCTGCCGGCACCACGTGTACGAGCTGGTCCTGGGAGAAGGCCTTCTCCACCTGCCTTGGAGTCTCGAGCGGCCCCGACATCCAGCTGTTCAAGAGGTTCCAAGGCGGGTGGGAGTTCATCGACAGGACCACGCCGGAGCCGTTCACCGCGCCGATGACGTTCCGGAGCGGGACGAGCTGCTGGTCAACTTTCCGCCGCTTCCTCGACCACGCCCAGCCCCGGGCCGACTACCGGGAACTTCTGGAGCTCTGCGTAATTGCTCTCGGCGGAGTTCCGAAGCGCGGCATCCGCTTCTCCCGCCCCGGACCGCTCCACCGGCCAGGTGGATGGCAAAGGGCATCTACGCTGTGAAGGTCTTCCTCTTCAGGGAGCAGTTCCGGCTGACGGCAGCCGAGGCCCAGGGCATCAGGCGCTGTGCGTGTGTTCGTCGTCCGCACGTACGTCCGCCGCCTGGTTCCGGACTCCACTCGCCGCTGCTGCGCCGGCGCTGGACCTGGCCTTCGTGAACGCGCTCCGCGCCTACCCCGACAAGGAGCTGTCGAAGGCGACAGTCCCGGTCTTCGGCCGCCACCTGTGGTACTTGAGCGAGCGGCTGGTGGCTCTGGCACTCTTCGACCCGACCTTCCCCTCGGGGTCAAGCGAGACATGGTCCAGGCCATAGACTTGCAGGAGGGGGAGGAGGAGGACGAGGACCCGCCCCGCAAGTCCGCAGTGGACATCAAGAGCGCCGCTCTCGCGACCAAGACGGTGGCGAGCTTCGTCACGCCGTCGTCCAAGCAGCTCTTCAAGATCCTCGACCTGGAGGCGGGTTCCTCAACAAGGATCCAGCCGACTGGGAGGAGGACAGCAGCTACCAAGCCGCCGCTCGTGTAGTCCGGGAGCTGCGGGTGTGTGAATGACTTCGCCGAGCGCGGTGTGGCGCTGATGCAGGCCTACAACCAGGCCCTCACGAAGGACGAGGAACAGCGCCAGTTCCTCCTGCAGGTCGTTGAGGACCACAGGAAGCGGTACCCCGACGCCCGCAAGTCGACTGCGACTGCTAACCAGGCCACATAGAGTGAGAGATGGGTGCCCACTGCCCATGATCCCCCCCCCCCCGATGAGGGGCTAATACTCTGCAAGAGAGGGGGACCTGGAGTAGACCAGCATTCCGGTGTGACCAAAACTGAGTGAAATACCAATAAACAATATGAAAATGACTAAGAAATGCCTTTTAATCATCCAATTATAGTGTAACAACAACGTCAGAAACGAATTTGATAATCTTGAAATTTGCCCCCAAAATCTCAACTTTTACCTCGATTCGCGACCTTTAAATATTAATATTTTTCAAAACAAATTTGCATACGTTATTTTTTACGGGAATGGAACCAGATAACCACCCGCACGCATTAAAAATAAAAAATCAATTTTAAGTGCCACCCTAATATATATATATATATATATATATATATATATATATATATATATATATATATATATATATATATATATATATATATATATATAATATATAATATATATAACTAGCTAAGGTTGTACGATAATCTATCTGAAAATACGATAATTTTGGTGTCTCGGTACGATAACGTGGGGTACAAAAGTTCACAACCCTGGTCAAGCCACAGCGTGTAGCCACATCACCAGGGAGCAGTGCCGCCACGCAGACCCGCCGTGTCTGCACCGTCACATCGACTGGATTAATGGATTTACTTTGAACTAATAGTGTTAAGTTGGTGTTGGGTTTGTTGGGTTGTTAACAGTAAAAGTCCCAAGGCACTTTGTGTTTGTTTTCCCGCATAGTGTGGTGACGCGCTACATGGAGTCAAAAGCTTTTAGTTTCATAAAGTCACCTCAAATTGACCATCTTCAATCTCTAAATCACCGCCTCAATGTTTCTTCTCTTACTATCTTTTACAAGTATTTTAATTCTCACTGCTCTTTTGAAATTGCTTACTGCATGTAGAAATTATCCACCAACCACCCTCTCAATGGGCCCCAGACATAACTACGTCACGGTTTGTTTACATCGGTGCATTGTGGGGATAAGGCGGGGTCGCCGCGGGTGGACCTACGAAGGGAAAACTACGGCGATGGAAGAATTTCGAGTTATTTTGCGCGAAATTGATATTCCAGGTGCTATATTACTGTGCTCTGTTCTCGCTGACAACACTATAGAGAAGACCTGAGGTAATGGCTGATGTGCAGAGGCTTCTAAACCAAGAAAACAGAGTCATAACAGAGCCTCGTCAAAAGGTAAGCAACTGGTAGGTACGTAATGTGTCCCTACTACTTGCTTACTTCTTAATGAGACTCTGCTGTGACTGTTTTCCTGGTTTAGAAGCCTCTGCACATCAACCATCACCTCAGGTCTTCTCTATGTTGTCAGCGAGCACGGAAATATAGCACCTGGAATATCAATTTCGCCCAAAACAACTCGAATTTTTTTCATCGTCGTAGTCTTCTCTTTGTAGGCTGTACATATTCATGGCTATGATAGTATTAAAATACCTTATTAATTGAGTTCCTTTTGTTGTCTTTCCTCATAATAAGTAGTGCTACATCATGGTTTAAGTGTTACTTGACGAGCCAAGACTCTTGAGTCTATACCAACATCACCAACCTTTGCTTTGATTTATCTTATTACTCCATCCATAAACAAGTTGCATAACCACGGTGACATTACCCATCCTTGCCTCATGGTACTTGCATGGTAATGTCGTCTACCGATATTTTTGTCCCTACACAAATCGGGAAAACTCGCCGACAGTAATGGTTAGGTTGGTATCCGGTCATTTCGCCCACACTATGGAGTCTATAGGAGCTAGGAGGTTAGGTTATATTTGTTTAGTGTGACGAGAACCCCCAACCCCCCGCTAGGAGGTTAGGTTAGATTTCTTTAGGTTAGGGTAGGTTAGATTTGGATAGTTTAGGTTAGATTTGGTTAGGTTAGGTTAGGTTAGATATGGTTAGGTTAGGTTAGATATGGTTAGGTTAGGATAGGTTAAATTTGGTTTGGTTAGGTTAGCATATCGGTGGGTCAAGCCCCCTGCTAGGGTAGTTTAATTTTGGTTAGGTTAGGTTTATTTTGGTTAGGCAATTTTCGTCATTTCGCCCACAAGACATTTCGTCCACATGTAAGTCAATTCGCCCACATATAAGAGTCAATTCGCCCACACGATCCATGTCACGGAGTCATGTAACTATATCTTCCTCTGGCAGAAATGGAATGAACCACTTGGGCGAAATGACGGTAAATTTCTAGTGTTTGCCCATACTCTCCCACTTCCCCCAAACAAGTTTGGGGACCTGTGGGAGTGCGGGGTTTTCGGGTGGGGAACAAATTATGCGTCGGAAACACGTAATTAAAGAGTTGTGTAGGGGGGTAAAATTCCCTAGATCTAGGGTAATTTCCTTATATCTAGAGAAAATTGCCTAACCACAATAAACCTAACCTAACCAAAATTAACCTACCCTAGCAGGGGGCTTGACCCACCGATAACCTAACCTAACCAAATCTAACCTAAGCTAACCTAACCTAACCAAATCTAACCTATTAGATTTGGTTAGGTTAGGTTAGATTAGATTTGGTTAGGTTAGGATAGGTTAGATTGTAGAGTGGTGGTTTTGTCCCCCCCCTCCCCCCTTGTAGGAAGCTACAAGAGACCGTGAGGCCTACACGTGGTAGTTCCTGTTACCTAACACTACCTATATCCACCTTTCATCCCCATCCATGAACCTATCTAGCCGCACTATAAAGCTCCCTAATGACTCAGCACTAACTACCTGTCTACTGAGTCCATTCCAATCATTCACCGCCAACCACCATTCAATTTGTGAACCAGTTTTTTCCTACTTCTTTTTTAAATCTACGCCCTTCCAGCTTGAATCCATTACTTCTTGTTCTACACTGGTTAATAGCCGTAAGAACTTTTCCTACCTCTCCTTAATTATATCCCTTTATCCACTTAAAAATTTCTATCAGATCGCCTTTTACTCTGCGTCTCTCGAGTGAGTGTAACTTTAATAGCTTCAGTCTCTTCTCATAGTTAAAGTTACGCATCCCTTGAATAATTTTGGTCATCCTTCTCTGCACTGATTCTAACAAGGCTATATCCATCCTGTAATATGGAGACCAAAACTGAACAGCATAGTCTAGGTGAGGTCTGACTAGAGCCAAATAAAGCTTTAGAATAAATGCCGTACTTCTACTTTCAACTCTAATGGTAATGAATCCTAACACTCTATTAGCTCTAGTTCAAGCCTCAATACATTGTTTCCTATGGCGGAGGTCTGGGCTCACCCTCACTCCGAGATCTTTTTCACCTTCTGATCTTTCCAGCGTTACATTGCTTATGGTGTATCTATTACGAAGGTTTTTCTACTAACATTCATAACGCAGCACTTATCAATATTAAATTCCATCTGCCATCTGACTACCCACTCATTAAGTTTATATAAGTTTCCCTGCAATATGTTTACATATAGACTGTGATCCAATAATCCTACCTACCTTAGTATCTTCAGTAAACTTGCTGATATCACTGCTAATCCCACTATCCAAGTCGTTGATGTAAATCAAAAATAGTAATGAACCCAAAACAGACCCTTACTCCACTTGTCACCTGTCCCCATTCAGATTTAGAACCACTAATTGTATCCCTTTGTTGCCTATCATTTAGCCAAGCTCTGATCCAACGCAGAATCTTCCCATCTATTCCATGAGCCTTAACCTTATTTAAGAGTCGCTCGTGTGGTACTTTGTCGAATGCCTTACTAAGGTATATTATATCATAATCCTTATCATTATCTGCAGTCTCATAAACTTTCCTATATAAACTCAATAAATTGGTGAGACATGACCTACCCTTGGTGAATCCATGTTGTGAATCATTGCCCAAACTATATTTTACTAAATTCTCTCTAATGTTTTTAGCAATAATAGATTCCAACAATTTACCTACCACTGACGTTAAACTAACGGTTTGATAATTTGACATTAGTCCTCTGTCTCCCTTCTAATATGGGACACATTCTTCTCCAAATATCTCGGAGATTTCCTAATG
>JACEEZ010022995.1:131267-135321 GCA_016584305.1 Chionoecetes opilio | reverse complement strand
AAGGGGAAATTTTTACCCCCCTACAAACTCTTTATTACGTTTTCCGACGCAAAATTTGTTCCCCACCCAAAACCCCGCATTCCCCAGGCCCCCCAATTTTGTTTGGGGGAATGGGAGAGTAGGGGAAAACACTAGAAATTTACCGTCATTTCCCCCAAGGTTACTGGTGGTTTCATTCCATTTCTGCCAGAGGAAATATAATTACATGACTCCGTGACATGGATCGTGTGGGCATTGACTTTAGAGTGGACGAATTGACTCTTATATTTTGGGCGAATTGACTCTTATATGTGGTGAATTGATTTACATGGGACGAAATGTCTTGTGGGCGAAATGACGAAAATTGCCTAACCAAAATAAACCTAGCCTACCCAAATTAACCTACCCTAGCAGGGGGCTTGACCCACCGATATGCTAACCAAACCCAAAATCTAACCTAAGCTAACCTAACCTACCAAATCTAACCTATCCTAACCTAACCAAATCAAATCTACCAAACCTAACCAAATCTACCTAACTACCCAAATCTAACCAAACCAAACCTAACCTAACCCCCTAGCGGGGGTTGGGGGTTCTCGACACACTAAACAAATATAACCTAACCTCCTAGCTCCTATAGACTCCATAGTGTGGCGAAATGACCTGTGGGCGAAATGACTCAATGGTGTGGCGAAAGGGCATGTGGGCGAAATGCCCGGATACCAACCTAACCATTACTGTCGGCGAGTTCTCCCGATTTGTGTAGGACAAAATATCGGTAGACGACATACCATGCAGGTACCATGAGGCAAGGATGGGTAATGTCACCGTGGTTATGCCCCCTTGTTTATGGATGGGTAATAAGATAAATCAAAGCAAGGTTGGTGATGTTGGGTATAGACTCAAGAGTATTCATTGGCTCGTCAAGTAACACTTAAACCATGATGTACCACTACTTATTATGAGGAAAGACAACAAAGGACTCAATTAAAAGGCATTTTAATACTATCATAACCATGATATGTATAGCCCTACAAAGAGAAGACTACGACGATGAAAAATTAGAGTTGTTTTGGGCAGAATTGATATTCCAGGTGCTATTTTTTCCGTGCTCGCTGACAACATAGAGAAGACCTGAGGGATGGTTGATGCGAAGGCTTCTAAACCAGGAAAACAGTCACAGCAGAGTCTCTTAAGAAGTAAGCAATGGTAGGACACATTACGTACCTACCAGTTGCTTACCTTTTGACGAGGCTCTGTTATGACTCTGTTTTCTTGGGTTTTTAGAAGCCTCTGCACATCACCATTACCTCAGGTCTTCTCTATAGTGTTGTCAGCGAGAACAGAGCACAGAAATAAAAGCACCTGGAATATCAATTTCGCGCAAAATAACTCTAAATTCTTCCATCGCCGTAGTTTTCCCTTCGTAGGCCCCACCCGCGGCGACCCCGCCTTATCCCCACAATGCACCGATGTAAACAAACCGTGACGTAGTTTGGGTAGGGTCCATTCTAGAACCGGCGCCAACGATCCGAACACAAGATGCATGCACAATGGACATTTAAAATTTTTTTATTTAATTAGATGCATATTATATTAATCTGCTATATTTGTAATCATATCTGCTTATGTTGCAATTTGCCTTATATTGTTTTTCCTTGTGTTGCAGGTTTGAAGAGCAAGACTTCATGAAGAGGGAATGGACACATTTGCATAATTTCCCAAACAAACTACACCTGAATCCCTGCGCTGCCCCTTGAATGCACGTGGAGCAGACACATCAGCACCGGCGGCCTATGCATCATTCCTAAAAAATGTGCTCACTTCAGAGAACTGAACTCGTTGCCGGAGCCGCTGCATTTCGGCAGTGATATCACTGTGGATGACCTCATCAGATCGTGCACAGGGGCCAAATCCTGTCATTCAGCTTTTCCAGTTCCTTTCAGACAAAGTCGGCTCCAGTGACTGCCAGACGGAAAGGGGGTCTTCATAACATCAGGCACAAATGTAATCAGCAAGGTTTCAGACCACTCCATCCCACGATGTGACCACGAAGAGGCCGATACAAGGATTGTTGTTCACCTGAAAGATGCGCTGGACAAGGATGCACCAACTGTTTGGTACGCACTGTCGACACAGACGTCGTTGCCATACTGATAGGAAAGAAACCATTCCCTGACCAGCCAGCATCAGAGGGCAGCCATCTGGGTAGCATTTGGAACTGAAAGAACTTAAATGTACCTGGAAAATCAATGCCATATCCCAGCTCTGGGAAAGATAGGTCAACGGCATTGCCTATGTTCCACAGTTTCACGGGCTGCGACACAACTTCCGCTTTCTTCGGAAAAGGGGAAGAAATCAGCATGGGAGGCTTGGAATCCCTACGTGGGGGTTTGACGGAGGCCTTCAACAACTTCATGAATCACCCTTACATGACTGTGACAGTGAACTGCAAGCAATTCCATTTTCTCGAGCGCTTCACCGTGATCATCTACAATAAAAACGAGCAACTTGGCTCTGTGAACGAGGCACGTAGGGAACTAAGGGAACTCTTCTCAAAAGAAAACAGGCCAATGGAAAGATTCCCCCAACGCAAGAAGCCCTTCTGCAGCACACACTGCGCGCAGTCTCCAAAGCTGGAATCTGGGCAACCAGTGATCAATGTGAGCGATGCCTCCAACCCCAGAGGGCTTTGGATGGACTCTAGAGAGTGCAACGAAGACCTGGCGTCCCTGTGGTGTCCAACCTGCCTGTAGCATCTCAGGCCTGCAGCGAACTGGTCAAGTGTGGCTGCAAAAGCGCCACGTCCGGAGGACGATGCTCATCAAGAAGGCGCAGTGGAAGTGCACCGAACTATGCGCTGCCAATGTGAATAGCTTACCCGAGAAGTAATTTTGCACCATGTTGGGTGAATATACGCACGGTCTGAAAGAGAAATCCATTTTCTTGATTTTCGTATGTGTTAAGGGGCAGGCTCCGAATTAATTAACTACGCGATTCACATGTTAACCGCTACTAGACCACGCGATTACGAAATAAAATGATAACGAAAATTGTGTTTTTGAATCCCGGGTGACCTACTTTTAATTAGAACGTTTAAAAAATTGAGGAAATGCCCCCGAGAACCCAATTTTCAAATATTTTTTTTAAAATACTTCTAGATGTTCGATTTTAAAAAAAATTCACCAAAATGATCGAAAAGACTATATTTCTCATTTCTGCAATAAAAAAAACATTTTTTTACCAAAACTAAAAAAAAAAAAAATCCCTAAATTTTCAATTTTTTTTTCTCACAAATAATGAAAAATTTCAAATAAGAGTGGTCCTACCTCTTGGCGCCGGTTATAGAATCATGCGGGACCCTGAAGATTCCCTGATAAAATTTTGGTGCTTTTATCCGGCATGTCCCCATCCATTTGAAATTCGTGCTAAGTTTGCCCTACTACAAGACTAGAACTGACTAGTGACTACTCCAAACTGCCGAACGCGTATGGTACGTAAAGCTACGTCCACACCAAGGCCGTATAAACAGGTCTGCTAAGGGGGCGGAGCGAGTTATTCCGTGACGTCAGCGTGAGTCTCGCCTCCCACTGTCTTCCCTCTTCACCCTAAACATCTCGCCTATTCCCCCGCTCTGTGAAGACGAAATGGCTGTAACTCCATACTAACCATAGGATTTTCACGAAAATATCCTCATTGTGATTCCCACACAAAGTTCCCCCTCTGAATTATTGTTTAGTGACCCTTACGTAAACGTAAACTAACTTGACGTGTTCAAGAGTAATTTCGACATACTGTTCCAGAATACGGGAATGCGCTCCTTGTTCTCTTGCTCTCATATATTTTTCATATATTTACATCCGAAGACAGCACAGTGTGAAGGCATGGCCGCATATGGTTAAGGAGCGACCATCTGTTACAGCCGATGTGGCGGGGCGAGGATGCATGTCAGGTGGGAGTGGAACTTTGCTTGTCCCGTTACAGCGGCACAATCAAAGGGTCGTCCCCAGATTGTGTGCCGCTTGAACTCTCTAACTCTCTCTCTCTCTCTCCTCCTCCTCTCTCTCTCGCCCCC
>JACEEZ010022995.1:18767-126267 GCA_016584305.1 Chionoecetes opilio | reverse complement strand
GGGCCTTCTAAACAAGTTATATGTTTTAATATTTTTTTATTTTTGCTTTTTAACATTTTTTTTTAATATTTTGTTATTTAAATATTTTGTTTATATCTTAGAATTTTTTTTTTAATATTACTTTACTGTTTTGTAGAACAGGCGTCAAAACCCGCAGTTGGGGCCCCTTTAAAAACATAAATCTCTCTCTCTCTCTCCCCTCTCTCTTTCCTCTCTCCTCTCTCTCTCTCTTCCCCTATCTTTCCAATCAAAAATTAATCCCCTATCCAATCTTCTCAAAAAAAAAAAAATATGTAAAAAAAAAACAAGGTAATAATAACAAAAAGAAGTAAAGGTAACAGGGAAGGGAGAGAGAACTGTTTTTTTCACCAACTTTTATCATTAGGTGGAGTGGTGGTGGGTTTTCCGGAGGGGGGATCTGCTGGTGCCCATGGGTTTGGGGGGGCCCTTTTGAGGCTTTGATGGGCCCATAGGACCCATCAAAAAAGGGGGGTTTTGCTTTAGAACTGACAGATTCCGAACAACTGGAAAGCTAGTGGAATGAAGAAAAGCTTTGCTTAAACCGGGACTCGGGGAAATATCGGGTCTGGAAAGTACTGGAAAAAACGCAAAAAAAGTTTTTCATGATTATGGTTAGGGCACAGCATTTTCAGTTTATCAGAACAAATGAAGCAGATGAGTCCCTAAAGAAAAATTTTTAAAAAATCTGCGTATATAATTATATATATTTTATATAAAAATATATTATATATATATATTATATAATATATTATATATATATTTTATTTTTTTTTTTTTGGGGGTGACAAGCATCGTCAACTTGGGTTTGTTTAGCGCAACGTTTCCCCAAGGCATTTGGCATCATAGGCTAAAAAAGTTAAAAATTTAATTATTGCAATGCTAAAAACGAACATCTAAAAAAATTCTAAGAAACAATAAAATTTTCCTATATTATCAAAAATTAAAACTAATAAAAAAATAAATTTTGTCTTAACGGACCTTGGTGTGTTTCGTCTGAGTTGTAAGGACTGAATGCACTAGTTTCGTGGGTAACTTTCAGCTTGTGGGGGGCGATCGAACCGAAGCGGGCAATCGAAACAGGGGTAGTTTTTGATTTTTATTGGTGGAAATGACTGGTTAAAAGATCGGGGGAAAAATGCTTGTTGTATATTCTAAAAAATTTAGGGTATGGGGTAGGGTCCCTTTGGATAGGTACAAAGTCATTTCATAGAAAAAGGGGTGATAAAAAATCAAGTGGTGTGAGCGGTTGAGTTTGGGAAAGGTTTGAAGAAAGGGTCGACGTCGTGCGAACACCTTTATGTCAAAAAGCCTAAGGGTTGGGCCCTTGCGTTCGCCGACGTATCTACTTTACGCTAAAAACATTTAAATTTCGAAAATTATGTTAGAAAAAGGGCTTTGGGTATAGAGTTTTTATTGAAATGAGTTCTTAAGTAATGAATTTAGTAAAAAAAATTTTAAATTTTGAGTTAGGAAGATGACTTAAGTAATCATTGGTTTTTTCCGAATGGGAACTGAGAGGCCGTAAAAGGGGTTTTTAAACATAGTGGTGTCTAATATGGGTTCGGGTTCGTCGACTCTGGGTTGAACTTTTATCTAAGAACTTTGAGATATGTTTCAATTAATTTGAGGGGGTGCCATTTTTTTGGGAAAAAAATTAGAAGGGAAATTTTGATCTCATTATAAAAGGAAAACCAATTAATGAAAAAACATAGCATCTGGTATGGGGTTAAATAGTATTGATTTTAAAAAGGTTAGGGAAAAAATAAAAACTATTGATTTCCTAAGCCAGTAAAGTAGGTTTTTATGACTGAGGGGGTAAGGTAATTTTTTTTACGGTAATAGGATATCAAAAAAATGGTTGATGTTTGTTTTTAAATTTCATTTTTAAACTTAAATGTTTGGGTGCTGAGAATTAAGGTATTTCAAAAAAAGGGGAATGTGTCGGTTTTTTAAAAAGAAAAAAAGGTGTCTACATATCTTTTATAATAAAAATTTTTAAAAATGCTTAGGACAGTTAGAAACACCCCTCTGGGACAAAAAAAAAGCTTAGCAAATGAAGGACCCGGGCACGATCCCGGAAACACCATCGTTTGGACAAAAGTTTTTTTTAAATAAAAATGGGATTTTTTATAGCTAAAGAATAAATAAAGGAATTGTTTTTTTGGTAATTAAAAAAAAGGGTATTTTTAAAATAATTTCAGTGATTTTTTAATAGTCTTTAATGGAATTTTTGTAAATAGTGTTGGATTAAAACTGGGCCTTACCGCTTTGTTTACTTTAAGGGTTTTTAATTATGTGCAAATTCAAAGGAGTTTTTAAATTGTGTGTTATTACTATTAAATGGTAAATTATGGGCGAAGTATTTAGCGGGTTAGTTAAAGGTGCCTATAGTATTTAGAATAGAGTAAGGGGTTCCCTATTTTTGTTTTGGGTAAAAAATAAAACACAAAAAAAAAAACCCCTAAAATAGTAACCCCTTACGCCCTTTTTATTACTATAGGCCCCTTTAACTATCCTAGTAAATATTTCGCCCGAAATTGACCCATTAACTAGTAAAAACCCAACAATTAAGAACTCCTTTGAATTTGCACATGAATTAAAAAAAATTAACGAAACAACGCGGTTCAACGCGGTTCAACGCGGTTAACCGGCTCAACCCAAATGTATCGTCAGCCGCGCTCTGCAAAAAATCCCTGACTGTCGCCTTCAGAGCGTCACAGAAAAACTAAGCTGATAAAAAAAAATGTTAGGGAAACAATGCCCAACACGACTTGGGACTTGGCTAGTTTCTATTGATCTAAAAATTACATGACTCTTGTTTTTGATGTTGTTTTTAAAAATTTGCCAAAAACAAGGAAAACGCCATTTTGCCAAAGAATGTGCCAATATGTATTGTATGTAATCTTAATGTATTGTTTTATGTTTTTACTTTTAATTGATTCGCAGATTAAAATATGTTGAATTGTATGTTGTTTTAAATTATTTGCCAAAAAAATTATAAAGGGGGTTTGAGAATGAGGGATGAAACGTTAATTTTAGGAGGGTGGGGGAAGGGTATGAAGGGTGGAGGGAAGGCATGAAGGGGTGGAAAAATTTTAAAAGTAATCGTCCAGACCATTTCATTATTCCTGATTTAATACAGTCAAAATTAGCCATATCAAATATATCAACAATTTTTTGTCATTTTTTGCATCAGTCAGCCGTTTTTAAATAATCCGCATAAAAAATCTGAAATTTCCCCGAGTTTCCCAAAAACATTTTGACGACTAGAGACCGCATAGGAACTCTATGAAACCCGGCACCTATACGTATGGCCCCCCTTCAACCCTTTACCTACGCGGAATGGGCCCCAAAATATCCTGCCCCGGCACACTTCAATCTCTCGGCGCCCTGGTGATGGGGGTAGCGGAAAGGTGGGGGTGGGGGGTGGGGTGGTGTTGTAGTAGTGTGGGTGTTGCTAGTAGTGGTAGTGGTGGTGGGGGTAGTAGTGGGTTTGGGGGTGGGGGTGTGGTGGGAAGGTGGGGTGGGGCGTGGTGGTAATGGTGGTGGGGGTGGTGTGGGGGTAGTGGTGGTGGTGGGAAAACAAAAGGAACAAAATTTATGTGAAATATTTTTCTTGGCGTTTTTTGTGTGTTTTTTGCAAGATCTATTGATTGTGTTTATTGTGTTTTTTTTTTTTTTTTACCTAGCTGTATTTACCAGGTTGTTTTTGGGGGAAAGCCCCGTGTGGCCCGCTCCGAATCTAATTTATCCCGTCTTTTTTTCACTACTTTATATCATTAAAATTTCTTAGAGTAGCCCTGTGTCTGTCTGTCTGTTGTCTGTTGTTTTGGGTAGCCGAAATTTTAATTCAATTTTGGAGAGTAGGCTCAAAAAATCGCAAAAAAAATTTTGGGGGTAAGCGGTTTGTTCCATGTCGAATTTTAATTTGAAGGGGGGTTTTGGTTCAAAACACTTTTGATAATAGATTACAGGAAGAAAAATTTGTGGTAAAGCCTTTCCGTTTTCACAAATCCGAGATCGTGGGCTTACCGTTTTTGTGCGGTGATTTTTACCCGTTTTAACAAAAGGAAAAGAGCTATGCTCGTACTGTCCCTTTTCCCAAAAATCTATTTTCACTTCCTTGAAACTGAAAACTTTTTGCATAATCACTTTTTCATCAAGGTTTTTTCCCGGTTTTATCTTCTATAGGGGAAGCGTATTTTTTTTGTCCCTCTTGCATGTTGTCCTTTTCAATTCTTCTCAGACCCCTTGCAATTCTTCGTCCCACACAAACAGATCTTCTCTACAAATTTTTTTCCCGACCCTTGGCCTATACCTGCTAAAAATTCCCCCTTTCTCTTCTTTTCTCAAAAGTTGGAGTTTTGTCTTAAAGTCTTTCCTCTATGTTAAACTCTCAGGCTTGGAGCCATTTTTTGTGGTGCTCTTGTTTCTCTCAATCTTCCTTATATCCTTCTTTTTTTGGGGTGACCGCCGCTTTTCCAAAACCGGTGAATCAAAAATTTTCAATTTTTAACATCTTTCATCCCAGATATTTAAAGCCATTTTATTTCCTCACAACTATATTTCCGTGATCTTTTTATATGCTTCCAGGGAAAAATTCCGTAATCCCTACTCCCAGCTTTTTCGACCTTTTTTTGGGTTTTCCCTTAATTTCCCATCGAATATTTCCCTCTTCTCTTTTTTTCTACTGCCCCCTTTTCCATCCTTTCCTTTTTTTGCATTAAACCCCCTTTCCATAGTTTACTCCACTAAAATTTATCTAGTCCTTTGTAAATCCTCAATCTCCTACTTTTTTTTTTTTTTTAGTAAATTTAGCATACAGCCAAAAAACTCATATAACGTTTCCCCCCTCTGTCTTCATTTAATAGACCAAGAACATCACTGGGCCAATACTGGGGTCTTGAGGAATCCACTTATCCACGCACCTTCTGATCTGATCTTTTATTACTGTTTTCTCTCTCGTTGCTCAAAAATCTTCCCCACTTCATCCTCCCACATGTTCTAGCTTTCCCAAAACATCTCTTTTGGGCCTTGTCAAATGCCTTTTTTAGGTCCCGTTTTGAATCGACCCCCCCCCCTCTCGCCGTGTCACATCGATCATTTTCCCAGTAAAAGCTTAATAAAAATTGTTTTAAGCATTTCCCCTTCCAAAACCAAACTGGCCCCCCTGCGAGGGGGGTTTTTTCCTTCCAAAAATTTAACTCTGTCCTTCACAATTTTTTCCCCACATTTTTTCCACTACACTTTTTAAATATGGTCTGAATTTAAAGGTTTCTTCTTTATCTCCTCCCTTTTTGGGGAATTTGGCACAAAATTTTCCTTTCCAATCAAAACGGGACTCTGTCTCCTTGAGTGAACTCTAATTACACTATGTAACTTTCCCGTAGTTGGTTCGCACTTTTCATTTTCCAATTGCACCCATCGGGGCCCGGGGTTTTTTCACATCTTTATTTCCATTAGCATTTTACTTCTATTAATCTACTTTTAGTTCCCCTTTTTTCTTTTGCTATATATTTTTTGTTTTAAATTCACTTTCTCTTGTAAATACGTTGTAAAACTATTTTCACCTCGGTTTTTAGCATCTTTGTCATATGCCTTCTACCTTTGATCTATTCCCTTTCCCTTTTTTTTCATTTTTCCCTTTTTTTCATAGAAAGTTTCGGTTCGTTCTTTCATTTTTTTATTATATTCCTTCATAGTTCTTTCTCTTTTCTTCGGGTTTTTACATACATTTTTTTTTTGTTTTTTACTTTTCCCGGTTGAACCCCTTTTTTCCCCCAACTTTCCCTTTTTTTTTTTTCAGTCTGTAATTTCCATTTTCTGTTTAAACCCTCATTCTTTTTTTTTTCCTGAAAAATCCGGAAACAAAAAATATTTATTTTTCTGTTAAAATTTGGATGAAATCTCCATTTTTTGGTTACTCCTTGTTGCATGGAAACTGCTCCCGTCTGTTCTCCGAAAAAAGTTTTAAACCCCTCAAAGTTCCCCTTTTTCCTAAATTTTATTTTCCCTTTTTTGTGTTCTCCTTTTTTCCCCCCTTTTTTTGCTATTTATTTGCTTCAAATTCAATAAGTACATGGTCCCTTTTCAAATGGGCACTGATAATATAATCTCTTTTACTAATTACTTTCCGTTCTTTCGTCAATAGTAGATCTAGTCTTTATGGTTCTTTGCTCCTCTGAACTTTATCTCTTAAACCACTGAGTCATAAAGTTTTCTTACCCGTCCAACAATGTGCCACCCTGGTGGGGTGGCCCTTTCCCCCTTTAGTAACCATTATTCCCCCGCAAACTTCTTGCAGTTAAAAATTCCCCTCAAAATTTTGTTCCCAAATTTTCCCCTCATTTTTTAAAATTTTTTCTTTGTCTTTATCAGTTCCTTTTTCCTCCTTCCCCCCGGAATTTGCTTTGGGAACTATACAGTACTAAGTCTTTATTCTTCCTTTTTCATCACCAAAATCTACCCCTTTAACACCTGCCATACCTTTCCTTTTTCCACTTTCCCCTTTCCCATCCTTTTTGTTTAAAATCATTTCACCAGCCTTTCCGATTTTGTTTTTTCCTCCTACATTATATGACCCTCTCCAAATGGCAATCCCCAGAATCAAGCTTCGTTTTACTACACCAAAGTCTGGTTTCTTGGCCCCCAGGGAGATCTTAAAGCTCACCTCACAATCTTTTATCGCCCTCGTACGGGTTTCGTAAAGGGCGATCTATGGGATCTTCTAGCTTTCCTAACTGAAACTTGGTCATCCCCTTTAGGGGTTTCGGGGGAAAATTTTTTGTTGCCCTTGACATATCAAACTTTTTAAAGTTGGCACAAATCTTTAATTTTCCAAAAACCCTCATTTGGTTTCTATCCTTTTCTTGTACTTCATTTTTAAGTTCCTTTCAAACCCTTCTTTTCAGCATGTAAGGACATTGTTTTCTCCTAAAATTTTCAATATGGGTTCCCAGGGTTCGTCCATCACCCCCTCTCTTTATAAATTTTTTTATGACTTCTAAACTAATCCCAAAACCCCCTCCACTCCCACGCTGAGAATCACCCCGATTTTCAACGTCGTTATTAGCGTCCACTCACAGGAACTAAGTGATTTTGGAAGATCCACCCAGCGCCTAATTTGATCTTTTAAATTTTGATTGGGGCAAAGAAACCTTGTTTTGTCAAAAGCCTCAAAAAACCCCAATTTTTTCACCATCTACTCGACCAAAACCCACCGATAACATCCCCCCTTTTCAAAGACACTCAAAATGTTCCTTTTTCTACAATGAACATTTAGGACATCCTTTTTCTAAAAAAGAATGGGAAAACTCACATCTCATCTCTTTCTAAAAAAGCTTTTAAGAAGTTAGGTTGCTGGGCGTCTGCGTCCTTTTTTTTTCCCTCCCCCTTTCTTCTCTCTACAGGGGCCTTATCCGCCCGTTGGAGTAGTCTCACATGTTTGGGGGGGGGATCCACTCATTTAGCTCTCCCAAAACAGGCCCGTCAGGGGGGCAAGGTTTGGGAGAGACTGAGCTGCAATGGCACGCCCGTGCATTCGGTCAGCGGTTCGAGTCCGCCCAGTTGTGCGACGTGGCGGCGCTTGTTGTCAAAACCTTTTAGTTTGGGGATTTCAAAATGTCTAGATAGGTGAAAATCTTATCTTTCTCCTAAACAGGGTTTATCAAAAACTTTTGGGTTTTCAAATCCTCTCCTCTGAGACTGTCTTCAATCTTTTAAACACGCCGCAAAGTTTCCCTTTTCCCTTTTTCCTTTTACGTTATTTTCATGTCACTGCTCTTCGATTTCAATGCTGCCTTCCCCCCTCCCGCGGCCTCGCTGCACAAGATTTTTTACTCATTCTATCCCTATTCTGCCATTTCCTAATGAAGAGTTAATCAGATCTTTACTCTTTCACTCTTCACTGGTAAACTCTGGAACTTTTCCGTTTCTATTTTCACCTTCCATGACTTAAAAATTTTCCAAAAAAAGAGTAACAAGACACCTCCCGAACTAAATTTGGTACCCCCCTTATTTATTTTTTTCTTACTGTCTTTTTATAGGGACTGGGAACTAAGCGGGCTTTTTGTTACCATTTTTTTTGGCCCTTGCCAGTTCCTTGTGTTGTAAAAAAAAAAAAAAAAAAAAAAAAAAACGCTTTTTCTGTTAAATTTTACACAGGGCCCCTTTTTATTTAGTATGATACCCGCCATCCTTTAATTTTTTCCTTTTAACGTCTTTTTTTTTTTCTCTTTAGATACCACTTCTTCGTTTTTGGGCTAAAATTCAATAAATTTCAGCTTTTTTTTCCGTCTCAATTTGTTTTCCTTTGGGTTCTTTAAAACGTAATTCAAAAATGGCTTTCCACATTCATTCTTTTCTTTCCCTTTTCTTATATTCTTTTGCTTTGCCAGTTGCCATGCCCTTAGACAATATTTGTGCTGTATTTTGTGACCTGAAAAGAAATTTTAAGGGGCGGGCCCTCCTTCCCATATTTCCCTACCTATGTTTTCCCTTTTATTTTTTTCTCATACGGATTTTCTTTACTTACTTTGAATAATCATTTTCCACTTTTTCTTTTTTCCTCTTCTTTAGTTTTTGGCAGCACTTTTTTCCCTTAAACCAAAAAAATGACACTTTCTTTTTGTCCCCCGTACTTAACAAAATTTCTTTTTTTTATAATTTTACTACTTTTTTGGTCAGATTTTTCTTTTTATTTTCTATCTTTAATTTTTTGGGGGTAAGCTCCTTTTTTTTTTTTTTCTATCTTCCTGTCTTTTTTTCACTTTATTCCCATGTTCATTTTTTTTTTGATTTTTGCATTGTTCTGCATCCCCCCTTTCACTACCTCGAATTAAATGGAAAAAGAGATACGTCTTCTTTTTTACATTAATTGCCATCTTTTTTTTATATTTTTTTTTATAGTTTTTCTTTTTTCCCCGGGGACCCAAACAAAAAACCCCTTGGCTTTTCCAAAAACTTTTTTTTTAAATTTTTCCCTTCAAAAATTTGGAACAAGTTTGAATTCGTAAATTATGTTAGAAATAAGGGCTTTAGGTATAGAGTCTTTATATTTGAAATGAGTTCTTAAGGTAAATGAATTAGTAAAATAATTTAAATTTTGAGTTAGGAAGATGTGACTTAAGTAGATCATTGAGTTTTTTCCGAATGGTGTAACTGAGATGGCCGTAAATGGGAGTTTAACATAGTGTGTTGTCTAATATGGGTTCGGGTTCGTTCGACTCTGGGTTTGAACTTTTTATCTAAGAACTTTGAGATGATTGTTTCAATTAATTTGAGGGGGTAGCCATTGTTTTTGGAAAAATTAGTAAGGAATTTGATCTCATTATCAAGGAAAACCAATTAGATGAGAAACTATAGCATCTGTGTAGTAGGGTCTTAATAGTATTGATTTTAAAAAGGTTAGGGATAAATGAAACAATATTGAGTTCCTAAGCCAGTGAAAGTAGGTTTTCTATAGACTGAGGTGGTAAGGTAATTATTTTTACGAGTAACTAGGATATCTAAAAATGGTAGTGATGATTGTTTTTCAATTTCATATGTGAACTTAATGTTTGGGTGCTGAGAATTAAGGTACTTCAGAAATAAGGGAATGTGCTCGGTATTTTTAAAAAGTAAAAAAGTGTCGTCTACATATCGTTTATAATAAAAAGGTTTAAAATGCTTAGGACAGTTAGACAGCCACATGTCCTCATGGTGACATAAAAAAGCATTAGCAAATGAAGGACCCAGGCACGATCCCATGGAAACACCATCAGTTTGGACATAAAGTTTTTTGTTAAATATAAATGGAGAGTCTTTTATAGCTAAAGTTAATAAATCAGAGAATTGTTTTTTTGTGTAATTAAGAAAAATGGTAGCTTTATGAAATAAATTATCAGTGATTATTTCAATAGTCTCATCTAATGGAATATTTGTAAATAGTGATTGGATGTCAAAACTAGCCATTACCGCGTTGTTTACGTTAATTGTTTTTAATTCATGTGCAAATTCAAAGGAGTTCTTAATTGTGTGTTCATTACTAGTTAATGGGTCAATTATCGGGACGAAGTATTTAGCTAGGTTATAGTTAAAGGTGCCTATAGTACTTAGAATAGGACGTAAGGGGTTACCTATTTTATGTGTTTTTGGTAAAAAATAAAACACATAAAAAAACACATAAAATAGGTAACCCCTTACGTCCTATTCTTAGTACTATAGGCACCTTTAACTATAACCTAGCTAAATACTTCGTCCCGATAATTGACCCATTAACTAGTAATGAACACACAATTAAGAACTCCTTTGAATTTGCACATGAATTAAAAACAATTAACGTAAACAACGCGGTTCAACGCGGTTCAACGCGGTTCAACGCGGCTCAACCCAAATGTATCTGTCAGCCTGCGCATTCTGCTAAAAATCCCTGCCACTGTCGCCTCTGCAGAGCGCTCATTCAGCAAACTCAAGCTGATAAAAAAAAATGTTTACGAGCAACAATGACCCAAGCACGACTTGTGGACTTGGCTAGATTCAGTATTGAGTCTCAAATTACATGATCTCTTGATTTTGATGTTGTGCTTCATAACTTTGCCAAGAGGAAAGCAAGGAAAGCGCCATTGTTTGCCAAATGAATGTGCCATATATGTATTATGTATGTAATCTTAATGTATTGTATTATGATTTTACTTTTACTATTGATTTCGCAGATTATAATATGTTGAATCTGTATGTTGTGTTAAATGTAATATTTGCCAAAATTATGATAGGGGTGAAGGAATGAGGGATGAAACGTTAAGTTTAGGAGGTGTGAGGGAAGGTATGAAGGGTGTGAGGGAAGGCATGAAGGGTGAGAGAAAGTTTAAAGTAATCGTCCAGACCATTTCATTATTCCTGATTTAATACAGTCAAAATATAGCCATTATCAAATATATCAACAATATTTTGTCACTTTTTGCATCCAGTCAGCCGTTTTTAAATAATCCGCAATCAAAATCTGCAAATTCCCCGAGCTTCCAAAACACTTCTGACGACTAGCAGACGGCGCACTATGGAACTCTATGGAACTCTGGTCACCTATACGTATGGCCCCCATCTCAACCTTTAGCCTACTGCAGGAATGGCCCCAAACTAGTCCTGCCCCGGCACACTTCAATTCTCTCGGCGCCCCTGGTGATGGTGGTAGTCGGAATGGTGGTGGTGGTGGTGGTGGTGGTGTTGTAGTAGTGGTGGTGTTGCTAGTAGTGGTAGTGGTGGTGGTGGTAGTAGTGGTGGTGGTGGTGGTGGTCGTGGTGGTAATGGTGGTGGTGGTGGTCGTGGTGGTAATGGTGGTGGTGGTGGTCGTGGTGGTAGTGGTGGTGGTGGTGAAAACAACAGGAACAACATTCACTGTGAAATATTTGTCTTGGGCGTATTTATGTGTGTTTTTTGCAACGATCTATTGATTTGTGTGTATGTGTGTTTATTTTTTTTTATTTACCTAGCTGTATTTACCTAGGTGTGTTTTATAGGGGAACTGCACTCGTGTGGTCCCGTCTCCGAATCTACATTTATCCAGTCTTTCTTTCACTACATTTATATCATCTAATATACTATAGGAGTAGCCATGTGTCTGTCTGTCTGTCTGTCTGTCTGTTTTGGGTAGCCGAAACTGTACATTCAATTTTGATGAGAGTAGGCTCAAAAAATCGCAAATAAATCTTAGGTGGTAAGCGGCTTAGTTCCATGTCGATTGATCAATTTTGAAGGGGGGTTTTGGGTTCAAAACACTTTTGAGTAATAGATTACAGGAAGAAATTCTGTGGTAACGCCTTGCCGTATTTCACAAACTCCGTAGACTCGTGGACTTACCGTTTGTGTGCGAGTGTATATTTACCTAGTTGTAACATACAGGAAAAGAGCTATGCTCGTACTGTCCCTTCTCCAAATCTACTATTATCCAGCTTGCCTTTGAAGTCTGAATACTTCTTGCATTAATCACTTTTGCATCAAGGTTATTCCAGGCTTCTATGCTTCTATACGGGAAGCTGTATTTTTTTTTGTCCCTCTTGCATGTTGTCCTTTTCAATTTCTTCTCATGACCTCTTGCACTTCTATCGTCCCACACAAACAGATCTTCTCTATCAATTTTTTCCAGACCCATTGATGCTCTATACACTGCTATAAAATCTCCCCTTTCTCTTCTTTTCTCAAGAGTTGGGAGATTTAGTCTTGAAAGTCTTTCCTCATATGTTAAATCTCTCAGGCTTGGAGCCATTTTTGTGGCTGCTCTTTGTATTCTCTCAATCTTCCTTATATCCTTCTTTTTATGTGGTGACACTGCCGCATATTCCAACCATGGTCGAATCAAAGATTTTATCAATTTCTTAATCATCTCTTCATCCAGATATTTAAATGCCATTCTTATATTCCTCAGCAACTGATATGTATCTCCTGTGATCTTGTTTATATGCTTCTCAGGTAACAAATTATCCGTAATCCATACTCCCAGATCTTTTTCGACCTTTGTTTGATTATCCATTAATTTCCCATCGAATACTTTCCTCTCTGTCTCTTTTTACTACTGCCCATTTCCATCACTTTACACTTTTTAGCATTAAACTCCATTTCCCATAGTTGACTCCATCTGAAAATCTTATCTAGATCCTTTTGTAAATCCTCACAGTCCTCCTTACTTTCTACTTTTCTTAGTAATTTAGCATCATCAGCGAATAAACTCATATAACTGTTCACTCCCTCTGTCATATCATTTACATAGACCAAGAACATCACTGGGGCCAATACTGATCCTTGAGGAACTCCACTTATCACACTGCACCATTCTGACTTCTGATCTTTTATTACTGTTCTCATCTCTCTGTTGCTCAAAAAGTCTTCCATCCACTTCAATCCTCCTACATGTTCTAGCTTCCAAAGCAGTCTCTTATGAGGTACCTTGTCAAATGCCTTCTTTAGGTCCAAGTATATGCAATCGACCCACCCCTCTCTGTCCTGTGTCACATCGATCATTCTCGAGTAAAAGCTTAATAAATTCGTTGTACATGACATTCCTCTTCTAAATCCAAACTGGCCACCTGCGAGTGTGTTTGTCTCTTCCAAATATTTCAACAATCTGTCCTTCACAATTTTTTCACACATTTTTGCCACTACACTTGTTAATGATACTGGTCTGTAATTTAATGGTTCTTCTTTATCTCCTCCTTTGTGAATTGGCACAATATTTGCTCTTTTCCAATCAAGCGGGACTCTGCTCTCCTTGAGTGAACTCTCAATTACACTATGTAACTTTCCTGCTAGTTGGTTACTGCACTCTTTCATTATCCAATTCGACACTCCATCTGGACCCGGGGCTTTTCTCACATCTTGACTTTCCATTAGCCATTTTACTTCTATTAAGTCTACTTTTATGTCTTCCATTATATTTTCTTTTGCTATTATATTTTTCGTTTTAAATTCACTTTCTCTTGTAAATACAGTCTGTAAGCACTTATTCATCACCTCAGCCTGTTGTAATGCATCTTCGTACACTATGCCTTCTACCTTCAGCTTATCTATTCCTTCCTTGTTTTTCATTTTTCCATTTATATATCTATAGAAAAGTTTCGGTTCGTTCTTACATTTTTCTATTATATTTCTCTCATAGTTACTTTCTTCTTCTCTTCGGATTTTTACATATTCATTTCTAGTTGTTTTGTACTTTTCCCAGGTTGATACCTCCTTTTTTCCTCCAACTATTCCATGTTTTTTCTCTTTCTAGTCTTGCTAATTCACATTTTCTGTTAAACCATTCATTCTTTTTCTTTTCTCTGATAACTATCCTTGGAACATAAATATTTATTCCTTCTGTGTAAATTCGGATGAACTCATCCCATTTTTTCTGGTTACTCCTTGTTGCATGGAAACTGCTCCAGTCTGTCTCTCCGAAAAATGTTCTTAATCCGTCAAAGTCTGCTTTTCCATAATTGTATCTTCCTTTCTTGTGTTCTTCTCTTCTCCCCTCTTTTTTGCTATCATTTGCTTCAAATTCAATAAGTACATGGTCCCTCTTTCCAAGTGGGCACTGATAATATAATCTACTTTACTAATTACTTCCAGTTCTTTCGTCAATAGTAGATCTAGTCTTGATGGTTCTTCGCTACCTCTGAATCTTGTATTCTCTTTAATCCACTGAGTCATAATGTTATTCATTACCAGATCCAACAATGTGCCACCCCATGAGTGGGGTGGCACTCTTCCTCCTTCAGTATACCATTATTCCCAGCAAACTTCTTTGCAGTTAAAATCTCCCATCAAAATTATGTTCCCACAATTTTCCATCTTATTCTTTAAACATTTGCTTGTGTCTCTTATCATGTCTCCATACTCCTCTCTCCCCCAGGAATTTGTCTTAGGTGGAACGTATACGAGTACTAAGTCTCTTATTCTTCCTTTTTTCATCACCAACTCTACCTTCAACACCTCTGCCATACCTTCTCCTTTTTCCACATTCCCTACTACCACATCCTTCCTTGTTAACATCATTACACCACGTCCCTTTTCCTGATTTCTGTTTCTCCTCCATACATTATATTGACCCTCTCCAACTGGCACATCCTCAGAATCACTCAGCTTCGTTTCTACTACACCCAATATGTCTGGTTTCTTGGCTCTCAGGTAGATCTTAAGCATCTATCTGCTCACAATCTTCTATCTGATCGTCAGTACGGTTTCCGTAAAGGGCGATCTACTGGCGATCTTCTAGCTTTCCTAACTGAATCTTGGTCATCCTCCTTTAGGGGTTTCGGTGAAACTTTTGCTGTTGCCCTTGACATATCAAAAGCTTTTGATAGAGTCTGGCACAAATCTTTAATTTCCAAACTACCCTCATTCGGTTTCTATCCTTCTCTCTGTACCTTCATTTTAAGTTTCCTTTCAAACCGTTCTATTGCAGCTACTGTAGACGGACATTGTTCTTCTCCTAAATCTATCAATAGTGGTGTTCCCCAGGGTTCTGTCCTATCACCCACTCTCTTTCTATTATTTATTAATGATCTTCTAAGTCTAACTCAAAGCCCTATCCACTCCTACGCTGATGAATCTACCCTGCATTTTTCAACGTCGTTTATTAGACGTCCAACTCAACAGGAACTAAGTGATTCACGGAGAGATGCCACCGAGCGCCTAACTTCTGATCTTTCTATAATTTCTGATTGGGGCAAAGCAAACCTTGTTTTGTTCAATGCCTCAAAAACCCAATTTCTTCACCTATCTACTCGACAAAACCTACCAGATAACTATCCCCTCTTCTTCAATGACACTCAACTGTCTCCTTCTTCTACAATGAACATTCTAGGACTATCCTTTACTAAAAATCTGAACTGGAAATCTCACATCTCATCTCTTGCTAAAAACAGCTTCTAAGAAGTTAGGTGTGCTGTGGCGTCTGCGTCCTTTTTTTTCTCCCTCCCAATTGCTTGCTCTCTACAGGGGCCTTATCCGCCCATGTATGGAGTATGTCTCACATGTTTGGGGAGGATCCACTCATTTAGCTCTCCTAAACAGGCCCGTCAGGGTGGCAAGGTTGGTAGAGACGTGAGCTCGCAATGTGCAGCGTCCCTGTGCATTCGGTCAGCGGTTCGAGTCCGCCTAGTTCGTGCTGACGTGGCGGCGCTTTGTATAGTCAATAACCTTGTAGTTGGTACTTGCAAAGTGTCTAGATAGGATGAAAATCTTATCTTATCTCCTAAACAGGGTTGAGTCAAAAGCTTTTCGTCTCATCAACTCCTCTCCTCTGACTGACTGTCTTCAATCTTTAAATCACCGCCGCAATGTTCCTTCTCTTGTTCTCTTCTACCGTTATTTTCATGCTCACTGCTCTTCTGAACTTGCTAACTGCATGCCTTCCCCACTCCCGCGGCCTCGCTGCACAAGACTTTTCTACTCATTCTCATCCCTATTCTGTCCATCTTCCTAATGCAAGAGTTAATCAGTATCTTTACTCTTTCATCTCTTTCACTGGTAAACTCTGGAACTCTCTTCCTGTTTCTATTTTTCCACCTTCCTATGACTTAAATCTTTTCAAAAGAAGAGTAACAAGACACCTCCCGAACTAAATTGGCCTACCCCTCTTTATTTATTTTATTCTCTTACTGTCTTCTTTATAGGGACTGGCAACTAAGCGGGCTTTGTGTTACCCATTTTTGTTGTGCCCTTGGCCAGTTCCTTGTGTTGTAAAAAAAAAAAAAAAAAAAAAAATCGCTTACTTCTGTTAATGTTGACACTAGCCCATTTATATTTATGTATGATACCCGCCATCCTTTTAATTTTCCTTTGAACTGTCTTCTCTTATTTTTTCTCTTTTAGATACCACTTCTTCAGTTTTTGGTCTAAAACTCTCCAATAGAATTTCAGCTTTTCCTCTTCCGTTCTCAATTCGTTTTTCCTTTGGCTTCTTTAAACAGTACATTCAAACTGGCTCTTTCTTCATCATTCATATCTTTTCTTATCCATATTTTCTTATATTCTTCTGTCTTTGCCAGTTGCCATGCCTTAGACAATATATCTAGTGCTGTATTTTGTGACCTGAACGTAACTTTTAAGGGGCGGGCCCCTCCTTCCTCATATTTCCCTAACCTATGTATCTCTTCTATTTCTTCTTCTATCACCGTATTTTCTTCTACTACTTTGAATATATCATTTGCCACTTTCTTTTCTTCCTCTTCTCTTATGTTTTTCTTGGGCAGCACTTTTTCCTTCAAACCAAAAATGATGACACATTTCTTTTTGTCCACCGTATCTCTAACAAAATTTTCCTTTTGTTTTATAACTTTGACTACTTCTTTGGTCAGATTTTTCTTTTCATTTTCTTGATCTTCAATTATTTGGCGTAAGCTCTCTTGGTCTTTTTCTTTTTCTATCTTCCATGTCTTTCTTTCATCTTTCATTTCCTCATGTGTCATTTTCTATTTCTGATGTATTGCATTAATTTCTGCATGCAATTTCACTACCTCGAATTAAATGGTAAACAAGACGACTACGTCGTCTTGTTTACCATTTAATTCGTCCACTCTATTTTTTTAAATAGTATTATCTTTTTCCAGTACGAACACTTGCTTTTCCATCTTCTCTAGTCTATCCATCATTTCGTGTACTACATTTTCTAGCATTAAGACTCTTCTCTGGTTCGTTTTCAGCTCTAATATGTCTTTTTCTTTGATATTGAAGTCATCGAAATTGGTCGCGGCGGGGTCTTCCATCTATGTTTATTTCCAATATTTTTCACTTTTTAGGCTAATCATTTGGAGACGATACTATTTCACTGCATAACTCTCACCTGTAAGTACCTCAAGTTCTTTTTGGGTCCTCTGCGTCCTTGTTGGTCACTGCAAGCCAGTCAGCATAGCCAGTTGTGTAGGAGCCTACCAGAACGCGTCTTGTACACACAGCTGACGCGGTGTGTGTGTGTGTTCATGTATGCATGTGTGTTTGTGCAAGTGTCTGCATGCATGCATGTGTGTGTGCATGCGTGTGTGTGTGTGTGTGTGTGTGTGTGTGCTTACATTTGTTCCTATAGCGCCTGTAGGCAGTGGTGACCCAGGGCTCGGATGGTAGGCTCTGGAGGTTCACTTGAGGGCTGTGATGGCTGGTCCTCGCCCGTGGTGGCGCAGGTAGGATTTTTATAGTGACGCCTGTAGAGGCTCATGCCGCCCCCATGTGTCCTCCGATGCACTCGCAATCGAAGGTAGAGTTGATGGGCAGGGCATGTGGGTGTTCTTAGGCCACTCGACGGTGCAGAAAGGTTTTGGTTTTCTTCGGGGATCGAACTCGGGTCACCGAGAACGTCAGTCGGAGACGCTAACTACTCCGCTACAGCCTCTCCGTGTGTGTGTGTGTGCAGGACAGGCGTTGGACTGGGGTGGGACAGGCTTCGGTGGTGGTAGGTGGTCTACCCCGAGGCACTTTGACCAGTGATCAACGACAGCAAAAACACGATTAGAGTTTGCACTCACATTGTTGTCTAATCTAATATACTATAGGAGTAGCCGTGTGTCTGTCTGTCTGTCTGTCTGTCTGTCTGTCTGTTTTGGGTAGCCGAAACTGTAAATTCATTTCAACTTTGATGAGAGTAGACTCGAAAAATCGCAAATAAATCGTAGGTGGTAATCGGCTTGGTCCCATGTCGATTGAATCATTTTAAAGGGGTGTTTTGGGCTAAAAACACTTTAGGAGTATTAGATTACAGGAAAAACTCTACAATAACGTCTTGCCGCATTCCACAAACTCAGTAGACTCATGGACGTTTGTGTGCGTGTGTGTGTTGGAATCACACGGAACACAAAGGGTTGGAATCACACGGAACATGGTCTACCCCGAGGCACTTTGACCAGTGACCAACGACAGCAACAACACGATTAGAGTTTGCAATCACGTGCTGTCTAATATATACTACTACTACAAACATCAATACATGGGTCCGAAGGGCCCACAAGCACTTGTTATATCAATGTATCTACTTTATTTCAGTCTTTTGCGCGTGTGTGTGTGTGTGTGTGTGTGTGTGTGTGTGTGTGTGTGTGTGTGTGTGTGTGTGTGTGTGTGTGTGTGTGTGTGTGTGTGTGTGTGTGTGAAGGGGAACTCTGTAGTGTAGTGGTTAGCACGCTCGGCTTACAACCGAGAAGTCCCGGGTTCGATCCCCGGGCGGAGCGAAAGATAGATGGGTAGTCTTTCTTAAATCCCTAGCCCCTGTCCACCCAGCAGTGAATGGGTACCGGGTGCCAGCCGGGGGTTTGTAACCCCCCCCCCCCCGGGGTGGTGGCTTCGGCCAACACTAATATGCAGCAGCGGTAGATCACTATGGCTCTGAGGCATTATCCTCTAAACAAAACAAACAAGAAAAACAAGAGTGTGTGTGTGTGTGTGTGTGTGTTCATCTAGTTGTATTTTACAAGGCCTGAGCTACACTCGTATGGCGCCGTCTCCATATCTACATTTACTATATTTTGCTTCCTTAGTTAGTGCTTAGTGTTGGGGGAAGCCACCAGGCCAGGAGGCGGGTCACAAATCCCCGGCTAACACCCGGTACCCATTCACTGCTGGGTGGACAAGGACTAGGGTATTAAGGAGATCCCCCATGAAGAAAAAATGAAAGAAGGAAAGAAAATGAAATAGGGAGAGAAACAAAAACAAAACATAGAAGAAGAAATACTGAAAAGAAAAGTAGGAAGTAAAGAGAAGAAAAGAATAATAAAAGCAAGCCAAGAAAAGATGGAGAGAAGGAAGAAGGAAGAACGAAGGAAGAGAAGAGAAATGAAGGAAGTAAATAAAAGATGTAATATGAAGTAATTAAATAAAGAAAAAAGGAGTGATAAGATATTTGCATTTAATATTATTTATGAAGATATTCTTTTTTTCCTTTCTTTTCCTAAATTCTCTCTCTCTCTCTCTCTCTCTCTCTCTCTCTCTCTCTCTCTCTCTCTCTCTCTCTCTCTCTCTCTCTCTCTCTCTCTCTCTCTCTCTCTCTCTCTCTCTCTCTCTCTCTCTCTCTCTCTCTCTCTCTCTCTCTCTCTCTCTCTCTCTCAAATTCAAATTCAGATAAGTTTATTGCCATCGGAAAAAAAATGCGTTTATATATATACATGTATAAGTCTTTTAACATGGCTGGGCCTGTTAATAGTAGCATTTTTACAGGCCCCTTTAAGTATAAATAAATTATGTATTTTTTGTCATTAGCCTTAGCATTGGTGAAGTCGTTGTAAAGAAGTACAAAACATGATATTAACCTCGTATACAGGATATAAATAAATTACGCAAATACAGTCGCAAATATCATACAAGCAATTTAGAGCAATGGACACTCATACTTACATATTCACGCAGAAACACTAACTCGTACCCTCATACCTTCACATAATACATATGAATTATGTACAGGATTATATATAAACATCTATATACATATAACCCACTTAGGTGTTCTCGCATATACACTTTTGAACGAAACGTCATCAAAGATATAAACATATATTTTTAGTATTTAATGACCAAGGAAGTCTAGCTAGTACAGACAAATAAGTAGTGTTTTGTCTTTATTTTGAATGTGTCTTTGTTTTGTATGATCTTCAAGTTGTCAGGTAGGTCATTAAAGAGAATACATCCATAATAAGTGACAAACCTTTTTGGTAATTCTGTGTGGGGAAATATTGGTCTAAGGTTGTGTCTGTTTCTGGTATCAATACTGTGTATTTCTTTCTAATGCTGTATTTAATTGAATGAAATTTTGTCCAAAAAACAAAAAAACTGACTATGTATAAGCTTAAAGCATTCTAGCTTGTATATATCTGGGATTTGAAGAATTTTAAAGTTTCTAAATAAAATAAATGTATGTTAATAATGATCTACATAACTTATTGTGCGTACAAATCGTTTTTGCAGAAGAACTAGTGTATTGATAGCTGTTTCTGTAGCCATCCCCCAGACAACATTACAATAGTGTAAATATGGATAAAACAAGGTAAAGTAAATAAGCAATAAGGTGTCACGGGTTAATTGGTGTTATATTTTATGTAATATTCGTGATGATTTTGATAGTTTACTGCTTATAGTATTAATATGGTCTCTCCAGGTAAGTGTGTCATCAATATCAATACCTAGATATTTAGTTGAGTTTGCTCTTTTTATTTTTTCACCACAAATATCAATATTTGAATCACCAAAATCTTTATTCCAGCAAATATACCGTATTTAGTTTTCTTTATGCTTATTGATAATTTATTGGTTGTTAACCAAGATGATACAGACTCAAGTTCTGTGTTTATGGTACTAATTAAGGAGTCTTTGTTATGTGCGGTGTGGGTTATATTTGTATCATCTGCAAAATTTTTGAATTTTAGAGCTTGTGATGAATTAGTTATGTCATTAATGTAGAGCAAAAACAATAGAGGACCAAGTATAGAGCCTTGTGGTACTCCTACTGAAATTGGTACAATATCAGATTTTACATTATTGAGTAGGAGTATTAGATTATATTGCTTAGGTAACTTCTGAGCCATTCATTGTATTTCCCTCTTATTCCACAATGATTTAATTTCTGAAGCAATATTTCATGATCTAATGTGTCGAAGGCTTTGTTAAGGTCTAGAAAAACACTAACTATAAATTTTCCCCTACCTAGGTTTTGCAGTAGGTACTGAGTCAATTAATGTAGTTTCGGGCGAGGACCAACCATTATCAGAGCCCTCAAGTGAACCTCCAGAGCCTACCATCCGAGCCCTGGGTTACCACTGCCTACAGGCGCTATAGGCACAGATGTAAAAAAAAAAAAAAAAAAAAAAAAAAAGTTATACCTAATTTTGGTGATTCTTTCTAAATATAAGCCAAATTGACAGTTAGTTAATATTGCATTAGTGTTGGTAAATTATGTCAGTCTATCATGCATAACTCTCACATATATCTTACTTAGGCAGGGAAGTATGGATATAGGTCTATAGTTACCAAGATCACCTCCCTTGCCTCCCTTATGGATTGGAATTTTTTTTGCGACCTTCAACCTGTTTGGGAAAGTGCCTGTTTGGAAGATCATCTTAGAGATTATTGGTGCTAATACCGGAATCATTTTCTTGATTACTTTTACATGAATATCATCAGAGCCTGGTGCTGAGTCTTTTAAGGACTTAATTATTGCTGCTATTTCTTCTGGTGTGGTATCTAAAGGAAGGAAATTTGGGTAACTATTAGATACTAAGTAAGACATTGGCGAGATGTTGGTACTTTTCATATTATTAGCAAGATCTTTACCTATATTTGCAAAATAAGTATCCATATGATTGCTTATTGTTTTAGAATCCGTGACTTTTGAGCTATTGATATATTATATATTATATTAAACTATTACTATTTATATATTCAATTTTGGTTTGTTGTTTTGTTTTATTGACAATCTCATTAATAAGTTCCCATGATTTATTTCCCATTTCCCATACTTTCAGTAAATTTGGATTTGTAGTGTTGTTTTTTTGCATTTACTAACATTGTATTTACCCTATTTTGATACTCTTTATATTGTTGGCCAAATGTTTAGGGTCTTTTTAAGTATTTCTTGTAGAGTTTTTGTCTTTCCTTAAAGTAATCGTCCAGACCATTTCATCATCCCTGATTTAATGCAATAAAATTATAGCCATTATTATCGAGTATATCAACAATATGTTGTCACTTTTTGCATCCAGTCAGCCGTTTTTAAATAATCCGCAATCAAAATCTGCAAATTCCCCAAGCTTCGAAAACGCTCCTCAAGGCTTGCAGACGACGCACCACGGCTCGGTGACGTCACAGGAGGAAGCCTCCCAGACCGACGGCAATACAAAAGCATGTAAACACAAGAGATAAATATAGTACTTTAAGATTTTAGGGTGTTTCTGATAGATTTTTTTTGCGATATGCCATATGCATGCATCCTTTATGGATGCAGCAAGACTGCTGTGGCTTTCCAGAGAAGTATGCGCACGTTTCAGACCGATACGACAACGTTAAATGTGTTGAAAAGATTAGTGCGGCGAACAAGGGTAGATCACCATCACCCCACACCCACTCACCCATCCCGTAGCTACACACCATAGCGTACAAAGTCCGCTATGGTGTGTGACAGAAAAAAAAGAGAGAGAGAGAGAGAGAGAGAGAGAGAGAGAGAGAGAGAGAGAGAGAGAGAGAGAGAGAGAGAGAGAGAGAGAGAGAGAGAGAGAGAGAGAGAGAGAGAGAGAGAGAGAGAGAGAGAGAGAGAGAGAGAGAGAGAGAGAGAGAGAGAGAGAGAGAGAGAGAGAGAGAGCAAGGTGAAATATACGATGATAAATAAGCAAAAACACTAAGAAACTAATATAAATGCATGTTTAAAGGAGGAATAGGAGGGGGAGGAAGAAGAGGGGAAAGAGGAGGAGGGGAGGAAGACTCAGGACAATAATGACCTTGTGATGTTAGTAGACGATTTAGCAAAGAGGAGAGAGGGAAGGAAGGAGAGAAGAATGGAGGGAGGGAAGGAAAGAATTTGAATGTTCCTCTAAATTAAGTCCCTGTCGGAGAGAGAGAAGAGGCCTCCTCTCCATTTCCTTAATTCTAGTCGATTATTTTTTTCTCTCTCTCTCTCTCTCTCCTTATCCTTTCGTCCGACAATCAGAGATGTGTGTGTGTGTACAATCAGAGATGTGTGTGTGTGTGTTTCGAAACTAACCATAGGATTTTCTCGAAAGTACCTTCATTGTGATTCCCACGCAAGCATTATAGTTTTCCTTACTTACCAATCCATGTTTTGGAGAGGTGCCAGGTTATCCTGATTTTCAGGTTCCGCTAACACCTGTTCGCCAGTCGGCTCTCTCCTTCCTTCCCTTTCTCCTCTTTGCTAAATCGTCTACCAACATCACGAGGTCATTATTGTCCTGAGTCTTCCTCCCCTCCTCCTCTTTCCCCTCTTCTTCCTCCCCCTCCTATTCCTCCTTCAAATATGCATTTTTATTGGTTTCTTAGTATTTTTGCTTATTTATCATCGTATATTTCACCTTGCTCTCTCTCTCTCTCTCTCTCTCTCTCTCTCTCTCTCTCTCTCTCTCTCTCTCTCTCTCTCTCTCTCTCTCTCTCTCTCTCTCTCTCTCTCTCTCTCTCTCTCTCTCTCTCTCTCTCTCTCTCTCTCTCTCTCTCTCTCTCTCTCTCTCTCTCTCTCTCTCTTTTTTTTTTTCTTCTGCCACACACCATAGCGGGCTTTGTATTCTGGCTCGAACATGTATCACATTCGGCGGTTGGTTTTCCACATATACGCGACCAGCATCATCTACTTCTGTCTCAGATTGAGCATCATACTCTACATCTGTCACAGCGACAGATTCACTGTCTGACACCGAACTAAAATCGCTCATCATTTACATTTGCTGGGCGATACGACGGGTGTCACAAATGCAGACGCCTGCTGCTTACATTTGAGCACCTCCTGTGACGTCATCAATAATATTCGTGGCCCTGTTAGAGAGAAGAAACAAAATTTCGCCCGCTTTTTACAAAAGTCGTGTTTTTACGGAAATAAGGCCTGGAAATCAATTATTTTTGGTGGATTAGCTGTTTTGAATGAACATTCAACATAATTAGGCAAAAAAAATGGGTCTGGACGATTACTTTAATGTGCTCAACTATTTCAGGGGTGATCCATGGTTTATGTAGATTTTTACTTTCGATTTTTACAAATCTTAGAGGAATAACCTTAGTGATTACATTAGTAATGATATTTGAAATTGTGTCGTATGGAATACTAGGGTTGTCATCTATGCATGCAACATCAACTTTTTCCTTCACGACTTCACATAAATAATTTTGATCCACATTTTTGTAGTCGCGATAATAAAAAAGAAAAATCTCTCTCTCTCTCTCTCTCTCTCTCTCTCTCTCTCTCTCTCTCTCTCTCTCTCTCTCTCTCTCTCTCTCTCTCTCTCTCTCTCTCTCTCTCTCTCTCTCTCTCTCTCTCTCTCTCTCTCTCTCTCTCTCTCTCTCTCTCTCTTCCATTTTTGTCCTTCATGTCAATTCTGTCTGTTTGTCTTACACACACGCGTCACACACACACACACACACACACACACACACACACACACACACACACACACACACACACACACACACACACACACAACACACACACACACACAACACACACACACACACACACACACACCACACACACACCACACACCACACACACACACACACACCACACATCACACACACACCAACACACACATTCACAACACACACACACACACACACACACACACATACACAGACACACACACACACACACACACACACACACACACACACACACACACACACACACACACACACACACACACACACACACACACACACACACACACACACACACACACACACACACACACACATTCACACACACACACACACACACACACATACACAATACACACACATTCACCCCACACACCACCCACATACACATCACACCATCACACACACACACACACACACACACACACACACACACACACACACACACACACACACACACTTTCACTTTTGAGTGAAGATTTGTCATGTTTTCACCTAATATCATCGTCATCATCATCATCATCATAATTACTATTTCTTTTATTATCATTATCATTAATATCTTTAACATTATTTTCATCATCATCATTGTAGTTATTATCATTCTTTCTACATTAATAAGAAAAACGAGTGGAAAAAAAGAGCGGGGTAGTAGTAGTGGTAGTAGAAGTAGTTTTAGTATTAGTATTAGTATTATCATTATTATTATTATTATTATTATTATTATTATTATTATTACTAGTAGTAGTAGTAGTAGTAGTAGTAGTAGTAGTAGTAGTGGTAGTGATAATGGAGGCAGGAGTAATGATTATTGTGAGGGTCCGAAGGACAGAGGAACAAGGAATAGGGAAGGAGAGAAGGATAAATAAGGGAAGTGGAAGAACCGTTAAGGATGGTAGTGGAAAGCGAGAGGCGACGATGTTTTGCTGATACAACTTATCCTTATCAGCCAGCAAGGGGAGGGCAGCCGCCACCTGCAGATTTGCTGACCTTAGCTGTTCTACAGATGAGCGTCCCGACGAAGGGGAGTAGGGAGACGGGAGTAAAGGAGAGAGAAAGTGAGGAATAAGAAGAGGGAAGAGAAGAAGAAGGAACAAGAATTGGGGAGAAGTGGAAAGGCATAGCTTATATTGCTGATACAACAGAATTGCCAGTGATCAAGGAACCATCACATAACACCCCTCACTTCATGCATTAGATGATTAACTGTCACACTGATATAACCTTTGCCCTGTACCCACCACCACCTGCAGCCCAGCTGCATTTACGAAGGCTGGCTGAGCTTCTGAACGCAGGACCGGAGACAGAATCTATCTAGAGACGAGTGTGTGCACACGCAAGCCTGTGTCGCGGTGACCTCTTATACGAGACTTGTTTATTAGTGCAGCAAGCGAGTTAACGCGTGATATTCCTTCAAGGCCTCCTCGGGCGGCGCGCGTGCTCGGGTAGGTGACTGAGTTCCACTCTGCCGCGCCCTTAACCGACGCCCCGACGCCCGCTGCTCCGCTTTGCCCACGGGGCAGGTGCAACACGACGTCCTGCAAGACACCTGGCCCTGTGGCTTCTCCTGGGTTCCCCCTGGGACCCCGGGGCACTGCGAGGCACACGCCGCGGGGTACTAAGGATCGCCCCGCATTGCCCCACGGGGCGGGGTGCATGTCTACGGTGTCACGACGTCCTGCAACACACTCGCCCCTGTGGCTTCTCTTCTGGGCCCCCCAAGGATCCCGGGGCCCCGCAGCAGGGTTTTAGGACCCCTTGAGTACCACAGGTCTACCAGGAGGCTACGCAACAGATGGTGATGTATTAATTACAGTGCATGACAGGGCGGGCGATTAAGGATGCCCCCGGGAGACCTGTAACAAGCTAGGGACCTCGGGGGGGACAGGGAGGGTCGCCCTCCGGCAATGCCGGGGCTTTTACCAGCCTGGGGATGCAAGCTCCCCGTATCTCCGACGCCAGGGGGGCACTGCCCCGTTTAATGTGAAACGTAAGTACATAGTACATGGAGATATGCCCAACCCGGCACCCTACAGGGGTGTAGGGGTGCCGGGGATCAGTTGTCATGCCACGTCAGCGACCGATTGGATAGAACCGTAGCGGGTTGGGGGTCCGCTAACAGGAGCTTCACCCCCCGTTGCGCCCCCTCTCCCCAGACGGGGCGTAACAATTATAGTTATTGAATTAATAATAGTTATGAGAAAAAGCATACCAATAACGATAAAAATAAAAACAACAACAACAATCACGTTAATAATGATAACATCCTCATTATAATTATCAATATAAACAAATATATTAATAATGATAATATTAAAATAATCACAATATTGATACCGATAACGATAATAATAATGATAATGATAATAGTAATATTGTAAATTATCATGATAATAGTAAGAAATAAAGACAAATATCAAAATAAAAGAGAAAATCAAAATAAAGACAATGATACAAATATAAATAGTAATAATAGTAATATCAAAAGGGCAATGATAATAATGATGATAATAATACTGATAATAATAACAAGAATAACAACAATGATCATTTAATCAATTAAAAGACAAATTGTGTAAAAGCAACCAGATGGGATTCGAACCCGTGGTCAGGGCATCGTAGCCACCTCATCATACGGCGGTGTAAAAGTTTCCAATATTTTTTGTCTCTTTCTTTTTCTCTCTTTCTTTCTTTCTCTCTCTCTCTGTCTCTCATTCTTTCTTTCTTTCTTTTTCTCTCTCTTTCTTTCTTTCTTTCTTTTTATCTCTCTTTCTCTCTCTTTCTTTCATTATTTTTCTCTCTCTCTCTCTTTCTTTCTTTGTTTATTTTTTTCTCTCCCTCGCCACCTCAACTCGATGGCAGCAGCAGTGACTTGAATCTAGCGCGGCCAAGGCTGATGACAAACTCATTTATATTAGATTAAAATACCTCTCAACTTTTACACCTCCATTTGGTGAGGTGGCTCTGAAGCCCTGACCCCGGGTTCGATACCCACCTGGTGCTGTTATACTGTAAATTAGAACAATGATAATGTCAACAATAATGATGCGGAATTACAATGATAATCCCCTATTTTTCGTTCCAAATTGTAGCCCATATCTCTCTCTCTCTCTCTCTCTCTCTCTCTCTCTCTCTCTCTCTCTCTCTCTCTCTCTCTCTCTCTCTCTCTCTCTCTCTCTCTCTCTCTCTCTCTCTCTCTCTCTCTCTCTCTCTCACATACACCACTTCCCACACAAACATAATTTCACATTCCTGTTTTTTAACCAAAAACTTTCAGCCTTCACCCTATGTTCGCCCCCTTCCTTCCACCTCCCCCCCAAACCCCCTTCCGTTCCCTCCACTTCCCCCTAGTCCTCCCTAACTCTTTCCTAACTCCTCCCTTCGCTCCCCTCCCCATCTCTTCGTTCCATCAGGGGATTTAATAAAGGAGAGGTAGGAAAAGTTCTTACGGCTATTAACCAGGCTAGAACAAGAAATAACGGATTCAAGCGGGAAAAGCGTAAATTAAAAAAAGAAATAGGGAAAAATGGTTCACAAATAGGGTGGTGAATGACTGGAATGGACTCAGTAGACAGGTAGTTAGTGCGAAGTCATTGGGGAGCTTTAAAGAGGGGCTGGATAGGTTCATGGATGGGGATGAAAGGTGGATGTAGGTAGTGTTAGGTAACAGGAACTACCACGTGTAGGCCTCGCGGCCTCTTGTAGCTTCCTTATTTTCTTATGTTCTTATGTTCATCCTTTCTGTTTCCTTAACCCCTCCTTCTTTTCCTCCCTTCACTTCCTCTCTGTAATTTCGTCTCTCCTTTTCCTTCTTTTCAGGTCATATTCCATCCTTTCTCTGCACCAATGTGTGAGAGAGAGAGAGAGAGAGAGAGAGAGAGAGAGAGAGAGAGAGAGAGAGAGAGAGAGAGAGAGAGAGAGAGAGAGAGAGAGAGAGAGAGAGAGAGAGGTTGATACTGTATTTACTCAAGAAAAATAAATTCAAGGCTTGAATTCTATAGATAGAAAAAAATTAGACTATTGAGGTCAATTTTTTTTCTACTTCGTGATTTAAGAAAAATAGTGAAACTGGATCAATAAATATTTGCATAGCGCACAACACACACACACACACACACACACACACACACACATGTTAATCTGATCAGTCTTGTTTGTGCGTTCACAGCGGTAAGGTGTGTGTGTGTTTGAGTGTGTGTGTGTGTGTGTGTGTGTGTGTGTGTGTGTACCTTGTTGTAGTTATACAGGGCCTGAGGTATAGTCCTGTGGTCCTGTCTCCGTATCTATGCAGTTTTTTTTCTCAAATGTATGAACACTTTTTGCCGTTAGAGACTTTCTCTCTCTTCTTCTAGTCCATTCCAGGCGTCTATACTTCTATGAGGAAAAACATTTCTTTTTTATATGCAAATATCTTCCTTTTCTTTATTTTTCTCTGTATTGTCTCTAATATCCAGCCTCTTTCTATCTTTGTAACAGCAGGTTTTTCTGTCAGCTTCTTCCATATCATTTATCAGTTCATATAGTCACTAAATCTCTCTCTCTCTCTCTCTCTCTCTCTCTCTCTCTCTCTCTCTCTCTCTCTCTCTCTCTCTCTCTCTCTCCTCTCTCTCTTCTCTCTCTCTCTCTTTCTTTATATATATATATATATATATATATATATATATATATATATATATATTATATATATATATATATATAATATATATATATATATATATTATTTTTTTTTTTTTTTTTTTTTTTTTTTTTTTTTTTTTTTTATAGCGATAAGCGATGCTAGATTTCATTTCCCCGTAGGTTAGATCTTCCAATTCAGGCATCATCTTAATTGCTTTCCTTTGTATTTTTTCAAATTTTCTTAATATTCTTTACTATATGAGTGAATCACATTATTTAAGCATACATACTCTAGCTTTGGTCTTATTATTGTGGTGATTATATTCTCCGTCATATCTTTATCCATGCAGTGCAAAGCTACCCTTATGCTCCTCATCATTCTATATGTAACAGTAAAAACTTTATTTATATGCTTCTCTGTTTATACGTAGATCATCCTCGAACACTATTTAATACTAATACTAATACTACATATGCTCGGTGACGCTACCCGAGATGTCCTCATCTCGTCAAAAGGAATAATCATGAAACTGAACAAAGTAGATGGGACACAATAGAAATGGACACAAAACATACCTATCTATATATATTAGAATAGAAAATAGGAGAAGGACACAGGAAAAGGATACGTACTCGTAAAATATAATGTGGAAAACATAAATCGTGGAAGGTACCGGCATGGTACAAAATATATACATATAACTAAACTAATCTAAAACAGACATAAGAGTACGAAAAAAATATTGAGACATACAATCCTATGTACAAAATTACATCATAAGGTACATGGAAAAGAGAGAAACAAAAGGAGATACTTCTCACTACTACGGAGGAAATAACGGTGGCTAGAGGATTGGGGAGCTGGTGAAGGAGTAGTAGAAGTAGCTGGTTGAGGCTGTGATTGAGGGAGGTGAGATTCAGCAGGAACGGGGTTAGGGTCCTCACAGTTAAGGCCTGTGGAAACTTTCTTAAGAGAATCAAGGTGGGCAACTTTCCTAGTGCCGTCAGTTAAGTGAAGCAACTGAACCTTATTCCCATGTTCCTGAGCTATGACCCGGAAGGGGCCGTCAAACTTAGGGTCTAATTTGGAGTGTTTGATTGCAACAAGGGAATACACAATGTCACCTACGTCAAGTGTAAATGTGGAAGCTGATTTATTGTGATATAGGAGCATATCAGCTTTAGAGAGAGCAAGTGATTGTTGGATACGTTGGTGTATTTGTTGGAACGTGTGAACCTTAGTCTTGACAAAGTCATCATAGTTGTATATAGGCTTAGAGGGTTTGGACAAAAGATCATAAGGAAGACATTTGTCCTGAGCAAACAGAATGTAATGTGGTGTCTCAGAGACAGACTTGTTGATGGTGGAATTGAGAGAAGCCATCACCTGAGGAACATAGGTGTCCCAAAGGGTGTCAGTGTCAGGAATAATGGAGCGTAAAGTGTTGAGGATTTTACGGTTGCAACGTTCTACCAAACCGTTAGCACTGGGGCGGTAAGCAAGAACATTACACTTCCTGATATTGAACTGTTGGCACAAGGAATCAAGAACTTGATTAACAAACTCAGTGCCGTTATCAGACAACAGAACCTTGGGAGTAGTGAAAGGACAAATGACATGATCAAGAAATGCACGTGCCACTGTTTGTGCTGATTTGTTAGGCAGTGGAGCAATAATGGAAAAACGTGAAAAATGATCAACAGCAACCATTAAATATTGATTTCCACGTTCAGTAAGAGGGAGTTTCAACAAATCAATGCCAAGAACTTCCCATGGTGCTGAAGGCACAGGATAACTGAGAATGGGAACATGAGCATGTATATCACCTTTAGTTCTTGCACACCTATGACATACTTCAATGTAGTCATTGATATCCTTTCTCATGGTGAGCCAGAAGAATTTAAGTCTAGCTTGTGAAAGTGATTTTATTCCCAAGGCTTTCTCTTCATTTTTCCGTGTTCATACATAATTTCCCAACTTGTGTGTGTGTGTGTATGTGTGTGTGTGTGTGTGTGTGTGTGTGTGTGTGTGGTAGTGTGTGTGTGGTAGTGTGTGTGTGGTAGTGTGTGTGTGGTAGTGTGTGTGTGTGTGAGAGAGAGAGAGAGAGAGAGAGAGAGAGAGAGAGAGAGAGAGAGAGAGAGAGAGAGAGAGAGAGAGAGAGAGAGAGAGAGAGCGAGAGCGAGAGAGAGAGAGAGAGAGAGAGAGGCTGGCTGACTGACTAACTGACTGAAAGACCTTATTACTGACTAACTTACTGATAGAACAACCAGCTGACTGATTGAATGAATGAATGAATGCACAACAAAACTCATACATCACTTCCCAGTTTGTATGTCCAGCTAGGTCTCTCTCCTCTTTTACCCATTTCCAATACCTGCCATTTACTTGCATCAACTTCATGTCCCATATTTTACTCCATTCATAAATTTTGTTTGAATCATTCTGCAATTACTCTAAGCAATCTTTGTGGTTTCTTATCTTCCTCATCAACTCTGCAGCATCAGCAAGCAGACTTATACCACTATTGACTCCGATCGGTTGTTTATTTATGTATATTAAGAACATTAATGGTGCTAAGACCGTTCCCTGTGGTACTCCGCATGTTACTTCCATCCATTGCAATTTTTTGTCCTTAACCTCTGTTCTCATTCCTCTTCCTTTCCCTACCATACCTGAACTTAAAACTTAGCCTACCTATTTAGGCAAACTTAACCTAACTTATTCACACCAGACCTTACTTAACCTATAGTATTTCTTACTGTCTTCTTAATTGGAACTGGTAGCTAGCAGGCTTTATCTTAGTTTATTTTTTGGCTCTTGGCCAGTCCTTTGAGATGTAAAAGACAAAACGAACTTATTCTCTAATTCAACTAAACTTTTATCACAACTAACTTTATATAGTGTAACCCTATTTGAACTTAGAACGTAACCTAACTAACTAGCAACTCAGCTAACTTAAACAAGCTTTTAAATAACGACCTAATCTCTACCTAATCTAATTAACCCTTTTTCTTTTCAGGAACTACTACGTGTAGTTTTGTAGCTTTCTTATGTTCTTATGTTCTTCAGTAACCCAAATTAGACCAACACGTAACCAAACATTTAACTAATCTTAAATAACAAAGCATATGAAATAGACAAACTAAAAACTATTTTGAAAAATAAAAACATATCCACAAACTAACTAATTCCATAGCAAAAGAAATATCAGTCTCATATATTTTCTCCTTTTTTTCAGTAATATCGACAAACATACTCACGACTGATCGGCGGAACACAGAGATGAGGGTTGCCAGCTGGTTGTGGGTGGTGGTGGTGGTGGTGGTGGTGGTGGAGGGGGCCCCGTCACCCAAACCTGGGGAGACACGGGTAAGTGAGAGAGAGAGAGAGAGAGAGAGAGAGAGAGAGAGAGAGAGAGAGAGAGAGAGAGAGAGAGAGAGAGAGAGAGAGAGAGAGAGAGAGAGAGAGAGAGAGAGAGAGAAAAAAAAAATTTGATATATACGCAAGATATACAAGATAAAAAAATATTTGAAAACACAAGACATATACAAAAGATATAAAGATATACAAATTTATATATATAAAATAGTTTAACGTAGATAACACTAAAGTCGCCAGGACAACGTTTCTTTTTTATTTACATACGTCTGGTGGCGTTAATACTTACATTTCTACATCCATGATTTCAGGAAAGTTCGAAGGGGCTATTTGGAGAGTTTGTGTCATTTTGTGTCTTCATCTGTGTCATATTATGGCTATAAATGAACAAATTACAAAAATATCAACCGAGTGGCGACGTTGTTAACGGGCTACACTAAGGTCGCCATCTAGTGTTTATGTTTAAAGTGTCCTCCCGCCGTCGTCGTCGCCCGAAAAAAAAACGAGTAGGGATTTGAAACCGTATATGCTTGCAGATTCAAAGCATAAAACAACGCTGAAACAGGGTAGATTATACAGTCATGATATAAACTACTGTGTATCATCTTCAGTGGCTCATAAAAATCATTAGTGATGCTATGATTCGTAATATATGGCGCCTGGCGACATTAGGGCAGGTGGCGACTAAAGTGTTATCTACGGTAGCTCTCCTTCTTTCATCCCATTTTCTTCTTCTTCTTCTTTTCCTTCTTTGTCTTCTTTTTATTCTCCTTGTTCTTATTATAACTATTACTATTATCATTTTATTTCCTCCTCCTCCTTTTCATCTTCTTTCATCTCCATCTTCCTCTTCTCCTTCTTCTTTCCCTGCCTCTTCTTTTTTTCTTCTTCGTCATCGTCTTCTTTTTTTCTCATTAGTTTTCTTCTTGTTGCTATTATTACTATAAATATTCTTATATTCCTTCTCCTTTTCCTCTTCTTCCTCCATAATCCCCTTTAACCACCGCCTCCACCAACCACAAAAACCCATGTCAACAAACCACAAGATAAATAAGCATATTTAGTTACCCCGATAAAATGACGCAAAAACACGCACATACACTCACTTCCTAGGGTACCTACTATCCATTTCAGACCCCATGATGCATCGTTTTTCGCAAATATCTTATAAATAAACAGTCGGATCAAAATTATAGTTTGGCATAGCTTGTCTGACACCGTCCCCTAATTTATGGCAGCAGAGTGCATTGCCAAGTGTGTTTAATGAAGGAGTTTACTCTTGGCTTTGACGGCGAAGCTGGTAAGAGCCGAGTAGACATGCGGACAGGGGAAGGTTTGAGGTGACGTACTTGTAACGTGTATCAAGCCACGCCCTCATCCTCCCCTCCCGGCTTCCCCTCCCTCCCTCCTTGCCTTCCTCCCCCCCCGTACTCCTGTCCCTTCCCCCTCACTCTCCCATTTACCTATCCTCTCTCTCTCTCTCTCTCTCTCTCTCTCTCTCTCTCTCTCTCTCTCTCTCTCTCTCTCTCTCTCTCTCTCTCTCTCTCTCTCTCTCTCTCTCTCTCTCTCTCTCTCTCTCTCTCTCTCTCAGCCATTGGCGTTGTACATGAGATATGACTCCATGCACATGTTACTTGTCTATAATGTAATGGCAGATAACCCGAAAGTTTATGCTAAGTATGGTAGGGTGTTTATGCACACGACAGTGATACCTGTTCCAGCGTAATTGGCTGTTCCTTAATTAAGTGTTGTCTGAGTTTTGTTGGGTAATTATACAACCATTGAAAGTTGTATATGACCCTCTTCCCCAGAGGCCACGTTGTGCGTATGATGGGATAAGGTAGCTGTGGCTTGATCATTTATAAGACATTGGTTTGAAGTCTGAAAGGAATTAGGATGGAACTGGAGCGGGGATTCAAGAGCAGAGTAAGAACGTAAAACAAATGTCGAATAAGAAATACATAAATATATTAATTCTGACGTTAGGAGCGTCGATAGCGATGACGGGGATGAGGTGTTTCTCGATAGTGATGATGATTAGAATGCAATATGTTTGTCAGTTATTATGCATTATTAATCCACCCAACATATACCCGCTGTCTATCTTTGTCTGCAATGATTTTTTAACACATGTCTACAAGAACGCTATTTGTATGACACTCTCCTCCTAACGTCAGAATTAATGTATTTCTTATTTGACATTTGTTTTACGTTCTTACTCTGCTCTTGAATCCCCGCTCCATTTCCACCCTTATTCCTTTCCGACTCCAAACCGATGTCCTATAAATTATCAAGCCACAGCTACCTCATCCCATCATACGCACAACGTGGCCTCTGGGAAAGAGGGTCATATACAATTTTCAATGGTTGTATAATTACCCAACAAAACTCAGACAACACTTAAGCAACAACCAATTACGCTGGAACAGGTATCACTGTCGTGTGCATAAACACCCTACCATACTTAGCATATACTTTCGGGTTATCTGCCATTATAGACAAGTAACATGTGCATGGCGTCATATCTCATGTACAACGCAAGTGGCCGAGTGAGAGAGAAGAGAAGCTCTTGCCAGCTTCGCCGTCAAAGCCAGGAGTAAACTCCTTCATTAAACACACTTGGCAATGCACTCTACTGCCATAAATTAGGGGACGGTGTCAGACAAGCTGTGCTAAACTGTCATTTTGATCCGACTGTTTGTTTAGAAGATATTTCGAAAAACTATGCATCATGGGTAGGGTACGCCGTAGGTCCAATGAAAAGTGAAATATAGATTATTTCGAATTTGGCAGGGTGTTTTCTTATGTAAAATTGAATTTTAAGGGTAGTTTATTCGCTTCAACTTTTTGGTTTGAGCACTTCTTGCTATGCAAAAATGGACTTTTATATTTATACGCCAAACATAGCTTAAAGTGCGATTTTGCATAGTAAGAATTGCTCAAATGCAAAAATGGAATAACATAAAATCGTCTTAGAATTTCATTTTACATAGGAAATTGGCATGCCAAAGTTGAGAAAAAGAATTTTTGTTATACGGCGTACCCTAACCAGGGTACCAAAATAGTTGGATTGGGTTACGATGGGAGGAAGGACAAGACCAGGGCGATGGTGCCCGACAGCTATGGGAAACTGCACCCAAGGTTGATCAGGGAGGAGCATGTGTCAGTGACAGAGGAGCCATCTGGAAGGTACCTTTGGCACTTTGTACCAGAGGACCCGGTGCCACCTGAGAAGCCTGCGTTCAAGGTGGCTCAGGCTCTCTATGATCTGCTGGTGACATACGACTCCACCGACTCACTGATCGTACTGCAAGGTGACTCAACTAGGGCCAACACGGGGTGGAAGGGTGGTACTCACGCCCATTTGGAGAAGATGCTGGGACGCAAGCTCTTCTGGAGTATATGCATGTTGCACACAAACGAGTTGCCCCTGTGCCACCTTATCACCAGCATCGACGGGCCTACTTCATCTGACACTGGCTTCACGGGTCCAGTGTGCAGTCTGCTGTCCAGCGTGAATAAGATGCAGTACAACGCAGAGTTCAGAGGAGTGCCAGGCGGTGAAGATCTCACGGAGATACCGGAGTATATCCTGGTCAACAGGTCCACTGACCAGCAGGTCTCCTACCAGCTGGTCCAGGCTGTGAAGCAGGGCGTTCTCCCGTCCGAGCTGCAGGAGATCAAGTGTGGCAAGGTGTCCCACTCCAGATGGCTCACCACAGCCCAGTCGCTCGTGTAAATGTGGACCAGAAAGCATGGACTGACTGGCAAAGAACTGAACACCCTGGAAATCCTAGTCAAGTACTGCCTGCAGGTGTACTTCAAACTCTACTACGACATCAAGGTTCACCACAGACTAGAGGACGGCCCCAAGCACATCCTCACGCAGCTCAGAGTGATGAGGTCGCAGCCCAAGAAGGTCCAAACAGCTGTGACCTTCTACGTGCGGACAGGAGCATGGTTCGCACACTCAGAATGTGTCCTCCTCTCGCTGATGGCGAGTCAGAGTGAGGACGACCGCAGGTTCGCCGTGACCCAGATTTTGAAGCTGAGGGCTGGCGAGGACTATGGGGACACCAGTGTAAGACCTCGCATCACACCCAAGCTGAACTTGTCAGCCACCAGCTTGCAGACACTGATCAGCTGGCAGCCTGGCCAGGTGCACGAGCCGGCATTCACCTGTTCACTGTCCGGGGATCAGATCCAGGAGATCCTGGTCAAGCCGTACGAGGTTCCGGAGTTCTCTATCCACACTCAGAGCACCGAAAGAGTCGTGAAGCAGGTGACAGAGGCTGCGGCAGCAGTGGTGGGGCAGCAGGCCAGAGACGGGTTCATCCGGGCTCGGGCCCACCACCGGGAGACTATGCCCTGCTTCAGGTCTAAGAAGGACATGATGGACACGTTCTAGGCCAACGTAGAGGCTGTGACACTGGGATGTAGTGCCTGATGAACCAACTGATCAGAAAGAGCTTACCACGTTAGTCATTTGGAACTCATATTGGTGCATGATGCAATACACAGGACCAACCGGACACTGCGTACTCATTTAAGCCTTATTCGATAAGGGTGTAATAAAAAAGTGCGATTTTGCATAGTAAGAATTGCTCAAATGCAAAAATGGAACAGGATAAAATCGTCTTAGAATTCCATTTTACATAGGAAATTGGCATGCCAAAGTTGAGAATTTTTTTGTTTGTTATACGGCGTACCCTAAATTCATGGGGTCTGAAATGGATAGTAGATTCTAGAAGGTAGAGTCCACTCGATTTATGGACGCCATGTTGTCTCCTTTAGCCGCACCGCTCACCCTATATATACTCTCTCTCTCTCTCTCTCTCTCTCTCTCTCCTCTCTCTACCTCTCTCTCTCTCTCTCCCTCTCCTCTCTCTCTCTCTCTCTCTCTTCTCTCTCTCTCTCTCTCTACTATATATATATATATATATAATATATTTATATATATATATATATATATATATATATATATACAGGGAGGTCCCAAAGATACGAGCAGTTAGGTTCCACCTGGCATACTCGTAAAGCAAAATCTCGTATAGCAAAATACATAACTAATGGTAAAATATAGGTTTCCATCAAAGACATGTTTTTCAAGCTAAAATAAACTATACCAAACACAACAAACACACAGCGTCTATATTACCCACACTGCACTACCTATAGCACAGCTATACAATATGTACACCACGTGGTCACACCACGGCACCACACCACCGCACCACCACACCACCACACAAAACACAGTGAATTAAGAGTGTGACAGCACAGTAGGACAGAGCACAAATAAATCACAATAAGCACATTAAGTAAACCAGCAAATCACTAAAATCGACTCACAAGGCACAATACAAGCAAAAAAGACGTTGTACTGTAGGGGACGCCGCGTGATATAAGAGAGGGTAGGGTAGGTAAGGGACAAAGGAGGGGTGCGCAGACCTCTTCCACTGCCCACAAACTCGTCTCTGCGCATCTGAATCATTGTACATCATCATACAGCCCAGATGCATACGTGGTAGGGCGCGCATTTTGAACTTGGTAATTTTACTCACCCCAGTTTGAATGTCGTAGCACTGGATTTTCGATCTCGTATATTGAAAATAAACCGTAATTTACTCAGCTCGTATCATTGATTTCTCGTATAACGGGACCGCCCTGTATATATATATATATATATATATAATATATATATATATATATATTATATTATATTATATATAAAATTATATATTATATATATATATATATATTAATATATATATTATATATATATATGCTAGAGAAAACACAAGAGGATAAGGAAGTTATAAAAGAGCCAATAAGATTTTAGGAAAAAACATGGAATTGGAAGCATTTGTTGATAAAGTGTGCGTCGGTAGAAACGAAGTAGCAACAACTTTTGCACAAATACTGAAAAGAATAATAAGACCAAGGAAGGTACGTACTGCTTAAATAGGAAGTAATAGGTAATAAAGGGTTACAATTAATAGTTATCAACCTGAATAACAAGTTGGTAACAAGTGGGGCTCCACAAGGATATGTTTTGGGTCCAATACTATTTTTGATTTACATCAATGACTTAGATAGTGGGATTAATTATCAGCGATATCAGCAAGTTTCCTGATGATACTAAGGTAGGTAGGATTATTATATATCACCGTCAAGCATAGTAAACATATTGCAGCGGAGACTTAGACAAATTAAATGAGTGGGTAGTCAGCTGGCAGATGGAATTTAATATTGATAAGTGTAGCGTAATGATTATTGGTAGAAAAAACCCTGGTAATAGATACACTATACGCAATATATCGCTGAAAAGATCAGAAAGTGAGAAAAATCTGGGAGTGCGGGTTAGCTCAGACCTCCGTCCTAGGAAACAATGTATTGAGGCTAGAAATCGAGCTAATAGGGTGTTAGGATTCATTACCAGGATTGTTAAAAGTAGAAATGCTGAGGTTATTCTAAAGCCTTATTTGGCACTAGTCAGACCTCACCTAGACTATGCGGTTCAGTTTTGGTCTCCGTAGTATACTATGGATGTATATTACGTAGTATACTCCTATATACAGGATGGATATAGCCTTATTAAAATTAGTGCAGAGAAGGATGACCAAAATGATACAGGGGATGCGTAACTATAGTTATGAGAAGATATTAAAGCTATTGAATTTACACTCACTCGATAGGCGTAGAGTAAGGGGCGATCTGATAGAAGTTTAGACGTGGTTAAAGGGATACAATAAAGGAGATGTGGGAAAAGTTTTTACGGCTAGTAATAAAGGTAGAACAAGAAGTATCGGATTCATACTGAAAAAGCGTAGATTTAAAAATGAAATAGGGAAAAACTGGTTCACAAATAGGGTGGTAAATTATTGGAATGGATTCAGCCGTCAGGTAGTTAGTGCGGAATCGTTAGGGAGCTTTAAAAGAAGGCTCGATACATTTCATGGATGGGGATGAAAGGTGGATGTAGGTAGTGTTAAGTTACAGGAACTACCTAGTATAGGTCTCACGGCCTCTTGTAGCCTCCTTATTTTCTTATGTTCTTATGGAGTAAGCAACGGTGAGGGTTTTCTGCAAGGTTATAACAAGAGGAAAGTGACCGCTTACAAGCAAAAATCTCGCTTGTCCCCCCCGCAGAAAAGGCCTTAGGTAACTTATAATCATAAGGCTCCATGAATTTTCCTTAATCCTCGTCCACCATATATTTTATACTAACTTTCATGGTAAATAGGAGTGAACTTGAACACCTAGTATACACCTAGAATATACTCAGTTAACAAGTAGCTACTTAGTATGAGAGTGAGACGATGGGATGTTTAAGAAAAGACAAAACAAACATATGGAAGGTATGAAAAGTGGATGCAGTTGATGTATACGTATTACAGGCAGAGGTGGGCATCGCAATTTTTTTTCCAATTCCGCAATCGCAATTCCGCAATTCCGACCTGCACCAGTCCGCAATCGCAATTCCGCAATTTTTTTCACATAGGCCTTTTCGCAATCGCAATTCCGCAATTCCGCAATTCCGCAAACTAATTTTGACACCTACAATTAAAACAAAACACTTACAATTAAAACAAAAAATGTCTATAGACTCTTAAACACCTACAATTAAAAAAAAAAATGTCTCAAGACTTTTTATTAGTGTTTATTTTTAATACTTCTGTATTCCTATTGTTTCTGTCTATATATACTTGTTACTTGTCATTCACAATTTAGTCTGTCTCTTTTAGTGTTTTTCTTTACTTTTACACTACACAGTCTACTGGCTAGTAATCACTAGGTGACTAGGGTATCTATATGAAAGAGGGTAACGCCATTCATAGGCCTATGTTAAACGCCACTGGGCGCCATCTTAGCGCCAGGGGCTCTTCGTTCACCCAAGACCCGCGGAAGTTCTCAAGGCATGACCCCGCAGTATATCATGTTATACATGTATAAAGGATATACTGTTATCTTCGGAAATGTTTGTTCTATAAGATTATCACATAAAACACAGTAAAACACATTAAATAAAGGCCATTATGAGACTGAAGAAATATGCATGAACTTAAAATTCACTTAAACGCATCGTCATGTAAAACTTTGTGGGAAAAACATATTACATGGAAGATATCAATAGAAGCAGAATTGTATTAGCTTTCCATGATATATTTCGTTTTCTGATAAATGCAGTAGTACCTTGCAAAAATGAGCGTTAACTAAATAAATCGCCGCGCAGGCCGCTCTCTGTGATGACTGTGTTCACAAATAATCAAATATATATTGGATATATATCGCCTTTTATTCAGCCTTTATAACAATTTTTTTATGTTTTAACTTTTAACTAGTAAATTAAAGGATAATTATAGTTTCACCCAACCAAACGATTTTCTGATGCGCCTTATGTATATAAGGCGCATCAGAAAATCGTTGGTTGGGTGAAACTATAAATTGACCAAATTAAATTTACTAAATACTCAGTAGATAAGGAATAACTTACTTGTCCAAGTGACTCAAGTTAGCTGGAAGCTTCTCTCCAACTGTTTCCTGGCCCTGCCTGCTCTCACGCTCAGTGCTCTGGCTGAGAGGCTGAGTGCTGGGGAGATCATCCTGAGCCTCCAAGTCACTTCTGACACAATCCCCACTTCTAACACTATCAGTATCCAGTGTATCCACACTCATACTCCTACTCCTAGGCGACGGAGATGGCGACAAAAACTTGTCCATTCTGGTTAAATTTGCTAATTTTCAGAAGCAAAAATAGGCTTAATAAACGGCGTTTAGTAAATAAACAACTATTTTGATTCTGTCTAATTTGTAATTTCAGTAATTTCAAATTTGTCTTATATTTTGCAGATTGTGCTCATATAATTAGCGTTTAGTAAACGCTAATTATATGAGCACAATCTGCAAAATATAAGACATATTTGAAATTACTGAAATTACAAATTAGACAGAAGGAAAAATAGCCGTTTATTTACTAAACGCCGTTTATTAAGCCTATTGTTATCCTATATATAAGTTAATAAACCCGTTTATTAACCACAATAGACACTGGTTAGTGGTTACTAACCACTAACCACTGCCAGTAACCAGTGTCTATTGTCTAATTTGTGCAATCTTAGTACTTCACTAACACAGCAACAGTGTATGTAGGATAAATCAGTAATCACACACACGGCCAGCGTAGTGAGCGTAAACGCTCTCAATCCCAAGTCCCAGAACGCACTGACTGAGTGAGTGACTGTGCTACACTAGCTACAACACTAGCTAGCGATGCTTGGACGATGCCTGCTTGGTCTTGGTACGAAGACCGTTTTTTCTCGCAATTGAAAACTGATTGGTTTCTGCGACAAAAACACAACAAGCTTGGTAGGGGCCGAAATAATAATCAGTCCAAAACATTGCAAACAATATAACAAAGCAGTATAACACAACATTTCAGCAAGTGTTATTGGAGTGGTCTTCGTTTAAACCAAGACGGTGCTTGGACGACAAAAACACGGCTCATGGCAGTTGGCAGTGTCGTCTCCACCATATTTTGGTGGGAACTTATGTTCACGCGGGCACTTGCCATTTGAAGGTGGTGATCGTCACAATTATAGCGATTGCGTTTCAAAAAATTTTTGGCGGTCCGCAACCGCAATTCGGCATTTTTCAGGCATCCGTAATTGCGCAATTCCGCAACCGAATTACCCATTCCGCAAGTTATTGCGATTGCGCTTTAAAATTTTGGCGGTCCGCAATTCGCAATTCCGCAATTTTTTCAGGCATCTGTAATTGCGCAATTCCGCAACCGAATTACCATTCCGCAAGTTGCGGAATTGCGGAATTGCGGACTAAAATTGCGGAATGCCCACCTCTAATTACAGGAACTACCACGTGTAGCCTATGTGTATATACTAGCCTCTTGTTGCTTTCTTATGTTCTGATGTATTGTAGTGTCTGACAACACAACAATGAAACATACCTGATACATAACAGATGAACAAGAAGGTGTTCATCCTAAACGATTTATTTTGTTTACCCATAATTTCCTTCTTTTAGGGCTTGCAGAGAATCTGTAGAGCTTGAAATCCTTCTCAGACCTATGACACGGCATGACACTGTTTATAAGAAGCAAAAATAGACTGAGAACCTCCGCAGGTCTAGATGAACGGAGACCCTGGCCTCAAAATGGCGCCCAGTAGCGTTTGATATAGGACCAACGGGTGGCGTAACCCTTCTTTATACAGAGACCAGAACACTTCCTAATGGTAACTAATGGTTGCTAATGATTATAAAATTTCCTAATGGTTTTCCTAATGATAACATTATTGAAAAATTATACCTACACAACGCAAAATTTCAGTGATATATGTGCACTAGCCGCAATGTTCTTTGCTGATGATGGAATTATCCTGACACCAAGTGAAGAAGAAGCAAAAGAAAGCATTAAGCTCTTAATTGAAATTGCAAAAGAATGTGGCCTAGTGAAACTCAACAAAGAAAAAAAGCAGTTTGCTGATCTTCAACTCAGACAGCAATGCTGAAAGCATAGAGGAAATCAAAGTCTCAATAGAAATTAAATATCTTGGAATAAAGATAACAAACAAGAGGAACCTACTATCAAAAATATAAAAAAATCTGAACAGGAAGCAAATAAATATGCAAATATAATACCATCAGTCACAAGAAGAAACTGCAATAAAGTACTAGTAGTAGTAATAGGAAGCACCTACTGGAAAAGTGTTGTCTTACCTGTAATAATGCATGGAGAGGAAATAAAAAATTATACCAAAGAGCATTCAAGCAAAATGCAAAGGGCAGAAAGTAGAGCTTACAGATATATAATTAATGCCCCAAAATATAGACCAATAAGCACTCTTAGGTGAGAGATAGGAGCATCCTCACATGAAGCAAGGGATATGAAAACTAAACTTAATTATATTAGACACATCATGCAGGACGACAATTAACTGCTAAAAGCGATCTTAGAAGACATGGTGGAAAGATCCAAAGATCCATTGATAAAAACTGTAAAGAAATATATGAAAGAAGTAAATTTAAACCTAAACAAAATTGGAAATATCAAGAAAGAAGAAATCAACCACATAATCAAGGAATGGGACTCAGAATGTTGGGAAGCAGAGCTGGAAACAAAACAAAACTTTAGACATATACATAATATACAAGAAAGAAATTGAGACATAAACATTAATCTATGACAACACAATAGCTTCTGATTTATTATTTCAATCAAGAACAAACACACTTAACCTAGGATGGAGAGGAAATTACAACAAAGAAGAAACAATCTGCCCATTATGCAAATATGAAAATTAAGACTTACAACATTTCCTGCTACACTGTCCAGGATTACAGGAACACAGGAACACATGTCTAAGCCTTCAACAACCCTACCAGGAAAATATTTTTGAAACATTTCTTCTGTTCAACAAAAAACATGCCAAACAAGAGGAAAGCAAGAGGACATTATTATCGATGTTAAACAAAAGAAAAAAACATTATAAAGCAGCAGCAACAATAACAAAAGCAGCAGTAACAAAATATAATAAAATAGTATAAAATATATAAAATAAAACAAATGGGCTGCCGTTACAGGAAGGCAACACCCCAACAACATCATCTGATCTGATCTGTATGAACATGAAAATTACGACAGAAGATAGCAAGAGAAGCAACATTGCGCCGGTGATTTAAAGATTGAAGACAGTCAGTCAGAGGAGAGAGAGTTCATGAGACGAAAAGAACAGCTTGAGAACAGTGGCAGAAGCAACATCATCTGATCTGATCTGGCACACACACACACACAGTCACACACACACACACACACACACACGATAACATTTTACTTCTCTTCCGCCTTTCTAAGCAAAAAATAGAATAATAGAGTTAAGTCAGAAGACATGATGATTACCTCTCTCCCTCTCTCTCTCTCTCTCTCTCTCTACAGGTGCAAAAGAGACAGGTGTTTCGCGAAGCAGTGTTGCCAGCTAAGGGCGGCATCATACCCTTAGGAGCCTTTACCCCCCAGCGCCTTCACTACAACCTTCTGGACAAGCTTGGGATTGAGGCTCCAGACGGCACGGTGTTCATGGCAAGGTGGGAATACATATGAATACATAGGAATAACAGATACCGAGACCTATTGGTTTATAACGAGGATATCTGCTGAACTACGTAATACTAACTATTAAACTACATAGGCGTATTTTGTGCATGCCCTTGCAAGTAAAATTTTACTTATTTAAGCTCCGCCCACTTATTTTTTACTCTTTTGCGTGTACACAAAACTGAGCAGAGTCACTCCCGGCAGCGGAATTTACTCTTTTCCTGTAAAATTATACAGTCGTGGGTGTGGGTGGTGGTTTCAAGAGCCTAGCCAATCAGATCGCGCGCATGAGAAAATCTTATCAGAACTCCTCCCGTAAAAGTTTCTCTTTTCCTTTAATTCTCATCCAATTCAACATTCATTACATGCGCACGACATGCAAAGGATACTGTATTTAATTAGGAGTAGGTTCAACACGTTGATCGGATATATACAACAACTCAACAGTTAATGATGTCACAAATATTAATATTCTCCAGCGACATCTGGGAACAATTTTTCCACTCCCTCCAATCTTTCAATGCGTCCGAATCCTTGTTAAGACTTGTGGCTAGCACGATAAAACTTGTAATTTGGCCATAATACAACATAATACATAATACATATAATAAACAGTCTCTTTAGTAATAGTTATAATTACTTTAAAAATGCAATGTAACTGGTACATTTGTCATAACTTACACAGGAATGTCACCCACAAAATGTACATAATGGATATACGAACACCTCCACAGTCCTCCAGTGAGGCGAGGTGAGGTGCTCTGAGGTGCTCTCAGGGTTCCTCATGCGTTCGCCGATTTCGGCAGCTGGCGGCCCTCTACGCATGGCTGTAGCTCCGAAACTAACCACAGGATTTTCTTGAAAATAACCTCATTGTGATTCCCACACAAAGTTACCCTGATAGTAGTCACCGATACCCTTACCTAACCTAACCTAACCTAACCTAACGTTTTTCTAACCTAGCCTAACCTATAGCGGTCTGCCGAAAAGGGCGAACGCCTGGAGATTTGAGGCAGGAGCAGAAAAGAGAAAAGAGGAGAAGAGAAAAAAAGGGAAGAGAAAGAAGGAAAGAAATGGAAAAAGAAAGGAAAGGGAAGGGAAAGGAAGAAAAGAGAAGAGAGGAAAAGTGATATATGTAAATGATAAATTGTTGCTGTCTTCCATGATGGCAACATGATGTACCATGATTCCGTACGTCTTCGAATTACAGTTGGGTAATTTTTTTAAGGTTGTGAGAGCGAGGTCTGTCTGGCTCTCCCAGTGAATGTACGATACATTTTCCTTCGGCTCCGTCTGTAGAAGCGTCTGGCAGCGCTACAATCGTATTTTGTGATGGCAAGCAGGGGCGGAGCTTAAATAAGTATAATTTTACTCCGAAAGGACACTACAAAATACGCCTCATTCAAAGAGGCGTATAATTCATTCCGCCTCAAATTCATGTAAGAGGACAGTTATAAAAAAAATATACCATGGCCCTAAAGAAGATAAGAGACATATAGAAGTTTCGCAAAGAATGATAGGATATGAAGTATGCTAACTGATGCAACCACTAATACTAATCGGTCCGGGGGACGTTATAATATAATTCGCAGGGCAATATCAAATCCCATTTACAGTTTTACTTTACTGTACGCGTTTAGTCTGTTTATAAATTAAGCTTTTGTGCTGGCTTCGACAACATTTGCTGGTAATTTGTTCCACCGATTAACAACTTTAACATTGATTTTTTTTTTGCGGAGATCTGTGATGAAACGTTGACCATTCAGTTTTAAACCGTTGTTTCTTGTTGCCACTTGAGGAGAAAGCTCCAATAGGTTCTCTTGATTAATGACAATGAGAGGAGGAGTAGGAGGAGAAGGAGTAGGAGAAGGAGGAGGAGGAGAAGGAGGAGGAGGAGGAGGAGAAGGTGGAGGAGGTGGAGAAGGAGGAGGAAGAAGGAAGAAGACTATAATACAGCTACTAATGAAAATTATATAAGGAAGACTGGAGGAAGAGGAGGAGGAGAAGGAAGAAAGAAATCCAGACATGAGTAGAAAAAGAAGATTAGTTATGCTTGAATAACAACAACTACAATAATAACAATAATAACAATAACTTTAACCTCAGATCATGACCTTAGATATTTGGCAGGGAATTCGACAATCGTTTAGGCCGAATTGACCCAGAGGACGAAGAGGAATTACTGCGGCTGTTCCCTTCACCCCTCTACCCTGGAAATGGTCTAGCCCACAGCAATCCTAAACCCCTGGTGAGTGGTAGTAGTAGTAGTAATAGTAGTGGTAGTACGTAGTAGTAGTAGTAGTGGTGATGGTGGTTGTAGTAGTGATAGTGGTAGTAGTTGTAGTGGTAGTGGCGAGGTGGTTGCAGTAGTAGAAGTAGTGGTAGTAGTAGTAGAGTAGTAGTGGTGAGGTGGTTGTAGTAGTAGTAGTAGTAATAGTAGTGGTAGTAGTGGTATTGGTATTGTTTGTAGTGGTAGTGGTAGTAGTGGTATTGGTATTGTTTGTAGTAGTAGTGGTAGTAGTAGTAGCAGCAGAAGTAGTAGTAGTAGTAGTTGAGGTAGTAGTACCATGGCAGCTTCACACCTTTGGTCTTCACTACGTCAGGCGGGATGGATCCCAAGGCCAAATGCTTCTATTCAAGATTAGCAGATGTAGTGGCAGAAAAGAAGCACCAGCCAAGGAGCCACGTTGTCGCCTGGATGAGATGCCGTCTCTCCTTCTCCCTGCTCAGGTCTGCCCTCCTATGTCTCAGGGGTACTAGATATTCCGCCCCCACAACCATCGATATAGCTGGCCTGAACTACCAGGCCACTGTAGTGGAGAGCGGCATATTAGTGTAGGTGATGTAGAGAGGAGAGTAATTAATAGATAAGTAGTAGTAGTCTATGGTTGGATGCCACATTCAGTAGCGACCTGAGTTGGGGCTACTGATCTCCAATTAGTGTAGCCCGCATATATTTCATAAATAAACATGTGGTGGAGGTATCATTTAGTAGTTGAAAAAAGTAGTAGTAGTAGTAGTAAAAGTGATGGTTTAGTTTAGTTTAGTTTATTGCCATATCTTTAGAAGTACATATATTATATAATTATATACAAATGTGATCTTAGGCATTAGTCCGCCGAGCAACAGCTCCCTGGCGGACAGGAACAGTGTACAAAATATTATAAATATATGAAGGGCGGCAATAATAAAATATATTTACAAATAAAAAAAAAATGTTAACTACCATAGCAATTACCCAAGTTGATTGATACAATTAAACACTAATTTTGCTACTGAAAATACTAATGATGTGAAGAATATTCATATTAATCCCTAATGTTTTGATTCTGTTGATGGAAAAAGTAAGTCTTAAGTCTATTTTTAAATGTATTAAAATTGTTAATACTTTTCAAATTGTTTGGTAAATTGTTCCAACAATTAGGACCAACACAGTGCAGTGAATGTTTATATAATGTTGTTCGTGGTTGTGGACATATCAGGTCAATATGGTTTCCCCGCGTACCTTGACTGTGGTGAAGAACTTTAAATAATTTATTACTATCACTACTATCATTTATACCATTGTAAATTGTAAGTACAAGAAAATATTTTTTTAAAAACTCAAATTTCAGTAACCCTAAATCATTAAATAATAAATCTGTATGATCATACTTGCCTTTAAAGGTAATTGTTCTTATTATTTTCTTTTATGCAATGAAAACATCTTTTACAGTGGAAGGCCAAGTACATCCCCAGACAGACAAACAGCAAATTATATATGGATAACATAAAGAATAGTATATGCTTCGCAAAGCTTCAGTCGTTAAGTTGTGCCTAATTCTGTATAAAATTCCACACATTTTTGATAAGTTCAAATTTACAGATTGTATATGTTTTTTCCAATTTAAATTTTCGTCAATAATAACACCCAGAAATCTAATGTAAGTGACTCTCTGAATTTCATTTTCTCCAAGGTAAACTGAGCCTAAAATATTAGCAACAGAACGATTTTGAAAGAGTATATAATTAGTTTTTCTTATGTTTACAGATAGTTTATTAGCTAAAACCCATTTCGATATATTCTCTAGTTCACTATTAACTTTAACATGTAACTGATCTAATGCCCTATCTTTTAAGAGAAGATTTGTGTCGTCTGCAAAGATAACATAGCTGAAGTTATAACTGGCATTACAAATATCATTAATATATACCAAGAATAGTAAAGGCCTCAAAATTGATGGTGGTAGTAGTAGTAGTGGTAGTAGCAGTAGTAGAAGTGGTGGTGGTAGTAGTAGCAGTAGTAGTGATAGTAGTGGTGGGGAGGTGGTAATGGTAGTACTACTAGTAGTGGTGAGGTGACTGTAGTGGTAGTACTAGTAGTAGTAATTGTAGTAGACTAGTTATGGTGTAGTAGTAGTAGTAGTAGTGATGGTGGTGGTGTAGTAGTAGTTGTAGTAGTAGTCAGGGGCGCCCACAGAGATACCTGTAGTGGACACACATATTATATAGGGCCCACTGTTGATGGGTGTGGGTGGCGAGCGAAGCGACCCTACTCAGCTGGGGGGTCCGGGGGGGGCGCTGAAAGCCCCCCTAGATTTTTTTTGCAGTTTTGATCAATTTTAGGTGCATTTTGGGGCCTCATAGGGCCTTATAAGGGGCCCCTAGGGGGGCCCTTATAGGGGCCCACACATGCCTGGAGGCTTAGTGGACGCACGTGCGTCCAGTGCGTCCACCTGTGGGCGCCCCTGGTAGTAGTGATGGTAGTGGTGTTGTAGTAGTAGTAGTAGTAGTAGTAGCAGTAGTGATGGTGTAGTAGTAGTAGTAGTGATGGTGTAGTAGTAGTAGTAGTAGTAGTAGTAGTAGTAGTAGTAGAAGTAGTAGTAGTAGTAGTGATGGTGTAGTAGTAGTAGTAGTAGTAGTAGTAGTAGAAGTAGTAGTAGTAGTAGCAGTAGTGCTAATAATTATATTGCAAAAACTGCTATAACAAAAATGTGAATTAATAACTAACCCTCTCTTCTTCCTCCTCCTCCTACCAGAAAACCACCTACCTCCTCCGTCGCCCCGTCTTCACCCTCCTCAAGCCTGCCCCTCCCCCCTTCATTACCCGCCTCGCCCCCCTCAACACAGTGTACGGAAGGGGCGCAGAACCCCTCTAAGATGCGAGTGAGACGAGGACCTTACGATACACACACACACACACACACACACGCACACACACACACACAGTCAGTCAGTCAGTCACACACACATACATACACAGTCACACACAGTCACACACACAGTCACACACACACACACACATACACACACACACACACACACACAGTCACATACACACACACACACACAGTCACACACACACGCACAGTCACACACACACACACACACACATTCACATACATACACACACACACACACACACACACTACGGGGAACTCCGTAGTGTAAAGGTTAGCACGCTCGGCTCACAACCGAGAAATCCCGGGTTCGATCCCCGGGCGGAGCGAAGACAGACGGGTGGTCCTCTTAAAACCCGAGCCCCTGTCCACCCATCAGTGAATGGGTACCGGGTGTCAGCCGGGGGTTTGTGACCCCCCTCCCGGGGTGGTGGCTTCGGCCAACACTAAGCACTAAGGAAGAATGATAAAATAAATGTTGATATGGAGTCGGGGCCATACGAGCGTTGCTCGCCCTGTAAAGTATAACTAGATGAATACACACACACACACACCTTGAATTTAGTTTTTATGCTCACGTGATTTGACTTTTGGACAAGTATCTCCTCGATCCTCCTCCTCCTCTTGACTTACTTTCTCCTCATAATTCCTTCTTACAGTTCAACTTCTTCTTCCTTCTTGACTTAATTTCTCCTTCTTCCTCCTTTCAGTTCAACTCCTTCCTTCTCTTTCTCTTCTTCTTCTTCTTCTTTTTGACTTACCTTCTCCTTCTTCTTCCTTTCAGTTCAACTCCTTCCTTCTCTTCCTCTTATTCTTCTTATTCTTCCTTCTTATTTCTTACCTCATAAACAACGGCCTTTTAAGTTAGTTCTCTCTTCTATATTCTTTTCTTTTTTCTTTTTCTTTTCAATATTATCCTTGTTGCACTATTTATAATTTTGTTTAACGGTACTGGCATGTGTGTGTGTGTGTGTGTGTGTGTGTGTGTGTGTGTGTGTGTGTGTGTGTGTGTGTGTGTGTGTGTGTGTGTGTGTGTGTGAATAAATGTTTACAGCATATTGTTTGTTCTCATTCCTTTCCATAACCTAATATACGTGGAATTATCATTATCTCTACTACCATTAATTACCAATGGTATATAATTGTTTATGCGACGGAGATTAAAACAGGGGCAACGTGCAGCTTAGCGTATGCCCCCACCTTAATATGGTTGCTTGATGTCATTTAATTAACTTATTTATCGGGTTATCTATCTATTGATTTATATATTCAACAGTTTTCATAGATATCTTAATAAAAGGTTTTAAATACTGTTACTACTACCTAATATTATTGTTACAACTATTGCTATAACTACTGTTGTTAATAATGATGATGATAATAAAAATAATAATAATGATTCATAAGCTGAGAATGTACTTTGGTTTTATAATTTTTCATACATCCGGCCTTTTCCTTAAAAACATGTGGCTCGGAAAACCCCCAGACCAATTCGTGCACAAAAAAAAAAAAAAAAAATCATTAAAGGCGTTTTCTGCGGGGGAGCAAGTGAAATTTCGTTTGCAATCGAAAAAATTTCGATTGCTCAAATTTCGCTTGCTGTTCAATCATCCAGGGAAGATGATTGCCCGACCCGCAAGAATTTGTTGCAGCAGCAAGCGAAATGTTTGTTTGGGCACTGTCGCGTTCGGCTGATGTGGCAGTGGTATGTGCTTCAATAAAATGTGACAGTTTAGTTAAAATCAATCACTCCTTCTTATTTTAATATCTTATTCTATAATCTTGAATCAGGTAAGTGAGGTTGCGGCGTGTAATTAAGGATAAAATAACCGGCACATCTTTACATATTCCTATATATGCATTCAAACAGTCTTTACACACACAATAGAGTGAACAGCCTCCGTCGGCTATCTTCCATCATCCTGTCCACTTGTGCATTCCTCAGTTCCAAGCTTCTGTGCTGCTTTATTGACAATATGAGCGTCACTTTTAGGTAAGAACATAGAGCTGATCCAGCATAAAATCACTCGAGAAACTTTGGTCCGCCGCCATGTTTTGTTTACATCTCAGCCGCCGCCCTGCCATCTCAGGAGCAAGCGACGGAAATGTTTTCTGCGGGGAACAGCAAGAGGAAAGTGACCGCTTGCAAACAATTTTTTTTCGCTTGCAAGCGAAATCCCCCGCAGAAAACGCCTTAAGTCACGCCATATGAAAAAAAATATACTTTAGTCTATCACTTATCTCGTGTCGGACATGAATGGGCAGATGGCTCGTTGAGCTGAGTACTTTGGGCAGTTGTTCACGGTGGACCCAGCAATTGGTCAGCTTCACACCACTGGATTACGGACAGTGGATGCCAATTCTCCCAAGGCCAGGAAATACAGGTCAGCCCACCAGCCGTCCCTAGGGAATTTTGTCCACGTGAACACTTAATGGGAGGGACATGCTGACGTTGCCTAAAATAGACGGACAAGAGATGAAGTGGCGGGCAAACTGGCTGAAACTGCCCTCTACCCCTCGATCGCTATATTTTGTGACGTCAGGGAGCACGGGAACAGGGAGAGGGATTAACTTTATGGGCGCAGGCTGGCCGACCTTCCTTTCTTGGCCTTGAATTATCCCATTGACGAAGCCGCACCCTCTCTGGACGAAGTCAGAGAGGCTGTAGCAAATTTGAGGGGTGGAAAGGCAGCTGGTGTTTGTAATATCAGTGCGGAGCTGGTAAAAGATGGGGGTGAGGCCATGATCCGCGGGTTGCATGCTGTCTCGACTGCCGTGTGGCAATCAGGTACCATTCCTCCTGACTGGAAAAGGGGGCTGGTCGTCCCTATCTGGAAAGGGAAAGGGTACTGTCAGGACTGCAACAATTACCACGGTATTACACTGCTCAGCGTGCCAGGCAAGGTGCTTGCCCATTGATTGCTGACAAGGATGTCAAGGATGAAGGATATCAAGGATGAGATTGGAATATTCCTCCGAGAGTATCAGAGTAAGTTCGCTGAAAATTTCGAGGAAGAAATGTTCACCCTCTCTCTCTTCTATCTGGCAGACATTTCCAGCCATTTGAATGAACTTAACTTGTCCATGCCAGGCATGTTTGCTAACAATCATATTTGTGCAGAGAAGGTAGAAGCCTTCAAGAAGAAGCTCTCACTCTGGAATCATCGAATCCATGGAGGGAATGTGGGAAGCTTTCCTATCCTGGACGAGAAATTTGGGAATAAGACAGTCAGTTCCATGCTTGTAGAAAATATTAACTATTAACTATTAACTATTAACTATACTCTCGGAGGAATATTCCAATCTCATCCTTGATGCTGACAACCTGAAGGAGGTTATTGATCTGCAGGTGAACCAGGGTTGTCAGACAAAATTCCGTACATTACCATTGTCTGGCTTCTGGTGTGATCAGTTGGTAGCGTACCCTGGACTGGCGAGGTCAGCAAGCGCTGGAGATGATAATTCAATTTCCAACTACCTATCTGTGTGAAAAGGCATTCTTCACCATGCTCCAGATCAAAACAATTGCCCGGAACCGCCTTCAAGGTGGGCTGCTCCACGACATGAGGGTGGCTCTGACCAACACAAAGCCACAATTTCAGAAACTAGGCGCACATACGCAACAACAAAAATCACATTGATGAGTGTATGTTCAATTACCCTGCTGTTTATGTTTGAGTGAGCTTGTCCATGCTCTTAAATCTTTTTTTTGTCTTATCTTATTGCTTTTGTCTATAGTATTGTCCTTGACAATACATCCTTGATGTTTTATTTTTGGAGAATGAACAAAATAAATGATCAAACAGTGCTTCACTTCACTTTACTTTATCCTTGTAGAAGTGTCGCAACAGTAGTCGCTAACCAGATGTTAGCCAGAGTTAGGGGGTGCTAGACTTCCTAGACCTGACTACAGGGGGTGCTGAGGTCGGAAAAGGTTAAGAAACGCTGCTCTAGGCCAATGTCTACCAGGAAGGGCTGCGGAATCCATTCTGGAAATGTGTGATCCTTGGGAAAGTTCTTTGTCATGATGGTCTCAAGGTGCGAGAGGTGAGCAACAATATTTTCTACAAGCATGGAACTGACTGTCTTATTTCCAAATTTCTCATCCAGGATAGGAAAGCTTCCCACATTCCCTCCATGGATTCGACGATTCCAGAGTGAGAGCTTCTTGAAGGCTTCTACCTTCTCTGCACAAATATGATTGTTAGCAAACATGCCTGGCATGGACAAGTTAAGTTCATTCAAATGGCTGGAAATGTCTGCCAGATAGAAGAGAGAGAGGATGAACATTTCTTCCTCGAAATTTTCAGCGAACTTACTCTGATACTCTCGGAGGAATATTCCAATCTCATCCTTGATCTCTGCAATACGGGTCAAGATTTTCCCACGTGAGAGCCACCGCACTTCTGTGTGGAAGAGAAGGACTTGATGTTCACTTCTCATCTCCTCACCAAGTAAAGTGAACATTGAGACAGAACAGACAGACATAACTTCTTTGAGGTGAGGCGGCAACGTCTTTGCAGCCAAAGCATGGCGATGGAGAACACAGTGCTTCATGATGATATCTGGTACCCTCTCCTTTATCAAAGCAGTAAAGCCAGACCTATTCCCTATCATGGCTGGCCCGGCTGGGGCACCATCTATGCAGACCGATCCTACCTTCTCCCACTTGATATGATGCTTCTCAAAGAACTCGTCCAAGAGTCGGAATACTTCCGCTGCCTTCATCGTTGTTTGCAATGCCTCGCAGAAGAGGAATTCATCTTAATTTCACCATCCTTGATGTACCGGGTATACAAAATCAGTTGACTCATGTTGGAAACCTCAGTTGATTGATTGCAACTGCAGATTGATGCGGATGGGACTCCTTAATCTCCTGAACAATGTGATCCAATCTGGTATGTCGCAGCTCATATCTGCAACTCTCCATGCGATTACATCATTGGACAGAGGCACTTCTTTCATCTTCTTGGCTGCCTCTGTACCCATAACCAGTTCCCCATAACTCTGTCCCCATCCGAATGGTGCATGGCCAGGTTTAACCAGGTTTTCCGGAGCCGAATGCCTTCTCCCTGATGCTCAGGTATGCCACCTCATAGGAAGCTTGCAGAAGGGGTTTCTGCACTGGCTTGAATCCAAGTCGGGGCAGTGTGCCTTTCTGGTCATATCTAGCTCTCTTAGCTTGCAGGGCCTCGATAGTCTGTTCATGTTCTGCAGCTGGATGCTTCACCTGGTGTTCTCAGAGTCTAGCAGGCTTCAAATTTGAGTTGCAAATAATGAAATGGCAGGTCATACATTGTGCCCGGTCTGGTCCTCCACGATCATCCAGGAGTGCAGTGAAACCATACGTGACATATTTATCACTCCATTTGCGTGTCTTTGGCATTGCAAAATTACACAAGCCTATGGACAAAACAAAGAAGCTGTTAGCAAAAATTCCCAATCAATATTATACATTTAACCTTCAAAATATAATTGATTGCTGCTGTTTTGACCATAGGTAACGTTCCCCCCCCAAAAACTTCATAAAATTGGATCAACTACTTTATGAGTGATGTTAACAGAGAAACAAACAAACAGACACAAACGAACACTTATTATTATTCCACCTTCGGGGGTAGAGGTAATTATAATATGTGTGCAATTCATAGTCATGAGCCAATGATATTTTTAATAAAAACTGCTGAAAGTTTTAATGTTTAGGGAGGGCTCAAACATTTTCCAGGCCCATTAGATTGGTGCAGGTTTGAACAAGCGTCATCAATACATTCATCTATAAAACAAATGATGTGACACATTGAAGAGAGAGAGAGAGATTATGTGAGCGAGTTAGAGTGAATGAGGAAGAGTATACCTTCCAATGGTGTTACCAGTATTACTGGAACTTGAAGTTAAGGCAAAACGCAACGATGCGTAAGCTTGAGCTGTACTGCTACTACGCAACTACTGCCTGCAGCGGCGCGGTCTCATCGTCTTACGTCAGACATCAGCACTCGAGTGAAAGTAGTAAACTCTCACTGAAAGTCAGTATAATGAGGTTGAAGTTTATCAACTAAAAATAGTACTCTTGTCAAAAAGTATCCCTTAAATACTTTTGTATACATTGAGAGGAACTCATGAACATTGCCATATATGCAGCATTTCCCAGCACCCCCTAAAATTGATTTCAGCACTCCCAGGGGGTGCTAGCACCCCAGGTTAAGAAACACTGGCCTAGAGAGTGCCCTGAGGCGCCCCCCAGACATCCCAGTGACAACTTCACTCCTCACTCTGCCACGGTGCGGGCGAGGAATTCCTAAAAAAACGTGTCGTACTGCAATTATTTATAGTATTCAGTTTATTTCGTTATAATGAAGGAGCGAAAACATGCTATAACTAAGTTCTCATTGTGTTATCGACTGGTTAAGGGTGACGCTTTAAGCCTTTTGTGAATTTTTTACCGGCCCTTTGTAATGGCTATTGTACGTCTGGCAGTTTAGTGCATTGATAACTGGGAAATAATTTCAAATAATATTATATTCTAAATCATGATATTATCCATGTTAACTACATCAACTTACATATTCCTTATTAGGTGTATCATTGCGTATTGATGTGTGTTGATAATATGTTGGAAGTTATTGAAATAGGGAAAATATGACCTTTTGTTATCCCGCAATCTTTGCTCGGTTAATCAAATGTTATTCTTATATGATATACACAAACCTCGATTTCCCGGACCTCGATTTCCCGGATATCGGATTTGCCGGACAAAATCCGAGGTCCGGGGATATGTCAGTCTCGGACAATTATTATTATTATTATTATTTTTTTTTTATTTTTTTTTTATTTTTTTTTTTTTTTTTTTTTTTTTTTTTTTTTTTTTTTTTTTTTACACATTGAAATGCCTGGTCCTGTTCGTAAATTGACCAAGTTGTCCGGCGGTCCGAGCGTCTCCTGTCACCCCTGGTCAGTGTCCGCGCCTCCCGCCAGGTGGCAGCATGCTCAGCGGTCGTATTGTTTACATTTGGGCACACAACATTCACGGTTCACCTGCACAGTCTCCGTCAGTCACCCGACTCCCACTGCCCCTGGTGCAAGAACATTTATGAGACTATTGAACACTTCCTGCTGCCTCCCGCCAGGTGGCAGCATGCTCAGCGGTCGTATTGTTTACATTTGAGCACACGACATTCACGGTTCACCTGCACAGCCTCCATTAGTCCCCTGACCCCCACTGCCCCTGGTGCAGGAACGTCTCTTGAGACTATTGAACACTTTCTGCTGCCTCCCGCCAGGTGGCTGCATGCTCAGCGGACGTAAAAGTCCGCGGCGGGGTAGTTGATATTGTCGGTTGCCGGACAGTAAATACTAGAGTAGGATAAACGTCCGGGGGTGGGTAATGGCATCGCTTCTTTTTTTTTTTTTTTTTTTTTTTTTTTTTTTATTTACTTGCGATTCCCGGACTTTTGCGGTTCCCGGACCAGTGCACCCCCCTATTAGTCCGGGAAATCGAGGTTTGTGTGTACTATCTACACACATACTGTTTTTCCATGTAAACTCCTTCCTATGTACGTATATCTCATCTTTATTTCTATGTATCTCTGGGTGTTGCTGATCAAGCTGGCAATATTTGAAATAAACTGAAATATGATAATTTCTATAAACTATTATAAAAACTTCTATAACAATTTTTAATAGCTTGAACAGGCCTAATAATAGTTATGGTACCGATATTGAGATACTATGTATATTACTGTGTTATATATATATAATATGAAATGAATATTTCCCACTTACAAATACGTACCAGCGGGCCTCCGGAGGATTGACGTCAAGTTGCCGCTGCTTGTCACTACTGATGTAATACTATATCAAGATAATCATATAACTGTTGTTTCAAAATGTTTACAAATAGAAATATTCAATTCTTAAAATTCTGTACATTAATTTTCAACATAGTAAATTTTCCCGTCTGAAAATACACCAGCGGCTCTTCAGAGGGCTGACGGAGGTAAATTTGCCGCCGCCGGCCGCCGTTCGCCGCTCTACAGCCTACGTAGGCCCGCCGGTGATGGTTAGCTGGGAACCTTCGTCGACTTAGGAAGGTTACCACAAAAGGGATATTTTTCGGAACGAAGAGCAGTGACGAAGGTCGGCACGAAGACACGGGTACCCCCTTGTCTTCGTGCCGACCTTCGACCTTCGTCGCTGCTCTTCGTTCCGAAAAATATCCCTTTTGTGGTAACCATCCTAAGTCGACGAAGGTTGTCGCTCAACCTTCATCATGACTCTCGGTACGGGCGAGTGATTCGTGGGTGTTGGCCTGTGTGCCGTCCCTTCCCCTGTGTGAGACAGTGACTGTACAGTGGGCATTAGGGGAAAGAATAAAAGCAGTGCACAGCAGCAAGTGTTTCCCTTCAGTCCTTCCCGCTTCCTCCAAGCCGTTAGTTGTGTGACGGAGTTGAGGGTGGTGGGTTGTAGAGTACCTTGAATAATATCTTTTTAAAGAGACCCTAGTGGGTTGCCCCTCCCCCCTCCTTCGTTACATTCTTAACATGGAGGAGATAATGACGGCTTTGAAGTATGAAAAGCCTATTTTTGGGTCCACGACATAGCTAGTGCACGGCCTTCGGCCTCCCACCCTTCCTTCCCCACCAAGTTTTCAGCCCCTCTCCCCGGGGGAGCTTCTTGGGATGGGTATGAATGTCTGGCGTCTGCCGGGGGTGGCGGGTGCCGGCGCGTGACTGCCAGACGTGTTCTTCTTCTTAGTAGTTAGTTTTTTCTGCAATGTTGCAGTTTTTTGTGAAGCCTGGTATTCACCAGATGTGGGATAAGGTTGCCCGGATTACCCAGGGATTACCCTGGGTGGCGATAGATCCTATCTGTTAGCTAGTGCACTAGCTATGTCGTGGACCCAAAAATAGGCTTTTCATACTTCAAAGCCGTCATTTTAGGTCCCCTTATAGTTAGTGCACTAGCTAACTGCCACTTGGAGACGGGGCAAGAAGCCCCCAACCCCCGGAGGGGAGAAGGAAGGCAACCGCTCAAGAAAACAAAAGGGAACGAAAAGCATCCACAAGTAACAGGCGGAGTCGCCATGGGCAGGCACGCTGACCAACCACCACACCAGACCAGCCGGAAGGTGGGAGCCCAGGGCAACACAAGGCGAGTTCACGACGGAGTGAGAGGGTGTTACGGTGCTCTCCTGGACTTCCCGTAGCTTTTGGTGAGAGGGAAATAAACGCAGGAGTACTGGTTGCATTTTAATCCAAGAGAGACACAGAGAGCTTGACCGACGTGGCAAATGCCCTCCCGTACACTGCCTCTGGCTTCTGGCGGGAACTCCCAGCCACGCCAAGAGTTACTGCTTATGGTTTAACATATGTCCCTTTTAAGAAAGTTATATATATAGATCTTATATATTATATATATAAGGCTTCTTATAGATAGGTTTTATACAGTCTAGGCATTACCTAGATAATTCCTTACATAATGTGCTTTCTCACCAGCACATCGCTCGGCCACACCTCACTGTGTCCACACAGTCATTACATACACTTTGGAAAGTTCACTTATCGCATGGGCCACACAGAGCGATACACATCACATCCTTCTTGGTCCGTGGAACCAATATTGCTCATCAATACATAAACAAAAATTATGAAATACTCTTATTGCGTAAGAAAATACATACTAGTGTAGTCATACTAAGAATATAACATGAAATGTAAACTTAATAATAAGATACTACTAAGAATGCAATACTACTAGTGTTTACATTCACAATACTAATGCTAAGGACATGTGAGAAAAAAAATTAAGGCATGTTGACCTAAGTAGTAGACTTGTTCAGTGCAGGAGAGGTCACTTTGACTCTCTTTAGCCTATCTACATGTACTACTTCTGTAGTATTATGAGTTTGATCAAGAAGTATGTATTTATTTCCATGCATTTTACTGGTGACTAAATAAGGTCCTGAAAATTTAGAACACAACTTATTTTGGCATTCAGGAGAACGTTTCGGGCGTCCACGGCCGCATTGAGTTGTCCACCAGCCTTCGGAGGAGACGAAGACCCAGACACAACCAGCGATGAGGGAGCCAAGATGGCAACTCAGCAGTCGGTTTGGATGGTGTGTAGCCGTTTTAACAGAGATCTGGACCTGCTCGCCCAAATCTATAGCTTCTTTGACGCGGGAAAGGAAGTTTCGTTGCCGTCGAGCTGAGATTGTGGTAGACCTCCACGAAGCCCACGCGTATTTGGCGTTGGTCCCGTTTGGAGATTCCATTGCATCGGGCTGCGCGTGTACACCTCGGCTTGCTGTCACAAGGGCAACTGAGGGTGGGCTGGGTGGCGCGTTGTCTCCCCCTGCCCCGGGTTGCCGATGATCGCCAGTCAACTCTTCTTCCCCTGCCCCGGGTTGCCGATGATCGCCAGGCAACTCGTCTATATTGCTCATCTCTGCTTCCGAGAGCCACTCACCCCACCTCTGTGGAGCCCTTGTATGCCTTGCAGTACGTCGTGGTCTGAAATGCTCCTCTTCATTTTGTTGAGGTCCTCGGGGCAGGTCTCCAGTGTTATCACCCCCTTTTCGGTGCGTTAGTGGCGGCGTGACGTAAAGCGACCCGCTATTTTGATTTTGTTGTTTAGGAGGTTCACGATACGGCTTTGCGTGGGTGATGTGAACTGTGCGTGGCCCTATTCCTGTATTGTAAGTTATCTGGAACGGGGAGGGGAGAGCAGTGATGACGAAGGGCCCATGCCAATTTGGTGCGAGCTTGTGATGCCGGTGAGGGGGAGGAACCTTCACTAGTACCGAGTCTCCCACGGTGAATGGGTGAGCCACCTCTTGGCGTGACGTAGGGCAGGCTTTTCGCACTACATCATGTGCGGGGCGTAGGGTACGTTGTAGTTCCCGTAGGTATTGAGTGGTGGTAGGTGTGGTGCTGGGTGATGGGGATTGTAAAGTGAGGCCATCTGCCGGCAGCCGGGGGTTGCGTCCAAAGAGTAGCAAGTGTGGTGAATAACTCGTAGCGTCGCTGGGGGCAGCGTTCAATGTGAGTTGTATCGCGGGCAAGACACTGGGCCAATCACCTGAAGAGTTGTCGGCGAGGCTGGCCCTAATGGCGTTGTTGATCGTGCGATGAACACGTTCACATATTCCGTTGCCCTGAGCATAGTACGGGCTAGTGTGGATTAGTTTGTACCCAAACACTTCTCCCAAGTGTTCCCACAGGCGGCTGGTGAACTCTGGGCCGCGGTCGGAGAGGATGGCCCCGGGGATGCCAAATACGGAAATTACATTCTGCAGCAAGAGTTGAGTAACCGTAGACACCTTGTGGTTGCTCGTAGGGACAGCAATAACGTACCGTGAGAAGCAATCAATAAAGGTCACTATATACTGATTCTTGTCGTACATAGGTAGGGGTCCCATCACATCTACGGCTAGAAGCTCCCACGGTTGAGATGCAGTTATGTGGCCTTTTACTTTCGCCTTTGGCCGGTAGTCAGTTCCTACTTGACAACCGCGGCACTGGGACGCGACTGCTTGGACGAGGGTGGACGCGTTGTCAGTATACTACCGGGTCCTGAATAACGCCAACGTTTTCTTGAATCCTGAGTGTCCTCCTTGGGACGAATGGAGGGACGAGAGAAAACGGTGCGCCGCCTTAGGCCCCAGCATCACCTGCCCTTCATGGTTCATCACACGGCCGTCACATACACGCAGTCTTCCACGCCACTTCTTGGCCAGCCAGGAGGGCCATGTCCTGTCTGCCACGGATTCCTGGAGTTGATGGTGTTCCTCTGCGACGTCGTCAGTCACGGCTGCCATATGGAGTAACTGATCGATCTGAGGCTGGTCCATAGGCAACCTAGAGAGGCCGTCTGCGTGTCCCTGCAATTTTCCTGGCCGGTGTTTGATGGTGAAGTCGTATTCTTCTAGCTCGCTAGACCATCGGTGAAGAAGAGCGCTTTCCGTGGACATAGTTTTCAACCATGTAAAGCTGTAATGGTCGGTGAACACTTAAAAATGGTTGCTGAGTAGATAAGGACGGAAATCCCGAATACCCCAGACCACCCCTAAACATTCTTTCTTCATTGTGCTGTAGTTCTTTTCCGAGGTGCTGAGGATGCGGCTGGTACAGGCAATTATCCTTTCCTTTCCGTCCTGCCTCTGCGAAAGGACAGCACCCAGTCCCAAGTTGGATGCATTGGTATAAAGGGGAAAGGGCTGGGAGAAGTCTGGGTAGGCGACGATAGGGGGCTGGGTGAGGTGTTCTTTGAGGCTCCGGAATGTTTGCTTAAAGTCGGCTGACCAGCTCCAGGTGACCTCCTTATCCAAGAGGTGATGGAGGGGTGCTGCTATATCAGCGAAGCCCTTGACAAATCTTCTGTAGTACGACGCCAAACCGAGGAAACTACGTAATTCACGAACGTTGGTAGGTTGTGGTATGTTGCCTATGGCCCTCAGCTTGTCAGGGTCTGGCTGGATGCCACGGCCACTCACCACATGGCCCAGAAATGGTACTTCCTCACGAGCTAGACTGCACTTGGATGGCTTGAGCTTGAGCCCAGCTCCTCGGATCCGTTCAAACACCTCCCGAAGTCGCTGCAGATGAATGGTCCAGGTTGGAGCATATACGATGATGTCGTCCAAGTAAGCGAGACACGTTCTCCACGTCAGGCCCACCAAGACAGCGTCCATCAGGCGGGAGAAAGACGCTGGGCCGTTGCAGACTCCGAAGGGGAGGACCTCGAACTCCCATAGTTGGCCGTCACCTGTGCAGAAGGCAGTCTTCTCCTTGTCCTTCCCACGAATAGGGATTTGCCAGTAGCCACTCTGTAGGTCTAGCGTGGAGAACCATCGGGAACCGTGAAGGGCCTCCAATGTGTCGTCAATACGCGGGAGTGGTTGAGCGTCTTTCACTGTGACAGCATTCAGGCGCCGATAATCCACACAAAACCTTAGTGACCCGTCCTTTTTCTTCGCCAACACCACAGGGGATGACCAAGGACTTTTTGATGGTCTGATAATCCCGTGCCGAGCCATGGAATCGACTTGAGAACGTTCTTCTTCTCGGCATGCTGGTGGCTGTCGTCGGAATGGTTGCTTGATTAGCAGCCCTTTTGTGTAGATGCGATTTTCCGCAAGACTAGTTAACCCGTTGTCGTCCTCTCCCTGAGCGAATATGTCCCCATAGTCCATTAGGAGGTCTCTCAGGTCACAGGTTTGAGATGGCGTCAGACCGGTAGGAATAACTGGGAAGATCGTTGTGCCCGAGATGTTTGTTGGCGTGTCCGTAAGCTCCCCTGGATCTACTGAGCCAATCTCTCACCCTTTTTGCAATCGTACTGGCTCCGCAGTGTGTCCTGCGTCGCTCTCCTGTGTTGTCGTTCAACAGGTGGCGCTGCAGGGCGGCAATAGTGGATTCTAGCTGGTCAAGGCGAGAAGGTGCAGGTTGTTCTGTGGCTGCCACGATAACTGGTGTCAGTGGAAGGGTTTTCATCAGCTGGTGATGACGTTCAGCTTCTTCCCGCTAAAGAGCCAAATGATGAGGGAGCATTTTGAGATAAACAAAATTACACTGCCTCCTAAACTTTTTTTTCTATAAATATTTTTGAAAAAAGTGGCCGAATCATCACCGCTCTCCCTACGGCTGCATGGTTTTGTGAATGGCTTGCGATTTGATGGTAAAACAACGAGTCTGTCTACTTTCCATTACACTTGGCATAGTAGCTCATGCGACGTTGCCGGCCGACTGACCTTGACACAGCCCCACCCGCCGGTCATCCGACAGAATGAGGTGAGGAGGGTGGTACGTGACCTGGCGGGGGTAGTGGGGTGATGTGACGACACTGCGGACTTGAACCGCTCCACCCGCGGGACCAGCTTGAGCTGGGCCGACTATAGTAGCTCCTTAATTGCTTGCTTTAGAAAGTTATCCTGAACTAGTTTCAACAATTCCTCTGCATCATTATCTCCTACAAATAAATCCCAGTCTATTTTCCTAAGATTAAAATCTCCAACCACGCATACTCGATTATATATACAGTATCTACAAGCCTTGCTTATTTCTTGTTATATAGGAACTGAATCCTCTTTACATAAGTTTGGAGGCCTATATACACTATAGCTACCCAGTGGTGGCTCGTGATAAAATACAACGGAGGGACTGCAAACTTCACACAATAGTATGATATACAAATTTTACCTATCTCAGGTATGAGTTGTAGTTAATATTCACGGATTTCAGGGCATGGTAGTAGTGGTGATGGTAGAAGGAATGGTGGTGGTGGTAGTGTTGGTAGTAGAGGGGATGGCTGAGGTGGCGATAGCTAGTAGAATTACAGTATTACTTGAAAATAAAGTCGGTACCGCTTGATTTCAGTCTTTTCATTTAATGTCAGATGGGATAAGTTGATGTTTTGCAAATACTTCACTCGATTTTCCATAGTCAGAGGGTAATTAAAGAAAGCACGATATAACCACACCGTCTACACCAGTGGTTCTTAACCTTTTCAGAGGCTCTGAACCCCAGCAAAAACCTTTGCACACTTGCCGAACCCCTCAAATATGGGAAGAAAAACAAGATTAATAAAAAAAATTAAGACAAAAGGATAAAAATGCAATAGTATATATGGATAATAAGAACGAAGGAAACACTTGGAAGCAGTGGCGTCTTTGGAAAGGGGGGAGGGGCACGTACAGTGGTGAATCCATGATTGTTTTAAGGGGGGCTGGGTGGAGCGAAGTGAGCCTCTACAGCTGGAGTGTCTGAAGAGGGGTTCCGATTTTTTTTTTAAATCAAGCTTTTTTAAGGGCATTGTGAGGCCTCAGAAGGGATAATTGCACTAATTTGATATTCAATGACAAAACGATTTTTGTCTCTGGGACAAGGGGACAAAAATAGTTTTGGGGTTGTCATGGTACTTGGTACATGGTACATGGTACTCATGGTACTCGAAATGGCACTAGGCCATGCCCCCTCCCTACCCCTATATACAGCCAGTGCTCGGAAGGGAGAGAGGCGGGCGAACACACACATACACGTACACACAAAAAGGAAACTTGATAGCAATATGTTAGGAATGGAGATAAATGACAAAGAGGACATGTATGTATGGGACGTATAGGAGCCACAAGAGGTCATACGAAGAAACTTAAGAAGACAAGGTGCTTGAAGGACATTAAGAAGACAGTTTTTTCTATTGGTGCATTGCTATGTGGAATAGCCTGGACAGTGACATTACAGTTGCAAATAATATTCATGTTTTCAAAGCTAAGATTGACATATTGAGACAAGACGGAACCCCACGAGTGTAACTCATTTCCCGTATATTACAACTAAGTAAATATAACTAGGTAAACACATAGCTCTCCCTCCACCACACTGCTTGAATCTATGTTAATTTCGCGTATAATTTACTCTGGTGAATAATCTGGCATTACAATAATAGTAAAATTGCAATATGTTTCGGAGGACCTCCGCTGAACCCTTAATTTGAGATTGGCTCACCGAACCCCTGGGGTTCAGTCAAACCCAGGTTAAGAACCACTGGTCTACACGCACTGTAAACACGAAAGGGACGAGAGTGACCGAGACTCATGCAGCTGCCTCGGCTGTAGCTCTTTGTGTTCACAAGTGGCGAGGCGGCAGCGCAGACATGAATCGTGTACAGCAATTATAAAAGTAACTTACATTTAGATCTGGTTTTAATGAAAATTCACTTAGTAATGTATTGAAAATAACATATAATGACTTTTTATCATGATATATTTTTTGGGAGTGTATCAATTCTGCTGTGTCTCAAAAGGCATCATACACCTGGCAGTGAGTGTCTGGGGGTGCTGCAGCTCTGCAGCCCTATGCCACGAGCCGCCACTGACTATACCCAAGACCATTTTATCAGTTCTCTTCGTAACCTCCACCCATATAGACTCTATACTATCATCTGTTTTTATAACATTGTTAACACAACATTGCAATGTATCTCTTGCATAAAGATCAACTCCTCCACCTCTCCTGCCTAACCTGTCCTTGTGGAATAAATTATACCCCTCTATCTCAACTTTTGGATTAAATACCTTGCCTGACATATCTAACTATGTTTCTGTTAATGCTGTTATATCAAAATGTTCTACTCCTCTCAGTATATATATCTTGTTTAAAATACTCCTACAGTTTGTACAGTACACCTTTAAGTTACACTTCTTCATCTTGTCAATTATCCCACTAGCTGTATTTACTTTGACTGTCTTTTTAACCCTGCCTTTTTCATAATTTATACTCTCTTTCTTTCTGCCTTGACCAACTGTATTTCTTCTTTGACTATCATGATTACAGTACTTCACCTTCACACCCTTCTGGCCTCTAAAAAAAACCTGACCCTCATCTCACTCTCAACTCTCCACGCCAGCAAACCCACCCCCCTATGAGAGAGGTACAACCCGTCCCTGGCGTACAGGTGGCCCTTACCGAAGAATTGGGCCCAGTTGTCAATGAACAACCACCCGTTCCTCCTCCAATGATCAGCCAGCAAGCTGTTCACAGCAAAAGCTTCAGACCACTTTCCAAGTCCCACAGACCTGCGCAGCAAGATGCCACACACAACAGGGGTGCCTCCAAGGTCCCTAACCCTGCCTAGGGCCTCCTTGTACCTCCTTAAGAGCCCTTGTCTCCCGACCCTGCCTATATAATTCCCACCTGCACTAATACATGCAGTGGGCGCTACACCCTCCCCAGCCTGTCTCCCATATCCCCTATCCCCGCTCCATGAAAACAGGCAAGCGTCCTATTCTTCCTATCTCTGGCACAGAAAGTCCTATCTAAATTTTTGACCTGGCTGTCTCCCACAACCACGGTCTTACCTGAAGACAGGGAAGGCTCGTCTGTCTTTCCATCCTTTACCTCAGCGCACTCATCAACCAGGTAGGCAAAACTGTTCTTGGTCTCAGGGGGCGGAGCCTGTGGTCTCCCACGGCCACTCTCCTTACTCCTGACTTCTTTCCAAGCTCCCTCCCACTGGCGAGGCAGAGGGACTGGAGTTGCTGGGATCCATCGTGCCCCCAGTAGCTGACGTAATTTGGCATTCTCCAGCTTGAGCGATGTCACTACGTCGTCCTGGCCTCTCCTTGCCTCAGTGAGGTCTTGCACCTGTGCCCTCATATCAGCTACCTCAACTCCACTAAGACCTCACATTCCGCCATCACTCCTCGACCTCACTATGACCCAGGAAGCTCAAGAAACCTACATCTTTCCCGTACAAGCACCCAGGACAGACTAAGCACCCATGACAGACTGAAAGCACCCGGGACAGACTAAGCACACAGGACAGACTAAGCACACAGGACAAACTAAACACCCAAGACAGACTGATTGTATCTTAATCCATCTTTTATATCCATGAGAGTCTCTTTTCACTTTTCCTATTGCCAATACATGACCTAGCGCTTCGTGTCCTCCTGGAACGCTGACGTGAGTTTCGACAGCGGATGCTTGCAGCCTATGTTAATCTCAAGAAAGCGTTTGACTCAGTGCATTGTGAGTCACTTTGGGATCTTCTCCGACTTCGCGGGATTCCTGCGGGGACTATTGGTTTGATAACCGGTCTGTATTCTGGGACTGAGAGTGCTGTGAAGTGTGGGGCAGGTGTATCCAGCTTCTTTCCTGTTAATACAGGAGTGAGGCAAGGGTGCGTCCTTGCCCCATCACTTTTCAACGCTTGTATGGACTGGGTATTGGACAAGGTTGTAGATCAAAGTGATTGTGGAGCATCCGTCGGCAATACCAAGATCGCTGATCTTGTTTTTGCCGATGATGCAGTAATCTTTGCTGAGTCGCTGGAGGTACTGGTGATGGCTCTCGAGGCGCTGCACGAGGAGGCAAAGCCTTTGGGACTTGAGGTCTCCTGGCTTAAGACCAAGGTCCAGGTGTTTGGAGACTTACTAGATGAAGCAGTACAGTCTGTTCATGCGTGCAGCGAGGACATTGAGATCTTGGAAAGTTTTACATACCTTGGTAGCACAGTCCATAATGACAGCGGGTCACGTCAAGAAGTCTTACGGCGGATTGGCATAGCCCACGGTGCTATGGACTCGCTCAGCGGGAGTATTTGGCGTTGTCGGTACCTGTGCAGGAGGACAAAGATCCGAATCTTCAAGTCATTTGTGATCCCTGTCTTACTATATGGTTGTGAGACATGGACACTAAATAGTGACTTGAAGAGACGAATCAATGCCTTTGGTAATAAGTGTCTTCGCAGAATCATGGGGTATCGCTGGGATGATTACATGTCAAATCAGCGATTGCACCATGAGACTGAATCGAGGCCTATTACCTGCATAGTCCGTCAACGCCAACTTCGGCTATATGGGCATGTGGCACGCTACCCTGAAACCGATCCTTCCCATCGGGTTGTATCTGTAAGAGACAATCCGGCGTGGAGGAGGCCACGGGGGCGACCACAAGGCTCTTGGCTGGGGCAAGTTGATGTTTCTTGTCGAGAGCTGCTTGGTATGGGAAAGGAGCCTGCATGGAGACTCGCGCGTGGTGACCTCCAGGAGTGGCGTCGTAGGGTTGGCAAGGCGACGCGCCCCCGGCCGTATTCCCCCAATGATTGATTGATTGAATACATGACAAAGTCATTTGGTTGCATTGAGTTCCCTTTACCATCTCTTACTCCATTCATCTATTTTATATAAATTATTATGTAGGTCTTAACAATCTTTATGGCTCCTTATATGTCTTAGCAATTGTGCATCATTAGCAAATATACTATGATGACTACTTATGTATTTCTTCCGGTATTTCATTTATATATAAATTGAGAACATCACTGGTGCAAGAACCGATCCCTGCGGCTCCCCAGAGTCCCCACTTGGAACTTCTCTCCCATTCTTCATCTCTCGCCACTGTTCTCATCTCTCTTAAGAGAGATGAGAACAATATATATATATATATATCTATAATAATATAAGCGAAAGTGTGTGTGTGTGTCTGTCTGTCCGCTCTGGGTGCCGCCCCCTGTGGCGGAATCCCCTCATATGGCACAGTTTTGGAATCGGGTCGACCAGGGGAAGGTTTTAAGCCCACTTATAAGATGATCCGATCACTTTTTTTCTTCTTTTTTTTGCAGCCTATTAGCGAGAATTGTGAAAAAGAAGTGGGTTGCGAGAATTGAGGAAACCTTGATGTAGGGTGATGGGTAATGGGTGAGTGAATGGGTGGGGTGATGGGTAATGGGTGTGGGGTGATGGGTGAGTGAATGGGTGGGGGGTGATGGGTTGGGGGTGATGGGTGATGGGTGAGGGAATAGGTGGGGGGTGATGGGTAATGGGTGAGTGAATGCGTGTGTGGTGATGGTTAATGGGTGAGTGAATGGGTGGGGGGTGATGGGTAATGGGTGAGTGAATGGGTGGGGGGTGATGGGTAATGGGTGAGTGAATGGGTGGGGGGTGATGGGTAATGGGTGAGTGAATGGGTGGGGGGTGATGGGTAATGGGTGAGTGAATGGATGGGGGGTGATGGGTAATGGGTGAGTGAATGGATTGGGGGTGATGTGAATGGGTTGGCGTTAATATACATTTCTACATCCATGATTTCATGAAAGTTAGAAGGGGCTATCTGGAGAGTCTGTGTTTGGTGAGCCAAAGGCCCACCAAACTTAGGTGATGGGCCGAAGGCCCACCAATAGCCCTCCGCAGGAGCTAGCCAAAAAGTCCGCCCGGAGGGCGGCTTTGCGGCTAGTATTAATATATAATATATAATCAGGCCGTGGGTGAATTTTACACACACACACACACATACACACACACACACACACTCTTATAGAAATAGGAAAATATTGGAAGAATAAAAAGAGAAATAAAAGCCTGGATGGAGGATGACTTGAAAGGAATTCCTTTCAAGTCATCCTCCATCCAGGCTTTTATTTTACTTTTTTATTCTTCCAATATTTTCCTATTTCTATAAGTGTGTGTGTGTGTGTGTGTGTGTGTGTGTGTGTGTGTGTGTGTGTGTGTGTGGTGTGTGTGTGTGTGTGTGTGTGTAAAATTCACCCACGGCCTGATTATATATATATATATATATTATATATATATATATATATATATATATATATATGAATACATACACACACATGCACACACACAAACATACATGAACACACACAAACATACATGCACACACACACATACATACATACACACACACCATTTGTCAAAACTCAATCTCTCTCTCTCGCCTCCCGTCCGTCTGTCTGTCTAATTAACATCTTTTTTTTTTTATCTTTTTTTTTTTACATCACAAAGAACTGGCCAAGTGCACAACAAAAACGAGTAACACAAAGCCCGCTTAGTTGCCAGTCCCTATAAAGAAGACAGTAAGAGAATAAAATAAAAAAGAGGGGTGAGCCAATTTAGTTCGGGAGGTGTCTTGTTACTCCTCTTTTGAAAAGATTTAAGTCATAGGAAAGTGGAAAAATAGAAACAGGAAGAGAGTTCCAGAGTTTACCAGTAAAAGGGATGAAAGAGTAAAGATACTGATTAACTCTTGCATTAGGAAGATGGACAGAATAGGGATGAGAATGAGTAGAAAGTCTTGTGCAGCGAGGCCACGGGAAGGGGGGAGGTATGCAGTTAGCAAGTTCAGAAGAGCAGTGAGCATGAAAATAACGGTAGAAGAGAGCAAGAGAAGCAACATTGCGGCGGTGATTTAAAGATTGAAGACAGTCAGTCAGAGGAGAGGAGTTGATGAGACGAAAAGCTTTTGACTCAACCCTGTTTAGGAGAGCTGTATGAGCGGATCCTCCCCAAACATGTGAGACATACTCCATACATGGGTGGATAAGGCCCCTGTAGAGAGCAAGCAATTGGGAGGGAGAAAAAAAAAGGACGCAGACGCCACAGGACACCTAACTTAGAAGCTGTTTTAGCAAGAGATGAGATGTGAGATTTCCTGTTCAGATTTTTAGTAAAGGATAGTCCTAGAATGTTCATTGTAGAAGAAGGAGACAGTTGAGTGTCATTGAAGAAGAGGGGATAGTTATCTGGTAGGTTTTGTCGAGTAGATAGGTGAAGAAATTGGGTTTTTGAGGCATTGAACAAAACAAGGTTTGCTTTGCCCCAATCAGAAATTATAGAAAGATCAGAAGTTAGGCGCTCGGTGGCATCTCTCCGTGAATCACTTAGTTCCTGTTGAGTTGGACGTCTAATAAACGACGTTGAAAAATGCAGGGTAGAATCATCAGCGTAGGAGTGGATAGGGCTTTGAGTTAAGACTTAGAAGATCATTAATGAATAATAGAAAGAGAGTGGGTGATAGGACAGAACCCTGGGGAACACCACTATTGATAGATTTAGGAGAAGAACAATGTCCATCTACAGTAGCTGCAATAGAACGGTTTGAAAGGAAACTTAAGATGAAGGTACAGAGAGAAGGATAGAAACCGAATGAGGGTAGTTTGGAAATTAAAGATTTGTGCCAGACTCTATCAAAAGCTTTTGATATGTCAAGGACAACAGCAAAAGTTTAACCGAAACCCCTAAAGGAGGATGACCAAGATTCAGTTAGGAAAGCTAGAAGATCGCCAGTAGATCGCCCTTTACGGAAACCATACTGATGATCAGATAGAAGATTGTGAGCAGATAGATGCTTAAGAATCTTCTTATTAAGTATAGATTCAAAAACTTTAGAAAGGCAGGAAGTCAAAGCTATAGGACGGTAGTTTGAAGGATTATAACGGTCACCCTTCTTAGGAACAGGTTGGATGTGAGCAAACTTCCAGCAAGAAGGAAAGGTGGAAGTAGATAGACAAAGACGGAAAAGTTTGACCAGGCAAGGTGCAAGCACAGAAGCACAGTTTTTGAGAACAATAGGAGTGACTCTGTCAGGACCGTAAGCCTTCCGAGGATCTAGGCCAGAAAGGGCAAAGAAAACATCATTCCGAAGGATCTTAATGACAGGCATAATATAGTCAGAGGATGGAGGAGAAGGAGGAACAAGTCCTTCATCAACCAGAGTGGAATTTTTAGCAAATGTTTGAGCGAAGAGTTCAGCTTTAGAAATAGATGAGACAGCTGTGGAGCCATCTGGGTGAAGCATAGGGGGGAAAGATGAAGAAGAAAAATTGTTAGAGATGTTATTTGCTAGATGCCAGAAGTCACGAGAGGAATTTGATTCAGAAAGATTTTGACATTTTCTATGAATGAAAGAGCTTTTGGTAAGTTGAAGTAAAGATTTGGCATGATTACGGGCAGAAATATAAAGGGCATGAGTTTCAGGAGATGGATGCTTACGGTACCGTTTGTGAGCCACCTCTCTATCTCGGACAGCATGAGAACAAGCAGAGTTAAACCAAGGTTGACGGGCTTTAGGATTAGAGAAAGTGTGTGGAATGTACGCCTCCATGCCAGAGACTATGACCTCAGTTAAGCGCTCTGCACAAAGAGATGGGTCTTTGACATGGAAGCAGTAATCATTCCATGGAAAATCAGAGTAGTACTGCCTTAGGTCTTCCCACTTAGCTGAGTTGAAGTGCCAGAAGCACCTCCGCTTAGGTGGGTCCCGAGACGGTACCGGAGCGATAGGACAGGTTACAGAAATAAGATTGTGATCGGAGGAACCCAACGGAGAGAATAGTTTCACAGAGTAAGCAGAAGGGTTAGTAGTTAGGAAATGATCAAGAATGTTGGGCGTGTCTCCAAGGCGGTCATGAATACGGGTAGGGTGCTGCACCAGCTGCTCTAGGTCTTGGAGGATAGAAAAGTTGTAGGCTTGTTCACCAGGTTGGTCAGTGAAAGAAGATGATAGCCAAAGCTGGTGGTGAACATTGAAGTCCCCAAGAATGGAAATTTCTGCTAAAGGAAAATGAAATGAGATGTGCTCCACTTTTGATGTTAAATAGTCGAAGAATTTTACATAGTCAGAGGAGTTAGGTGAGAGATATACAGCACAGATAAATTTAGTAAGAGAGTGACATTGAAGTCGAAGCCAGATGGTAGAAAATTCGGAAGATTCAAGTCCGTGGGCACGAGAGGAAGTGATGTCATTGCGCACATATACGCAACAGCCAGCTTTGGATTGAAAATGAGAATAGAGACAGTAAGAGGAGACAGAAAAAGGTCTGCTGTCAGTGCTCACAGACAACTGAGTTTCGGTGAGGAAAAGAAGATGAGGTTTAGAGGAGGAGAGATGGTGTTCAACAGAGAGAAAGTTAGATCTAAGGCCGCGAATGTTGCAGAAGTTTAAGCAGAGAAGGCTAGAAGAAGTATCAAGACACCTCGAGTCGTCATCTTGAAGACTGTCCAACCTGGGGATATTTCTGGTCCCCTCCCCAGTTAGGGACTCCGAGGCAGGGCGATTAACAGGCATAATAAAATTTTGAGTGAAGATAGTGTAGGGATGTAAGTGCATGTAGTGTAATGTGAGTAGTAAGAGGAATTGTCTTTAGAGTGCAGGCTGCAGCTACTCTCTTGTGTATCTGAGACACTAAGGGATATGGAAAGAGAGGACACGGGAGATTTCAATGATAAGTCTGCAGCACCCCCTCAACTCCCGGAAGTACCTCCCCGGGAGTATTTCACCATGGCGGCAGGTGTCTGACTGCCTACTCCCTATGATCTCGACTTGAATGCTTATTGCTAGAAGAAAGTTTAGTAAGAGAAAGAGAGAAAGATAGACGGATAAAGAGAGAGAGAGAGAGAGAGAGAGAGAGAGAGAGAGAGAGAGAATAAGTCATTAAATCCGTAGACTATCTACGTAATATAAACTCTCTCTCTCTCTCTCTAACCCACACACACACGTGCAATGTTTTCTTTCCATTGAAAAACGAAAAATTCCATTTTCTATCATGAATTTGGATAAAAACATACCAGGCGAGTATGTGTGTGTTTGTCAGAGCTGGGCGCGCAATTTTTTTTCCTTAGTCCGCAAAGCGCACATTTTCGCGATCGAGTCCGCAGAGCGCAAAATTCTCGAAAAAAGGCGGAGCGTAAATTTCTAGCGCAAAAAAACAACTAGACCGCAAATAAAAAAATTTAAAGCGCAAGCATAAAAGTTAAAGCGCAAACCTCATTTTTTAGTCTGCAAACTGAAAAATTCTATGTTAAATTAATATAAAGTGTATAAATGATTAAAAAATTGAATGTTTACAGTATTTGAAGCATTTATCGAACACAAGTTTATATAAAAAATAAGATAATACTGTCAAAACAACAAAATAGTTGAAAAATTAAAATACACAATAGTACTAATATTAGTCCTCGTCACTGTCCTCCAGCTCCCACCGACCCTTGAGGAGGTTCATGTTACCCTCGAGGCACACCAGCTTCTCGAAGTTCTTGGCCGTCAGACTCGATCGCTTCGGCCTCATGACATCTGAGCCCATGCTGAACAGCCGCTCTACCGCCGTTGAGGAGGGCACTGGAGTGTTGTACCTGATGAACAGATCCACCCAGATCTGCCTGTGCTCCATGGGAAACATGTCAGGTGACAGAGGCACGTTATCCTGGACGTCCAGCTGGGTCCAGGAGTGCAAGTTTTTCTCCAGTTCCTCGTCCACGTCCCCCTGGGACAACGGCCTCCTTGCCGCCTTCATGTACTCGAAGGTGCTGGGCCGGGCCTGGACCGGGGCGTCGTTGTTGCCGTTGCCGTTGTGGTCGCCCACCTTTGCCTTGATCTCCTGGACAATCCTCCTCTTGATGGTGTCCTCCAGGTCGGGGTTGAGGTACTCCACCACTCCAAGCTTGTAGTGGGGGTGCAAGGCTACGGCCATCAGGAGGTCCTCATCCTCGAACAAGTGGCCAAACCGGCCGTTGAAGGCGAATGCTATATTTGACATATCTTTTAATTTTTTGATTTTACGTCATTTGAGTTTCTCGGCAAAGTTTTTCTGCTATGTTTGCACATTTGCGGACTTATAAAATATCGAGAGCGCAAACTCCAAAAGCGCAAATTTTCGGCGTTTTGCGCAAATATTTTATATGGAGCGCAAATTGCGCTTTCGTTTGCGCTCCGCCCAGCTCTGTTGTTTGTGTGTGTTTGTGTGTGTATTCATCTAATTGTATTTTACAGGGCCTGAGCAACGCTCGTATGGCCCCGTCTCCATATCAACATTTATTTTATCATTCATCCTTAGTGTTTAGTGTTGGCCAAAGCCACCACCCCGGGAGGGTGGTCACTAACCCCCGGCTAACACCCGGTACCCATTCACTACTGGGTGGACAGGGGCTCGGGTTTTAAGAAGACCACCCGTCTGTCTTCGCTCCACCCGGGGATCGAACCCGGGACTTCACGGTTGTGAGCCGAGCGTGCTAACCCTTACACTACGGAGTCCCCCATGTGTGTGGAGTGTGTGTGGGTGCGTGTGCTATGAAAGGATGTTACGTCTCTTATATTGTTTCTTATCCGCCAATATTCTTCCCCCCCCCCATCTCTCTCTCTCTCTCATATTATGGTGGTGAAAATCTTTAGATCATTAGATGTTGGTGTTAGCCGGGGGTTGTATCCTGCCTCCCGGGGTGGTGGTTTCCCCCAACACTAAGAACTAATGAAGCAAAATAAAAATGTAGCTATGGAGATGGGGCCATACAAGTGTAGTTCAGGCCCTGTAAAATACAAGTACAGTGCTCGACATTAAATTAGTCCGCCCAGGGCGAGGTGGACTAATTATGTCGAATTTTGCTTCAACATTAAGAGGGACCTAAAATTGAGCCAATGCATTGTGCCGCCTACACAGTGGCGTAGTAGGTGGAGCTTCTGAGCCCGCCAAGGAAACCACAGTCAGTTGTTGTCTTGCCGGTGCAGGGAGGTGTTGTGTTCCGCGATCCGTCCCTCTTGTGCTCCCTCTCGACTTGCACCGCCGCTCCCTTTGAGCCCCGTGTTGTCGATATGGGCAAGAATAAGGATTTTAATGCAGAAACCATTGCCCTAAACAAATCCGGTAAGCAAACAAAGGCAATCTCCGAACAAATTGGCGTGTGTCCAAGGAGTGTCCGATGCTGGGTTGCCAAGTTCGACCAGGAAGGCGGCCACACAACCCCAACCCACAAGAAGAGGCCTGGCAAGCCCTAGAAGACAGATTCTCGTTCCCAGACTATTGCAAAGGGTGTGTAACGCGGGAAAATGGGTTAAAACTTTTGACTTTGTTAAAACTGACGAAGACTTTACGTTGAATGGGAGGGGGTAAAGTAATATATAAATGTCGAGTAATGAAATGAGTAATTTTCCTCCACTCCTCAGTTCTGAATCACTAAATAAAAATATATTGTGATATATTTTTGTGCCGGCGGTAGCTGGCGACGTCAGCTGGCTAGGCAAGGAGGAGGGCGAGTGGCCATATTAGTTGTCTGTAGCGGTCCACGTGTCACAGTGGAGAGACGTGAAGGGAGGTGTGGTTTTCACCCTTGGATAAGGTATGTACAGGGAGGTCCCGTTATACGTGCATTCGATATACGAGAATCCGATGATACGAGATGTGTAAATTAGGGTCTATTTTCAATATACGAGATCGAAAATCCAATGTTACGACATTCAAACTGGGGTGAATAAAATTACCAAGTTATTTATTAAAATTATAGTCATTTACTGACTATATACTTTTACCTAAGGTTGTACGATAATCAATCTGAAAATATGATAATTCTGGTGGCTCAGTACGACAATGTGGCCTACAAAAATTCACAACCCTGGGCGAGAAGCCAGCAACGGAGGTAGTATGGCCAGCAACAACCTGCTCTCGCACTACCTATAGATACTACTTTCCCTAATGACGGAAGCTACAAAGCTGATTGAAAGCTCCCTCGGTAGGTCGTAAACGAGTAGGAAGGTTGTGACTGGCTAAGGCGTCATCCGTCACCAGCCAATGACAAACAGTTTTTAAAACTTCTCGACCAATAACAAGCCAGCGATACATATTTCCGGGGTTAGAATGGCATGCCAGACTGCCTCTGTCCGCCTTCTGTCCCAGTCATCTAAAACTAATTCTAGTTTTATTTTGAATGCTTGTGTTTTAAGTAGTTTTAATGTATCAGATAGTAAGATATATAAGTAAGGAGCCTGTGTTGCTAGTGTATTGGTGGTAGAAGGTGTGTATGTGTGTTAAAATGGTGAATATTTGTGATATGGGGCGGCTCCGCGGCAAATATTTCTCCGTCACTCTCTGCCCCGCCAGCTCGGCCAGCAGTCACCTCATCATAACATCTTTAAATCACCCTTATTTAAGGTGACACACGGTGCTACATTGATTTAGATAATGACACGTGGATATAACATCTCACTATAATCACTAAGTTGTATAATAACGAGTGATAAGACGTTTAAGCCTGCCCAAACCTACCTTGGCGGAGGAGGCGGCGGCCTGCCCCGTCCGCCGCCTCTCAAAAACCGCCGTCATCCGCCTCACCTGTGCCTTCCTGAAGAAGACAGTCAGCTCCTACGCCTGTGATAGCACCATAGGATATCACCAGTGATCATAGGATTCCTCAAAGGGTCCTCGCTTTCCTACTAAATAATTACCAAGGAGATCTCTGCTGGCGGCAGACATCGGCTGCCGCCCGCACAACACAACACCCCGTTATCAGCTGTATAATATGTGCCTTCCTGAAGAAGTCAGGTCAGCTCCCACGCCTGTGATAGCACCATAGGATATCACCAGGGACCATAGGATTCCTCAAGGGGTTCTCGCACCCCTACTAAATATTACCAAATTTTATTATAGCTTGAAAAACATGTCTATTTTTTTTTTTTTTTTAAATTGTTGGGGTCCTGGAACCAAACCTATATTTTACCATTAGTTATGTGTTTCGTTATACGAGATTTCGCTTTACGAGTATGCCAGGTGGAACCTAACTGCTCGTATCTTCGGGACCTCCCTGTACAGGGAAAAGGTGTTGGTAGAGATGTAGATGAGATTCATTGATTAATTATCTGTGATACCATGAGAACTAATGGAAGGTGTTATTCATAAGGTCCAAGGTAGCTGTGGAAAGACGGCTGGATGAACGGCTGGATAAGGGTTCAAGGTAGCTGTGAAAAGCCGCCTGGAGGAGCAGTGGGGAACACCTGTGAACGCCTGTGTGAACACCAGGGATACAGCTAAGGATTAGTCTTATAGCTGGAGTGTGTGGACATTGATACTTGACTCAGCAAATCAGTGACGGGAACTTTAGTTAATGATTTAGGTTTAGAGAGTGTACATATGATTACGTTCGTGAGCACGAGCTGATACTCGCGTCGTGTCGATGTTGTTAGCATTAAGCATATTTTTAAGTGGAGAGATACGTTAATGATTTAGTTTAAGAAGGAGTTGGGAAGTAATTACTGGTGTATCAGTAAAGTGACAATATACTAAGATAAAGATAACGAGTTGTTATCTTTTACACCCATTAGTTCTGACATATTTTCTTAATCTTATAACTTTTTTTTTCCCACTTATTGTGGGTGGTGTCAGCATAATAGCCAGAATTGTGGAGCCCTCTTGAATTAACGACAAAGCAATAAACCTATAAAGGGGGGGCGCTACACGTGAATTAGAATCTAACCCACGTGTGACAGCAAGGAAATAAAAAGAAAGCAACCCGGACATATTTGGTGAGTGTTCTGTGAGGTAGGGGTTGTGTGGCCGCCTTCCTGGTCGAACTTGGCAACCCAGCATCGGACACTCCTTGGACACACGCCAATTTGTTAGGAGATTGCCTTTGTTTGCTTACCGGATTTGTTTAGGGCAATGATCTGGGCAATGGTTTCTGCACTAAAATCCTTATTCTTGCCCATATCGACAACACAGGGGGCTTAAGGGGGGCAACCCAAGCAATTTTGGGCAAAAATATAACTTTCTGTGTTACTGTGTTTTCGAAGAACGTGGTGTGCGAGATGCCATGGTGGGCTATTTTAACACTGGCGAGAGGCTTTAAGCCTTTTAAATCTATTAAATGCCATAACATTTAAAGGTCATGAAGAAGAATCAGGTACTTTGCGCGAGATAACGAACTGAATTGCATTTGTGATAGCGGATTTACAGGAGTCAGTGAAAAGTGTCAATGCTTCACCATAGACCTTAATAATTTATATGGGAAAAAATTGATAAAACAACAAAAATTAAGATGAAACGACTCAGTAGGATAGAAACTTATAAGCAACAACATATATGAAGGAACATCAGTGTCACATAAACTACAATGGCAAATCTGGTGCAATGGAAACGGTGGCAGCTGTAAGACTCTGGCAGAGGTCGACGTCGTATGGCTTCAAATACTCAGTTTTCATTAGGGACGGGGACTCGAGTGCCTACAAGGCTGTGTGTGATCTTCAAGATGGCCAAGGACCTTATGACACAACCTGCTATGCCCTTAGTAATTATGAAATTTATATTTGTATAAACCATAATGCCTTATTTTTTGTATTTTATAGAATTGGATAAGTAAATAAAACGTCATTTGTAAAATTATATCACCATAAAAAGAGGGAGGAGGAGAAATGTAATGTTTGAATAAAAAGCCTTGTAACTCAAAACTAGTTTTTTCTTACTTCAACTCGATATGGCATGACTTCCACTACTCTGATTGCTGGTCTGCTTGCATTTCTGAATAGAGCATAGTAAGATCTACATTTGCAAGCATGGATGTAAATACATGTCTCATACGTTGGTCAAAAAAGGAAAAAACGAGAAAAAGACAGTAAGCTAAAAAAAAAAATCGTAATTTTATACTAACACATGTAGCAACTTCCCGATGCTTGCAAATGTAAAGCAATGCCTAATATACACGATGCATGAAAATAAAAGCTCATTGCTTAATAGCGTCTCCAATATATGCACCTTAATAACGGCAAAAATACTGTTTTTTTGGATTTAAAAAAAAAAAAAAACATAATAAAAAAAAACTTCATCATATAGCAACAAAATTTCTCACAGATAAATAGCATAGTGATATGGATAGGCTATGTTAGTCTTGTTGAGATTATCCTAAAAATAAGAAAATCTTGGGTTGCCCCCCTTAACCCCTTCACTGCGGATATCAAATTCATAGGCCTACCCCCCTGTGCGGCAGGTTTAATTAAAATATAAAATAATTACTGATCATAGTTTAAAGTGCCTAAATGAATAGGATGCTCATTCCATACCAGAAAATTTATGTTTCGTCTTGGTGGAGGTTACCAGCTAAGTGAAGAGTTACGTCAAAGTGCAGCAACAGGGCCGTGACCGTGCTGCCAGACGCACAATGAAACTACTTACTACTCAACATAATACAGCTTATTTTGGCACATAAATGCTTCATTCATGCATTCATTCATTCATTCATACTTCTGTTTTATATCCATCAAGAATATATTGAATATCTTGACTATTTAGCCTCGCCATTGAAGTAGAGGGCGCGGCAGCGTCGACACGTCGTACTGTACCGCCTGACCTTATTAGTCACACTAACTCATGCAAGCAGAAAAAGAGGTTCTATTATATCGCAACACTTGACACTGTTGCCATACAAGCCTATCACAACGAATATTTACCCATAATATCATTGAGCGCGCAGTTTAAATACAGAAACCATATATGTACCAGCCGCAGTGAACCCTTAAATAGCTGAGAGACTGTATTTGTACCAGCCGCAGTGAAGGGGTTAAAGGGAGCGGCGGTGCAAGTCGAGAGGGAGCACAAGAGGGACGGATCGCAGAACACAACACCTCCCTGCACCGGCAAGACAACAACTGACTGTGGTTTCCTTGGCGGGCTCAGAAGCTCCACCTACTACGCCACTCTGTGTAGGCGGCACAATGCATTGGCTCAATTTTAGGTCCCTCTTAATGTTGAAGCAAAATTCGACATAATTAGTCCGCCTCGCCCTGGGCGGACTAATTTAATGTCGGGCACTGTAACTGGACACACGCCCCACCCCCCAAAATACAAACTCACAGCTGGTCCGTTCCCTTAACTTTGAAGTCCAGTCGTTGTCTGGGTGGGAAGGAGACAAGACGTATTTGTTCAGTGCTGCTCCTTGTGTGTGTTGTGTGTCAGAGTCAGGTCAGAAGCGGATTAGCATGGCAGCTGCAGGGGAGCTTAGCGACGGTGTTGTTGGTGGAGGCGACGGTGTTGTTGGTGGAGGCGACGGTGTTGTTGGTGGAGGCGATGGTGTTGTGAGTGGAAGCGAGGATGTGGTGAGTGGAGGCGAGGGTGTAGTGAGTGGAGTGAAGGAGTCTGAAGTGATTGCGAGTGTGTTAAAAAGAGATAGAAAGGTCAAGGGAGAGTGCAATGAAGATTGTGGTGTGGCACTTAGTTCTATTCTTGAGGCGATTGAAGACCTGAAAAGGTGCTTTGTAAGTGAAGTGAGCTAATTGAAAAGTGTCGCGAAGAGGCAGGAGATAGAGATTCGATCTCTTAAGTGTGGAGGTGGAGCTCCAAGTGGAATGAGTGGAGGGGCACATGCGGGAGATGTACCTGGAGGAGTACCAGAGGGTGGCGTGCCTGGTGGTACTACTAAGGGAGGTGTTCCTAGTAATTCACCAGGGAATGGGGGATGGAAGATGGTTGAGCATGGAGGAGCACACTCGAAGGAGAGAAAGGTAAACAATGACCATGTTGTGTGCACGAATTCATTTCAGGTACTCTCGGAGCTGCAAGAGGAAGATAAGGAGGTAAAGGTTAAAAATGTAGACGATACGTACATCCCTACCCGAAAGTAAAATCTTGGTTGTGGGGGACAGTCAGATTAGGCACCTAGACAGCAGGTTTTGTGACACAGACGGGAAGCATATGAAGTCGGTGAGTTACCCAGGGAAGGGGATAGGTTATGTTAGTGATAAGATAGTTGAGTGCATGGCGGACCAAGGGAACAAGCCCATCGTCTGCCTGAGCGCTGGGGGAAACGATGTTGAGTTTGTAAAGAGTGAGGAATTGCTACAGCGGTTCAAGGAGGCTGTAGGTAAGGATAGGGACAGGGGTGGGGCCCCTGTGGTGTGTGGTGTCTTTCCAAGACGCTTTGATGACGACTTGTGGTACTCCAAGGCTATTGCTCTGAATTGCCAACTGGCATTTCATTGCAAAGCCAATGGTTGGGCTTTTGTCAACAACTGCATGGGATCTCTTTTTCAGGCATAACCACCTCTACCACAGGGATGGGGTGCACCTTTCAAGGAAAGAGGTTCAGATCTTGCCTGATTCCCTTTAAAGGGAGGTAGGTGCATTGCAGGCTTTTTTTAAGATAGAGAACTGGGGATTAGACACGGGGGTCGGGGTAAAGGAAACTTGCGACACTAGGAGGAGTTTCAGTTGGTAGGGAACTAAAGTTATTCGTAAGAAGAGAAAGAGGAGGAGGTTAGTTAAAAAGACAGGGAGAATGGACAAGAAGAAGAGGAGTTGTTTGAAGGTTTATTATACAAACTGTAGGAGTATTTTAAACAAGATCAGTCGTTCGTTGTCTGGCGGGGAGACAAGACGTGTTACCGGACCGCTCCTTGTGTGTTGAGCGTAGGAGAGTCAGGTCAGAGAGGATTAGCATGGCAGCTGCAAAGGAGCTTAGCGTCGGCATGGTTAGTGGAGGCGACGGTGTGGTTAGTGGAGGCGACGGTGTGGTTAGTGGAGGCGATGGTGTGGTTAGTGGAGGCGAAGGTGTGGTTCGTGGAGTCGATGGTGTTGGGAGCGGAAGCGAGGGTGTGGTGAGTGGAGGAGCGGGTGGAGTGAAGGAGTCTGAGGTGATAACGAGTGTATTAGAAGGAGGGAGAAGGGTCGAAGGGGAGTGCAATGAAGGTTGTGGAGTGGCACTTAAGTCTATTCTGGAGGCGATTGAAGACCTTAAAAGGTGCTTTGTAAGTTTGAAGTAAACGAATTGAAAAGCGTGGTGAAGAAGCAGGAGATAGAGATACGATCTCTTAAGTGTGGAGGTGGAGGTCCAAGTGGAATGAGTGGAGGGGCACATGCGAGGGATGTACCTGGAAGGGTAACAGAGGGAGACGTGCCTCGGGCTACTACTAAGGGAGGTGTTCCTAGTAACTCACCAGGGATTGGTGGATGGAAGGTGGTTGACCATGGTGGAGCACGCCCGAAAGAAAGAAAGGTAAACAATGACCATGTTGTGTGCACGAGTTCATTTTAGGTACTCTCGGGGCTGCAAGAGGAAGATAAGGAGGTAAAGACGGTAGACGATACATCATTACCCGAAGGTAAAATCTTGGTTGTTGGGGACAGTCAGATTAGGCACCTAGACAGCAGGTTTTGTGACAGGGATGGGATGCGTATGAAGTCGGTGAGTTACCCAGGGAAGGGGATAGGGTATGTTAGTGATAAGATAGTTGAGTGCATGGTGGACCAAGGGAAAAAGCCCATCGTCTGCCTGAGCGCTGGGAGAAATGATGTTGAGTGTGTGAGGAGTGAGGAATTGCTACGGAGGTTCAAGGAAGCTGTAGGTATGGTTAGGGACAGGGGTGGGGTCCCTGTGGTGTATGGTGTCGTTCCAAGATGCTTTGTGGTACTCCAGGGCTATTGCTCTGAATTGCCGGCTGGCATTTCATTGCAAAGCCAATGGTTGGGCCTTTGTCGACAACTGGGACCTCTTCTTCAGGCATAACCACCTCTACCACAGGGACGGGGTGTACCTTTCGAGGAAAGGAGTTCAGATCTTGTCTGCATCCCTTGAAAGGGAGGTAGATGCACTACAGGCTTTTTTAGCCCGTGCAGCCCCACTGACGGCTCTCAGCCGTCAGCTGACAGGACGACTCAAAACTCTGGGTCTGGGCTTTACAAAATTATACATTTTTGGCGGGGCTCAACGGGTTAAGATAGAGAACCGGGGATTAGACACTGGGGTCGGGGTAAAGGAAACTTGCAACACTAGGATAAGTTTCAGATGGCAGGGAACTAAAGTGATTCGTAAGAAGAGAGAGAGGAGGGGTTTAGTTAAAGATAAAGGGAAAATGGACAAAAAGAAGAGGAGTTGCTTGAAGGTCTACTATACAAACTGTAGGAGTATTTTAAACAGATAGATTTCCAGAGGAATAAATAGTGTAGAGGATTTTTATATAATAGTATTAACAGAAACATGGTTGGATATGTCAGGAAAGGTATTTGATCCGGAGGTTGAGAGAGCTGGGTATAAGTTATTTCACAAGGACGGGTTAGGCAGGCGAGGTGGAGGAGTTGCGCTTTATGCAAGAGATACATTGTAGTGTTGTGTTAATAATGTTATAAAAACAGATGACAGCATAGTCTACTATATGGGTAAAGGTTACGGAGGGAACTGAGAAAATGGTTTTGGGTGTAGTGTATAGGCCTCCAAACTTATGTAAAGAGGATTCAGCTACTATATGGCAAGAAATAAGCAAGGCTTGCAGATATAATCGATTATGCGTGGTAGATTTTAATCTTATGAATATAGACTGTGATTTAATCATAGGAGACAATGACGCAGAGGAATTGTTAAATATAGTTCAGGATAACTTTCGAAGGCAAATAATCAGGGAGCCTACTAGAGGAGGTAATATTATAATTTATTATTGACAAACAGTGAACAATTAGTTAGAGGTGGAGGTTGGAGGTACGTACGTTAGGGAACAGTAAAGTAAGGTAAAGATGGGAGCATACGCTAAGCTGCGCGTGGCATGCGGTGCTCATCTACGTGGCATTAGCCCTTAGAGCCTGTGGTGGGTGTGGACCCGTTACCCCGGGACACAGGGCTAGTGTGACTCCCGGGTTACCACAGTTACCTTCCCCAGTTTACCCCAGGTACCCATTTATCAACCCCGAAAGGAAGGAAGAACAGCTGGGTAGGCTGGTCACCGGCTTGCCCTGGCCCGGGATCGAACCAGGGCCCGCAGATTCGTAGCCATAGTTAGGGAACAGTGATCATTGTGAAATCAGGTTTTGCTTATAATGGGGAAGTAGGAAATAGAAATGTTAATAAGGAAAGAGTACCTGACTTTAGAAAGGCCAATTATGCTAATTTGATTAATAATTTGCTAAATTGCTAATTGTAATATAATATGCTAATTTGAGCCAAAAAGGCTCAAGGCTGGACAGGTGAGCAAAGAACAGTATAACGTGATGGCGAGGACAGTGAAGAGATTAATAAGAGTAGCTAAGAACAATTATGAGATTAAGGTCGCTGGAAAGGCAAAGACCGACCCTAAGGGGTTCTTACAGGGATATAAAACAAAGACTAGGGAATTAGTGGGGCCGTTAAGAATAGAGCAGGGTGAGATCGTAACTACGGCTGAGGATATGTGTAAAAATTTAAGTGATTATTTCTTAAGTGTTTCTACTCAGGAGGATACACACCTCAGCATCTGATTTTGTCTTCCTAGCCTGGGCTGCAAGATCTCTCTTCCGCTTTTCAGCCTTCTTCTTCACTGTCTTCTGGTCCACCCCCGCAAGACTTGACGACATCCGGTCTTCCCTCTGCGAGGTGAGAAAATCCTTGTCCTCCTGAAGGACTTTGGAGGAGGCTAGCGCGGAGGAGTGAGCCACGTCAAATACGTCTTCTAAATCTGACTTGAACATTTCCTCCTTGTAGCGATAATCCTCTTGTGGCTTTGTCCTGTTCTTCTTGAGAGCATCATAGCTAGGTGTCAATCAACTTCGCCAGCTTCTCCCCTGCGTACTTCTTGGTGGTAGTTGGTATGTTGGCCTTCTCCCAGATGGGCCAGATGGCTTGCACCACCAGGCGAATGCTCTCCGACTTGGTCTTCCGTCCCTCTTGGTGGTGGTGGAAGTAAAGCAGCAGGCACTGCTCTTTCGATGGAAGTCGCGGACAAACAATCTCTGCAATTGGGGCCTTGTTCAGCAACCACAACTGATTTCTTGCTCTAGTTGCCATCACCTGCGAAAGAGAATAAAATTTTGTATAAGTGAAACAAAAGTGGCCAACTTGAGTGACCCCTCAAAATCCTCCTACAGCTGTCAAATTTTGTGTGAACAATCATTTATAGAGGTGAAATATGGGCAAGAGTCACCCCGACCCGAAATCCTCCATTTGTACATATGAGACACCCTAATACACAGACAATACCTGATAGTGAACAGATGTTTAAAGGAAGCGATGAGGAGAAACTAAAGATATTGTGATAACTAGGGAAATGGTAGAAGAGGGTATCGATAAAATTAAGAACTTTAGTCACCAGGACCAGATGAAGTTTATCCAAGAGTATTAAAAGAATGCAGAGGTTGTTAGTGAGTCGTTAGGGCACATTTTTAGGAAATCGGTTGACATAACGGCGAAGTGCCGTTAATATGGAGGAAAGAGAATGTAGTCCCCATATTTAAGAAGGGTGATAAGAGGACTAATGTCAAATTATCGACCCGTTAGTCTAACGTCAGTGGTAGGTAAATTATTGGAAGCTATTAGCAAAAAACATTAGAGAGCATTTAGAAAAAAGTTTGGTCAATGATTCACAACATGGATTCACCAAGAGTAGGTCATGTCTCACCAATTTATTGAGTTTTTATAGGAAAGTTTATGAGACAGCAGATAATGATAAGGATTATGACATAATATACCTGGACTTTAGTAAGGCATTCGATAAGGTGCCACACGAGCGACTCTTAAATAAGGTTAACTCCTTGAGGCCCATAACGTAATTTCCATTGTAATTTGGGTACCATTAGAAGATTTTTAGTGAATATAAGGAATATTTTATAGATATGACCTGTTTATCATCCTTGTCGACTAACTAATTTGGTATTCTAAATTACTTTTCGAAATTCTATGGCTCGCCGCCGACATACAATTTTTTATAGCAGAGGAAAGATCTGGGCGTGCAGGGGTTAAGGCTCATGGAATAGATGGGAAGGTTCTTCGCTGGATCAGAGCTTGGCTAAGTGATAGGCAACAAAGGGTTACAATTAATGGTTCTAAATCTGAATGGGGGCAGGTGACAAGCGGGTCTCTTTTGGGTCCATTACTATTTTTGATTTACAGCAATGACTTGGACAGTGGGATTAGCAGTGATATCAGCAAGTTTGCTAATGACACTAAGGTAGGTAGGATTATTGGATCACAGTCTTATGTAACATGTTGCAGGGAGACTTAGATAAACTTAATGAGTGGGTAGTCAGATGGCAGATGGAATTTAATATTGATAAAGTGCAGCGTTATGAATGTTGGTAGAAAAAATCCTGGTAATAGATACACCATACACATACTTTTATCGCTGAAAAGATCAGAAGGTGAGAAAGATCTGGGAGTATGGGTGAGGTCAGACCTCCGACCTAGGAAACAATGTATTGAGGCTAAAAATAGAGCTAATAGGGTGTTAGGATTCATTACCAGGAGTGTTAAAAGTAGAAGTGCTGAGGTTATTCTAAAACATTATTTGGCTCTAGTCAGACCTCACCTAGACGATGCAGTTCAGTTTTGGTCTCCATATTACAGGATGGATATAGCCTTGTTAGAATCAGTGCAGAGAAGAATGACCAAAATGATTCAAGGGATGCGTAACTTTAGTTATGAGAAGAGATTGAAGCTATTAAATCATTTACACTCACTCGAGAAATGCAAAGTAAGGGGCGATCTGGTAGAGGTTTTTAAGTGGATAAATGGATATAAAATGGAGAGGTAGGAAAAGTTTTTACGGCTAGTAACCAGGGTAGAACAAGAAGTAATGGATTCAAGCTGGAAAAGCGTAGACCTAAAAAAGAAATAGGAAAAAACTGGTTAACAAATTGGGTGGTAAATGATTGGAATGGACTCAGTAGACAGGTAGTTAGTGCGGAGTCATTAGAGCACTTTAAAAAGAGGCTAGATAAATTCATGGATGGGGATGAAAGGTGGATGTAGGTAGTGTTAAGTAACAGGAACTACCTCATGTAGGTCTTGCGGCCTCTTGTAGTTTCCTTACTTTCTTATGTTCTTCAGCTCTGTCTCTTGTCTTCCTTGTAACCAGCACAACAGTCTCCACTTGTCCCTAACATTGCTCAATCATCCTTCACCACTTGTCATCTTACTCTTGAATTACACATAATTAGTATTTGTAAACAGTAACTGAAATTCTTATTTATTAATTATAATTAACCTGTAATTAAATGATTTAACTATAATTAACTTTTACTTAGTTATATCAGTGTCCATATGTATATATACATAAATGTAAGTTTTAATATGATCTGCAAAACAGAGTAGCTGTGATAGAATGCTAGTTATCAAACAAGAAACAATGCTATGCGATTCAACTTCAATATTGCTTGTACATGTTAAGCATTATAATAGCTTGATGAAATAAAGAAAACAATCATTAGAAATCTGGTAAAATATATATTTGCTAATTTGTACATATTCAAATGAGATTTAATAGTAATATTGTATCTACAAATTCACCATCAAAAATAGCATGTTGAAATAAAATAAATAAATAAAATGTTATTCACAAATCTGGTAATTTTTTGTTGTATATTGTTACATGTTGAACTAAGAAAATATAAGCATTCATAAACATTTGATAATTAAAGCAGTAGATAGAAGGAAAAAGATTGATAAAGCTTTACGGTATTATACAGAGCTGGGCAGTATTTAAATAAAATTGTATTTAAATACATTTGTATTTATAATTATATTTATAAATACATTGGTTTTCATGTATTTAAATACAGTATTTAAATACTTTAATGAGTATTTAAATAATTTTATTTAAATATTCATCATATAAAAATGTAAATACTTTTTTATCAGTTCAGATTATTTACTCAATAATCTCAATTACTCAATTTAATTAACTGTGTTAATTAATTGTATTTACAAATGTATTTATATACATTTCTCCTATGTATTTAGTATTTAAATACATTCAATGTATTTAGTGCACAGCTAATAATTTTGCTTTAATAATATATGTTAACTATGAGTTGGCTGTCGAGAATTGCCATTTGTGGGGGAAAAATTCATAGGATAAGAAGCAAATTTGACCTGTAGTATAGTTTAGTAGGAAGTCGTTTATGGCAATATCTGGTTATCCGGCCGGATAGCCGGATATTTCGAGACCGGATAGCCGGATATTTCGAGAAAGACCGGATAGCCAGATATCATACCATATAGTAAAAAACAGGCCAGATAGCAACGAGATATCCGGTACATCCCATCCCATCCCTAAGTTGCAGCACGGCGGAGCTATAATGTTGGGAAGAGGTGCTATTTTTGGCCCGCCAGGCGCACCTGATCGTGAAGGTATAGTTGACCGGGGCCTGAGTCTCCATCTCGCCCCATGCCACCACAGGCGCCACCCTTCCTCCACGCATGCGGAGAAGGGGAAATCATGCACAGCACGTCCTTCCATTACCGTGGTCAGCTGTACTGTGGGAGGTGGAGTGAAACTTAACTTGACTTGACTGCAGTCCTTGCCTTAGCAAGGACTGCAGTCAACCACTGAACACAATAATTATGCCACAAAAGTACAAATATTGGTGGGACAGCATAGGGCGGGAAATACCATCACCTGAGGTTTATGGGTTTATGGCAAAAAGAACACTTTGCACTAAGTTAAAACATACCACAGTACCAAATACATTGCACAGTACTGTATTATGTACTTTATTTATAACACCTTAACATATAAATAACCAGTGCATTAATAAGAAAAAAATTATTGTGGGAATAACATAACACTAATATCAATATTAAATGCAATTATGTATATTATTGGAATTTAAACTCATTTTTAGTACTAACCAAAACTTTGCTCTTCTGGCAGGAAATTTGGTGACCTTATTCGAGCAGCTGGGCGTCTGCCATGCTAACTAAGATGGGTGGACTAAGGCATCATTGATATCCATAAGTCCCAGGTCGCACTGTCCACATGAGTACCTATAAATAAAACATTAATCTTAAATAAACTAACAACTTTGCACTGGTTATGTAATGGCCACTATAGTCTATTCACTTAAGCCTGGATTCCTGGGCTGGGAGCTGCTCGCTGCCTAGCCGAGTTTGTAAGGACGTCGCTGATTGGCTGATAGACTCGGGCTGGGTGGCGATGGTGGTGGTACTTGCCTCGCCGCAACCCAAAACCCTTGCGTTGCCTCAGAAAAATATTCATATTTCTTGGCTTTACTCATCTCTTACACAAAATAGGCCTATTTTGTTTGCATCAGTAAATCAGGCAGTGATTGTTCAACAACAACACGCCATTCATAACTCAATAGGGTAAAAAATAAAGTCATGACTGACTATCACAAGAGTAGGCGGACTTTTAGGTTTTCAGTGCATTGAAATGTTGTACTCCTACCCGATATAACCAAGCTACCAGATAATAGTTATGAAAGCTGAGCCTACCATCGTGTTCATAATACATTGCTGCATATCATGAGCATAAAAAAATTACAGTAAGACTTCACTAATATTAAGATAATTAAAGGAAAGTAAAAGAGTGTATAAACATTATTTCTTGCTTATTTTGCTTCAACTTGCTCTAACTCCATATGTTTTGGTCACATTCAATTTTCAAGAACTGTTTCAAAATCCTTATACTTTTCGGCTTCCTGTGGTATGTAGCACGTACCAATAAGGAAAAGAGTAGGTGGTCAAAATGGCTAAGAAAGTTAAACTGTTTCAAACTGGTGCCGTGACGGGTGGAGCCTCTGATAGCTCTCCCGAAAACAGTCTCTCCTATATAGGGAGCAATGCTCACCCGTCACTGTGCCAGTTTGCAGTAGTAGTTTTAACTTTCTTAGCCATTTTGACCACCTACTCTTTTCCTTATTGGTACGTGCTACATACCACAGGAAGCGGAAAAGTATAAGGATTTTGAAACAGTTCTTGAAAATTGAATGTGACCAAAACTTATGGAGTTAGAGCGAGTTGAAGCAAAATAAGCAAGAAATAATGTTTATACACTCTTTTACTTTCCTTTAATTATCTTAATATTAGTGTCGTCTTACTGTATTTTTTTTATGCTCATGATATGCAGCAATGTATTATGAACACGATGGTAAACTCAGCTTTCATAACTATTATCTGGTAGCTTGGTTATATCGGGTAGGAGTACAACATTTCAATGCACTGAAAACCTAAGTCCGCCTACTCTTGTGATAGTCAGTCATGACTTTATTTTTTACCCTATTGAGTTATGAATGGCGTGTTGTTGTTGAACAATCACTGCCTGATTTACTGATGCAAACAAAATAGGCCTATCTTGTGTAAGAGATGAGTAAAGCCAAGAAATATGAATATTTTTCTGAGGCAACGCAAGGGTTTTGGGTTGCGGCGAGGCAAGTACCACCACCATCGCCACCCTGCCCGAGGCTATCAGCCAATCAGCGACGTCGTTACATACTCGCCTAGGCATCGAGCCGCTCCCAGGAATCCAGCTTAAGTGAATAGACTATAGTAACGCAGCTTTAAGGCATTAGCAGATGTGTTCACTTGATTTTAGAAAAAAAAGGTGCTCAAATCACAGATAATTTCACTAATGGGCATATTTTAAAAACATCATGTTCAGGAACTTGTCCAGAATGAACAGTTTGTACAGAGTATAGTTATATTGGATTCCTAACATGCAGAAATTCAAAATTTGTTACTTTAACCATACATTTCACGTAGATGTCTAAATTTTCCTACTAATGCTTCAAAAGTTAAAACAACGAGAAAAAAGAAAAAAGGGAACGACACGTATGGGCGATAAGGTTGCACCGAGATAATGACAACGTGAAACACCGAGAGAAAACGGCTTGACATTTATCCATACCTCCTACAGTGTACGACATTACTCTCCTCCACTTGTTTCCAACAAACTGCTTTACCTACTCACGTTATTATATTTCAAAGAAAAGATGCAATCAAGCCACTAAAACCACAGTAAAATTTGACCTTCAGTCTGCACCCCATCTCCCGGCCGACTCACTCCGCCACCAGCTCTGTTTTTCTAACCTAATGCCAGACTACTCCGTGGGTTTGACCCAGCTTCACATCTTGGTAAAATTATTGTCCTTTCCTGCCCTACTTAGTGGGCTTTTTTCCTCCAGACCTTCACAGATCCCTTCAGATCCATCTAAAACGTGATTATAAAGTGGGGGAGAGATGCCCCCTTTCCCCTCTAAATGACCCACTGGACTCCGAAAACACATACTTCTAACCTAAACTTACCAATAACATCTTTGCGAGACTTAAGGGTGGGAAAGGACTAGAGCTTTGCCACGTTAGGTTATTAGAAGTTAGATTTGTGTTTTTTTTTTGGGGGGGGGGTCTCCGCTAGTTGTTATTGATGAGGTGAGGTTAGATTAGTAATATTTACCATATTTTTTTTTTTTGAGGGGTCCAGGGGGAAGTCATTTAGAGGGGGAAGGGTAGGGGTAAAAATGGACGAGGACTGCAGTCATTTTCTGAGACACTGACTAGTTTTTCCTTGACTAAAATTGTGTTTTTTTCAGATGGAGGTATTTATATTTTCCAAAAACCCAATAAAAAGTATATATTTTTACTTTCATCACCAAATCCTAATGTCGCTGTTTCCATTGATAACATTGTATCTCCATCAGAAAAAACACAAAAACTTGGCCAGGAAATAATAGTCAAGTGTCTCAGAAACCAAGGAAATGACAGAATTGTACGGAAATAAGACGTGTGCCATGTACTACATGTAGTATGAATATTAGCATCACTACGGACTTGTATGTGCCCCTGGACGTGTTGTGACTGCCTCAAACAAGGGTGTCATCTATGAAACAACTTTCAACTCTGAGCCGAGTGTACGGAACGAATATGGGGTTCGTGTACGAAACAACTTCTTGGTGTACGAAGCTACTTGTGTACAAGCTGACTGCACTCCACTGAGGCCTTTCCGACAATTTTTAATGTGACCATCATTCTTAACACATCAAAATACATATGAAAAGAGCACCTTTAACCTCGTACTGAATTAATTACTAGTTGAAAGTACTAAAATACCGTTTTGTTTAAGTTAAGTTAGGCATAGCTGCATAGGATGGGTTTCGGTTAGGTTTTGTTGTTATTTAAGTTAAAAAAGCAAATCTGATGGATTGCCCGTGTGGTTGGCGGCCGCCAACTCCTGCAGAATATTTGCCATATCGTAAAATAATAATGGTATTTTTTGTTTATTATCCCCTGGGGGTTACATTATGTTTTCGGTGGTTGTGACAGTTAGGTTAAGAAGGAAGATTTGGTTCTTTTAGTTAGGGTAAGGTTAGGGAAGACAAGTGGTACCTGTAACTCTCTACTGGAATTCTCGTCGTCGTTGTCGAGTGTTCCAATTTTCTACGACGGCTCCGGTACCCACTATATTTGGTTCATGGCGCTGAAACGGGTAAGACGTGATGGTTTGAGCTCCCAGGTATTAGTGTTGTGAAGAGTGAGATGGCAGACAGTGAGGTGTTAAGTGAGCTGAAGCAGCTGCGGGGTCAGGTGCGTGACCTAAATTTAGCGAGGAGTGGTCACGATGACGTCGTAAGGGACCTGGGAGACGCCATAGCTTCCCTGAAGAAGGAGAATGCCGAGCTCAGGGAGCAGCGGAAACGTGGTGTGCCAGCATCGCCAGTCCCTCTGCCTAGACGGAGGGAAGGAGCATGGACACAGGTGAAGAACAAGGAGACTGGCTGGGGGAGACCACAGACTCCGCCTCCTGCGACCAGGAATAGCTTTGCTGCCCTCGTTGATGAATGCACAGAAGAAGGGGATGGTAAGACAGTCGAACTTTCCCTGTCTTCAGGTAAGACCATGGTTGTGGGTGACAGCCAGGCCAAGTATCTGGATAGGACCTTTTGTAACAGGGATTGGAAAAATAGGACGCTTGCCTGTTTTCGTGGAGCGGGGATAGGGAACATAGCAGAAAGGCTGGGGAGGGTAATGGTGGGTGAGGGATTAGTGCCGACGGTATGTATAAGTGCAGGGGAAATGATATAGGCAGGGTCGAGAGAAAGGAGCTCCTAAGGAGGTACAAGGAGGCACTAGGCAGGGTTAGGGACCTTGGAGGCACCCCTGTTGTGTGTGGCATTTTGCCACGCAGGAAAGGGGGACCAAGATGGTGGTCGGAAGTGTGTGAGGTGAACAGCTTGCTGGCTGAACACTGCAGGAAGAACGGGTGGCTCTTTATCGACAACTCGGCTCGATTCTTCGGTAAGGACCACCTGTACGCCAGGGACGGGGTACATCTCTCTCATAAGGGTGTGGGTGTGTTGGCGTGGGTAATTGAAAGGGAGATGGGGGGAAGGTTTTTTTTTTCGAGGCCAGGAGGGTGTGAAGATGAAGAATAATGATCATGATAGTCAAGGAAGGAATATTGTTGGTCAAGTCAGGAATGAAGACAGTAGAAGTAAGAAAAAGACAGGGATAAAACAAGCAGTTAGCGTAAATACAGCTAGCGGGAAAATCAACAAGATGAAGAAGTGCAACTTAAAAGTTTATGATATAAATTGTATGAGTATATTAAATAAGATATTTACTGAGAGGAACATCTTGTGTTGAAGATTTTGATATAATAGCATTAACAGAAACATTGTTAGATATGACAGGCAAAGTATTTAATCCAGAAGTTGAGATAGCGGGATATAATTTATTTCACAAGGACAGGGTAGGAAGGATAGGCGGAGGAGTTGCACTATATGCCAGGGCATAGACCACTATATCTCTGGACTGTTCACGCGACAATGTTTTGAAATTGCCAGGCTGCATAGCGGCCCGCGGCCCGCCCGACAAAGAGATATAGTGGTCTATGGACTATCATATAGGCTGGTTTATCAGTATATATGATATACTGTAATCTTCGTAAATGTTTGTTCTATAATATTATCAAATAAAAAACAGTAAAACACGCTAAAGAAATGCCATTACGAGATTCTGAAGAAATATGCATGAACTTAACATTCACTTCAACTCTTAGAACATAAGAACATAAGAAAATAAGGAAGCTACAAGAGGCCGCGAGGCCTACACGTGGTAGTTCCTGTCACCTAACACTACCTACATCCACCTTTCATCCCCATCCATGAACCTATCCAGCCCCTCTTTAAAGCTCCCTAATGACTCCACACTAACTACCTGTCTACTGAGACCATTCCATTCATTCACCACCCTATTTGTGAGCCAGTTTTTCCCTATTTCCTTTCTAAATCTACACCCTTCCAGCTTGAATTCATTACTTCTTGTTCTACCCTGGTTAAAAGCCCTAAGAGCTTTTCCTACCTCTCCTTTATTAAATCCCTTTATCCACTTAAAAACTTCTATCAGATCGCCCCTTACTCTGCGTCTCTCGAGTGAGTGTAATTTTAATAACTTCAATCTCTTCTCATAACTAAAGTTATGCATCCCTTGTATCATTTTGGTCATCCTTCTCTGCACTGATTCTAACAAGGCTATATCCATCCTGTAATATGGAGACCAAAACTGAACCGCATAGTCTAGGTGAGGTCTGACTAGAGCCAGATAAAGCTTTAGAATAACTTCCGCACTTCTACTTTTAACACTTCTGGTAATGAATCCCAATACTCTATTAGCTCTATTTCTGGCCTCAATACATTGTTTCCTAGGTCGGAGGTCTGGGCTCACCCTCACTCCAAGATCTTTTCACCTTCTGATCTTTTCTGCGATACATTGCATATGGTGTATCTATTACCAGGGTTTTTCTACCAACATTCATTATGCTGCACTTATCAATATTAAATTCCATCTGCCATCTGACTGCCCACTCGTTAAGTTTATCTAAGTCTCCCTGCAATATGTTTACATCAGACTGTGATCCAATAATCCTACCTACCTTAGTATCATCAGCAAACTTGCTGATATCACTGCTAATCCCACTATCCAAGTCGTTGATGTAAATCAAAAATAGTAATGGACCTAAAACAGACCCTTGTGGAACTCCACTTGTCACCAGTCCCCATTCAGATTTAGCACCATTAATTGTAACCCTTTGTTGCCTATTACTTAGCCAAGCTCTGATCCAATGAAGAGCCTTCCCATCTATTCCATGAGTCTTAACCTTATTTAAGAGTCGCTCGTGTGGTACTTTGTCAAATGCCTTACTAAAGTCCAGATATATTATATCATAATCCTTATCATTATCTGCCATCTCATAAACTTTCCTATAAAAACTCAATAAATTGGTGAGACCCTACCCTTGGTGAATCCATGTTGTGAATCATTGATCAAACTATGTTTATATAAGTGCTCTCTAATGTTTTTTGCAATAATAGATTCCAATAATTTACCCACCACTGACGTTAGACTTACGGGTCGATAATTTGACTTAAGTCCTCTGTCTCCCTTCTTAAATATGGGAACAACATTTCCTTTCCTCCACAATAATGGCACATCGCCTATCTCAACCGATTTCCTAAAAATGTGCACTAACGACTCACTAACAACCTCCTTGCATTCCTTTAATACCCTGGGATACACTTCATCTGGTCCTGGCGATTTAAAATTCTTCATTTTATCTCTACCCTCTTCCACCATTTCCCTAGTTATCACAATATCTTTGAGTTTCTCCTCATCGCTTCCTTTGAACATCTGTTCACTATCAGGTATTGTCTGTGTATCCTCCTCAGTAAAAACACTTAAGAAATAATCATTTAGACTTTTACACATATCCTCATCTGTATTTAAGACCTCACCCTGTCCTGACCTTAAGGGCCCAACTAATTCCCTTGTCTTGGTTTTATATACCTGATAGAACCCCTTTGGGTCACTTTTCGCCTGTCCTGCTACTTTAATCTCATAATTGTTCTTAGCAACTCGAGTTAATTTCTTCACTGTCCTCGTCATCACGTTATACTGTTCTTTGTTTACCAATCCTGCCTTGAACCTTAAATACATGTTTCTTTTTACTCCAATGTTGTGTTTGAAATAAGTAGTCATCCATTTTGGATCACTCTTTCTGGACCTTATTTCCCTATAAGGAATATTTTTTTTCTGTCCGTCAATTATATTCCTTACAAATAAGGTATAATCCTCCTCAGCCCCGACCTCACTTCCATGTCTAACTGCTCTAATCTTCGCCATTTAAAACTTTGTGAGTCAACTTTTATCATGAAGGGTATCAATAGAAGCACAGTTTTATTAGCTTTCCATTGATATATTTCGTTTTCTGATAGATGAATTAGAACCATGCATAAATTAACGTTAAATAAATAAATAAAATCATCAATCGGGTAATTTTCCCGATTGATGATGTTATTTATTTACTTATATATTTCGTTTTCTGATAAATGAATTAGCTCCATGTATAAATTAGCGTTAACTAAATAAATAACCTCACCAATCGGGAAAATTACTCGAATGATGATTTTATTTAGTTAGTTAATGCTAATTTATGCATGGTGGTAATTCATTTATCAGAAAACGAAATACATCAATGGAAAGCTAATAAAATTGCGCTTCTATTGATACCCTTCATGATAAAAAAAAGTTGACTCGCAAAGTTTTAAATGGCGAAGAGTTGAAGTGAATATTAAGTTCATGTATATTTCTTCAGATCTCGTAATGGCATTTCTTTAGCGTTTTTTACTGTTTTTTATTTGATAATATTATAGAACAAACATTTACGAAGATTACAGTATATCATATATACTGATAAACCAGTCTATATGATCCGTATATATATATATATATATATGAATCCGAGCGGCCCTCCGACTTAAGGGCCATTGTGCAACAGGCCGATATTCCGTACGCAGTCCAGATTTACAGTGGTCTATGGCCAGGGATACATTGCAGTGTTGTGTTAACGTTATAAAAACGGATGATAGCATAGTCTATATGGGTGGAAATTAGAGAAGGAACTGATAAGATGGTCTTGGGTGTAGTGTACAGGTCTCCAAACTTATGTAAAGAGGATGCAGCTCTTATATGGCAGGAAATAAGCAAGGCTTGTAAATATAATCGATTATGCGTGGTAGGAGACTTTAATCTTAGGAGACAATGACGCAGAGGATTTGTTAAAACTAGTTCAAGATAACTTCCTAAAGCAAGCAATCAAGGAGCCTACTAGGGGAGATAATATTCTAGATTTATTACTAAGAAACAGGGAAGATTTAGTTACTGAGGTGGAAGTTGGAGGTACGTTAGGAAAAAGCAACCTTTGCGAAATCAGATTTTGCTTAAATTGGGAGGTGGGAAGTAGAAGTGATAATAAGCATAGAGTACCTGACTTCAGAAAGGCTAATTATGTAGGATTAAGAAGACACCTGGAAAGGATTAACAGGGACAGGAGGGAGGGTGAGATGAGATCTGTGGTCGGGATGGAGGGGGGTGTCGGTGAGGTCAGTGCAGAAAAGGATTATAATACCTTTGTCAGCAATTTAATTGAAGGTCAGAAAAAGAATATTCCTTATAGGGCGATAAAATCAGGGAAAAACGAGCCCAAGTGGATGACCGAGTTTTTAAAACACAACATAGGGGTAAAAAGGGACATGTATAAGAAAGTTAAGGATGGGCAGGTGAATAGAGAGCAGTATAACGAGATGGCTAGAACAGTGAAAAAATTAACAAGAGCAGCAAAGAACAATTATAAGATTAAGTTGCAGGGAAGGCGAAGACAGATCCTACGGTATTTTTTCAAGTTTATAAAACAAAGACTAGGGAATTAGTGGGGCCATTAAAAAATAAGCAGGGGGAGATTGTAAGCACGGCAGAGGATATGTGTAAAATTTTAAATGATTATATCTTGTGTTTTTACTCAGGAGGATAAAAAGAAGGTACCTGATGGTGAACATATGTTCAGAGGAGAGGATGGTGAGAAACTCAGAGATATTGTGATAAGTAGAGAAATTGTAGAAGGTATAGACGGAATGAAGAATTTTAAGTCACCAGGACCAGATGAAGTGTATCCCAGAGTACTAAAAGAATGCAAAGGGGTTGTTAGCAGGCTTGGAGTAATTGTAATTTAATTGAAATGTAATTAATTACACATTTTTGGGGTAGTTGAAATTGCAATTGTAATTGTATATTTTAATTTACAAGTAATTGTAATTGTAATTGAGCTTTAAAATCATAAAGTAATTGTATTTGTAATTGCAATTGCCTGTTTAGAAGCACAACAATTACAATTACATCATACAAAATTACAAATATTACGTTAATATACTGAAATGAGAGAAAAAAAGAAAAAAAGATTATAACATCTCTTAGCATCATATGAAAAGCCTTCTCCATGAGCATAGGCGCACGAATCGGGGGGACAAAAATGTTCGGGCAGAGTAGCCACACTAGCAGGGCTATTCAAGTGGCGGCCCATGAGCCAAATCCGGCCCTTGTTTGAGTGATTTTTTATTGGCCATTTGACACTCAGAAGAATTTAAATATATTAATGAATTTTGTTCATTTATCTAAGTATTTACCAAATTCTACTTTAAATTTTCCTTAAAAAGGACAGCTTAAACTGTCCTTCTGTCAGGAACCGTACGTGTCCAGTGACTGTCCACTGTCCAGTACCGATATACTATGCGTCGCAGTAATAGACGGTCCCCGTGCACGCCTCGCCTCCCTCGCCAGTTTGCTCCGGAGTTATTATAACGTATATATATATATATATATATATATATATATATATATATATATATATATATATATATATATATATATATATATATATATATATATATTAGGGTGTCCCAGCCTCACATGGGGGATTTTTTTCTCGCAAGAATCAAATCGCACACCCCATTTATTTAATTACACATGAAGAAAGAAAAAAATGGGTGAAATTTCATTTACTTATTAAGAGGAGAAGGGTCCCCTCATCGACCTTGTTTATTTGACCCTATATGAATACCACCGATTATATCTAAGAACATCTCCCACTGTCGGGAGTTGAGACAGCATTTCCAGGGGTTCATTTCGCATCACTCCCACCAACCACACAGTCTCCTGCTGTCTTGTATCCATTGCCTCAAAAAAAAAAAAATTATACAAGTAGTATAAGGTAGAGATCTAGAGTAGCCGTTCAGCAATAGTAACACATGGTTTGAGGAAGCCCTTAAAATTGAAGAACACGAATGAAATGAACCTTGTTGGCATGTTTTCAGGAGTGGAACAAATTAGGGGTGTGTGCATTTCAAACTTTGGGAACTGAAAAAATTGGGACACCGTAATATATATACGTATATATATATATATATATATATATATATATATATATATATATATATATATATATATATATATATATATATATATATATATATATATATAGTAAAACCCTTATAACTCGGAATTTGATATAACAAATGGCAATCATGGCATCATCATGGCAAAGACAGTTTCAAAAAAAAAAAAAAATTTACACCAATGCCTATAGCGGGTGTAGGCAGTGAGCTCCAAGAGTGGGATGGTAGGCCCTGGACGCTCACTCGAGGGCTGTGATGGTTGGCCCTTGCCCGTGGTGGCGCAGGCAGGATTGTTATAGTGACACCTGTGATTAGAGGCTCATGCCGCCCCCAATGGACCTCCCATGCACTCACAGTTGAAGGTGGAGTTAATGAACAGGACATGTGGGTGTTCTTAGGCCACTCGACGGTGCAGAAAGATTTCAAGTGGATTTATGGGTCTCACTTGGGATCGAACTCGGGTCTTCGAGAACGCCACCCGGTGACGCTAACCACTCTGCTACCGCCTCACCTAAACTGCATCTCATGGTTTTCACTCGGCATATCATGCCCTCACAACCTCTTGTGTGAACATGTAAACAGAAAGTCGGCAAAAAATAATGTATCTCGGCATATTGATGTTATAACTGCATCTCTTCGCTTACACTCGGCATATCGTCAGTCGCATAAAGTCGTATTTTTGTCCTTTGATCTTTTCCTGCAGGCTCAGGCTCTTCAATTTTATTCCCTTCCTGCTGGAGACACCCTTGCATGATGGAGCTGACATCTTGAAATACAGTACTGTATGATGTAATCCCAAAACACGTAAAATAGGTGGCAAAGTAAAGCAAAGGTCGGGAACGAGCGTGTAGGCTGTCAGCTGAGCCGTGTTTATGTCGTCAAAGCACTGTTTTGGATACGAATTCCGTTTGTTGTCGAAATTGAAAAAGGATTGGTTTCTGCTTCAAGAACACAACAACCTTTATAGGGTTTACTGACGTAACACTTTGTCAAAGAAAAAAAAAAAAATTAGGGCTCATTTCTGAAAAATGAAAGTTATTCTTATACAATTCCCTACTCCTTCATCAGTTTTTATCCCATCTTTACATTTGAGGTATCAATGGATAGTTGGATAACAAACGAAGAAAACTATGGTGGAGTTTTTTTTGTTTATGTCAATTAGGAACATGGCACTAGTTTTAAACAGATTTTTTGGGGACATTTTTCAAAATTTTCCAAAATTTTATTTCTCAGTGATAAAAAAAGATAAAGAAAAACTACACCATATTATTTTTCGTCATAAGTAGAAGAGTTAATGGTTATAAAATAAAAGAAATCCACCAATAATCCTACGAGTTGAAAGCAATTCAAATCAGCCAATTTTTTTTTTTTTTTTTTTTTTTTTTTTTTATATTATGCCCTTACCTTGAGTGACTAATATCTGCCCTGCAGGAGGGGACCAGGGGCCAGATCCAGCAAACACATACGCCGGCGTATGTCAGCGTAAGTCTGAGATACTCTTCTTTCGAAAACTTTCTTGGATCAGGAGCTATATCTGCGCCAAATCGATGACGTCACAACGCCAGACTTTACGCCTGGGCGCAAGTCTGCGCCCGCCCTCCCTGTCTGGATCCAGCAAGCGTACTTACTCCATTTCCGTGACGTCACAGGGCCAATATTATGGCGTAGATTTACACCACCTCATGAGGTGTAGCCCCGGCGTACCTCATATATATAAATAAAACGTCATTTATCATGCCTAATAGACGTTACCACCGAGGTAAGGATTGAAATATAAGCCTATTGGTAGCCGGCAGCGGCGTATGTTTACAAATATTTAGGAGATACAAGCCTCGGTAGGGAGGCCGCTTCGGCCGTAGGGACTGCCTTCGGTGTTTTTGGTGTATTAGTTCATTATTGGTCAGCACCGGTTTTTTAGACCACTAGCGGAGTCCTGAGCGGAATTGTTGTGGGACGAGGCGAGGCTGCCATCCCACGACTAGATTAATGTTGTTTCACTATCGTAATTTGGACGTTTTTGAGAATGAAACTTTTGTTCTGATGCCTGCCCCTCAGTGACCCTGCACTATGGTTAGGTCACTCAGGACGCTTGACCCTCATTGGCCCTGAATGGTAGTTAGGTCACGTTTGCCAGCCTTTAATGGTACCTGGAATTGTTCCCGAACGGAATACTCGCCACCGTCGGAGAATGATCCATTTTTTTACGTCGGCGAGTTTCTATTAAGCGACAGTTCCAAGTCTATATATTAACATAAAAGTACCCAATCTATATATTTAAACAGCTTTTACCCGAGTTTCTGAAGTCAGGGATTGAATATCCCCTAACAGGGGTTAGTTTAGCCGAGGTTAGTTTAGTGATGGCTAAACTAACCCCTGTTAGGGGTTATTCAATCCCTGACTTCAGAAACACGGATAAAAGCTGTTTAAGTATATAGATTGGGTACTTTTATGTTAATATATAGACTTGGAACTGTCGCTTAATAGAAACTCTCGCCGACGTAAAAAAATGGATCATTCTCCGACGGTGGCGAGTATTCCGTTCGGGAACAATTCCAGGTACCATTAAAGGCTGGCAAACGTGACCTAACTACCATTCAGGGCCATTACCATTAGCCGAATTAGTTTAGTGATGGAGGGCATCACTAAACTAACCCCCGATATTCAATCCCTGAATTCAGAAACCCGGGGAAATGTTGTTTAAATATATAGATTGTGTACTTTTATATTAATATATAGACTTATCTCATATAAGGGCATGTCTGGGGTTTTGGCATGTTACGTAACCAATGTCCATGTATTGTATTAAAGTGTAGTTTTAAATTGTTTTGGGACAAGCGAAAAACTTGGCTTCTTGGTTGGTGCTTCAGTTATAATGGACGAGAACTGCGCAGTCGCTACCGCCGTTACCACATACGTTTTCTATATTACTTTTTGTTTAGTATACTGTACAGTATTAATGCACTTCTGCGTAACCTTTAAAACTTATATACATATTGTAGAAATGATATAGTTGTCTAAAACATACTCATACAGACACAACCTCCCCATCCATATAGGCCCCCCAACCATATAGGTTAGGTTAGGTTCATAATCTCGCCGGGGGGTCAAGGGAGGCGGAGCCCTCACGTTAGGAGGTTAGATTTGGTTCTATCCATCTGCAAAAACACTTAATTTTAGGCAAGGCAAAAAAAGTCAGTGTCTCAGAAAATGGCCGTGCAGTCCTCGTCCATTTGTACCAAAAAGCACAAATTTTAGGCAAGGCAAAAAAAGTCAAGTGTCTTAGAAAATGACTGCGTAGTCGTCGCCCATTTTTACCAAAAGCACCAATTTTACCCAAGGAAAAAATAGTCAGTGTTCCAAAAATTGACCGCGCAGTCCTCGTCCATTTTTACCAAAAGCACTAATTTTAGGCAAGGAAAATCTAGTCAGCGTCTCAGAAAATGACCGCGCAGTCCTCGTCCATTTTGATCAAAAGTACTAATTTTACCCAAGGAAAAATAAGTCAGTGTCTCAGAAAATGACCGCGCAGTCCTTGTCCATTTTGATCAAAAGCACTAATTTTACCCAAGGAAAAATTAGTCAGTGTCTCAGAAAATAACCGCACAGTCTTCGTCTATTTTTAGCAAAAGCACTAATTTTACCGAAGGAAAAACTAGTCAGTATCTCAGAAAATGACCACGCAGTCCTCGTCCATTTTTATCAAAAGCACTAATTTTACCCAAGGAAAAATTTGTCAGTGTTAAGGGAGTGCTACGGATTTTCAAGAGTAACGATAAAAACTAACTTACCAATTTCTCTGTGAAGATGTGTATACTTTCCCTATCCAATGACCTAACATTCCCCCAAATTTCATGTCTTTATGTCTTATAGTTTTTGTGTGGTGAATTTTTTTATGTGTGAAAAAGTGAAAATTTTCACGATTTTCAAAAAAAAAAAAAAAAAAAAAATATATTGCTCACACATTCAACTTCTAGCATGGAAATGAAAGGTTTGAGTCAGGACAACACTTTCCGTATTGAAGATTTTACAATTATCTTCTATCTTTTTTTTAAATTATTTTTTTACTGATAGATGTAAAAAAAATGGCAAAACACGGCAAAATACAGGTTTGAAAAAATATACAGGAGTTATGGTTAACAATATTTTATTTTTGCAATACGGATATTCATGGCACACCTTTTCTCTTCAAAATAAAACAAACAGAAATAAAATAGCATAGAAAATGGTGGAGATTTTAGCTCCGAAAGAACAAAAACTTAAACTTTCCAGGAGGGGCGATTTAAAGTTTCGCGAGGCCATTTTTAAAAGGCACCGGCCTTATATTCGTCCCCTTCACCTCTAGTTTCTTTTTTTTGTTCTTCAAACGATTCCTTTCACGAATTTGGTCGATTCTTTTCATGTAAGACTCCTGCAGCCATGTGAAGGGTTCCCCAAACTCGGGCACCATAAACCCCTCCCTGTACCCAACATTGTAGTCGAGCACTGCTTGTGCCACTGCAAAGTCTAGAATGTTTTTATTAGCATTTTTGTACTTGGAGCAAAATCTCCAAATACGAGAGTGTAAATGTTCATTTGGGTTTTGCGTTTTACCTAACAAACATGCTTTCAATAATTTGTCTGTAGTTAGCCTCTTATATTCAGCCCACACTTTTTGGCGCATTTCTGACGGCAATACAAAGTGTACTCTCATAGTTTTGTGTGATGGGGGAGTCTTCTTATTTGCGATGGCACTTTGGTAGAAGCAGTAGCTCTCGGTAGACTTGGGGCACAGTTGGTGTTGAGGGTTTTCATCACTTGATGAGCAATGAAGGAATGAGGCATAAATGTCATTCCTCATGTCCTTCACGCTCCCTCCCACATGACGTCTGATTGCCGCACTGTAGTATTTTTGCAATTTTCCTATCACAAAATCAGTCAGTTTTCCTTTCCCTCCCATCACTTTCAACCTTCTTGTTTTTCCTGTTTTTGTCTTTGTCTCGGTTACCACTTGTTCCCTCACTTTTCTCAACGCTGTTCCTAATCTTTTCCCAACATGATTTATGCACTCCCCTTTTTCTATACTAACACCATTATAGGGGCCTTTATTATTGTTCAATGCACATAGAGCGTTATAGGCAGAACTGTCACCGTCGGAAATAAACACTGTGTATCGTAGGTTGTAGGTCAAGCTTCTCCCAAACAACTTCAGTGCCGCAGCTGTCTCCATGCCACCAGAACTCCCGTCGTAGTTTTTCTGGCATTCTTGTTTGTGTCCTTTCTTCCACTCTTCCATATCCTTCTTACTAATTTTGGTATTCTCCTTCTTTGTGCACTTTTCACAGAACTTGCTGACAGTTTCGAAATCAATTACACAACCTGTGTGTGCCTCGACTACTGCACCCACAGCAAGTTTACTCGTGTGGCCTCGTTTTTGCCAACTCCCATCGTATATGACCTTTATATTATAAATACCGTCTTGATCTGGTGTGTAGTGTCTTTTCACAGCATCCCTGGTCTTTTCCATCACCTCTTTGCCTTCTGTTCTGTCTTCTGTAGAATATGCCTCTGCGTGTCCTGGTACTTGGCATATAACGGGGTCATACTCATGTGCTGATGAGTTTGTTGTAGGAAGTGAACCCTAATCCAACTTCCATGGTTGAGTACACCAACGTGTTCGTAATTGGGGTGTCATCAACCTTGCCGTCGCCACATTCGTTCCCGCAGTCCTCACATTTCAGGTGGAGTTTAAAAATCCAAGGATTTGTTTACAAACTGGACCTTTAAACTTTGCCCATAACATTGGCTGCACGCAACGTTGGTGAAAAGTTCTCGTAGGTAGCTTTGCTTCAATATGATGTTCTCATCATTGATGGGAACAATGTCTGCAGCTGTTTTTCCCACCTCCAACTTCCTTTTCTTGGCAGATGAAAGGTGAGCAGTGGTGTTGTGGGAGGTACAAGGGGTGGCAGGTGTGGCTGGCTGTGCGTTGCTGGTGGACGCTGTAGGCTGCTCCCTCTCCCTCTCCCTTTCTCTCTCTTCCTGCTTCCTTTTCTTTGCTTCTACAGCTTTCTTTATGTTCTTTATGTTCTGTAGTTTAGATCTCGTCACTCTTCCCATGTTTTAACAAGTGTAGGGGCAACAATAAGGGCAAACAATGGGTCAAGGTCGAAGGTGGCAGGGAGAAACGTCCTTCCACCTTGGACTCTATGAAGGCACTGAGCGTGTGAGAGGGTGGCTTGGTGTATATGAGCGCGTGGACACGATGCCAGACACCTCCAGAACCATATTACAGCAAAACAAAATCAATTCTATCAAAATTTTGAGTACAGTAACCATTCAAAAATAGTTTTTGACGCATCAAGGGTTGCCAGATGTTGCAATTATTATATTTATTTTATTATATATAAAAAAATTGAAACGTGATACAGCCACAAAACTTTGTGGAAGTGTAGTTATCGTACTTTGGCACCTTTTGGCATCAAAACATGAAATTTGGTAATGTACGATGAATTTAGTCATTTTCACCATGGTCACTCCCTTAAGTCAGTGTCTCAGAAAATGACCGCGCAGTCCTCGTCCATTTTTACCGGTATCTTTCCCTTACTATCCTACTAACCTAACCATTACCGTCGGCGAGAGTTCCCGGTTTGTGTCGGGACGAGAATTTCGGTAGAAAAGAGTTGGTTACCAGGTACCGATCTCATTATCCCTGAATGATACGATTAGGTCACTCAGAATGTCTGCCTCTTAACGCCCTTGAATTATATGATTATATGGTAAACCATGATGTCTGCCCCTTATTGTCCCTGAATTGTTAGGTTAATCAGGATGGCTGGCCCATTATTGCCCCTGAATTATTTATTTAAAAGTCAATCAGGATGTCTGTGCTTTATTGTCACCAAATTCTTTATTTCTGGTCAATCAGGGACCCTTCCTCATCGCTTTATACAGGACACATCGCTTTGTTGTGAGTAAGTAGTACTCACTGAGTACTGTGCTGAGTAGTCAGCTGAGTAATGTTTGTAAGCACTATTTATCTCCGGGCAGCCTTGTGATTGGCTGATAGATCTGAGTAGATAATATAAATCACTGCTGTGATTCGCTATTATCGAGGATGACGTCATTGTATTCGCCCGCCAATCAACTGTCTCTGTCGAGATACTCCGTGATACTCCTCCTTACGCCCGGCGTAAGGCCATCTTCGGCAGATTATTCAAACAGCCTCGGCGCAGGGGGGGGCGAGGGTTGCGCTGGAGTAGCATTTACGCCATACTTACGCCGCTTGACTTACGCTTTGTTGCTGGATCTGGCCCCAGGTGTGCATGAGTTACTACAAACATTCATAATAGCCTCAAAAGTAAAATGGAACCAATAGACAAAACCCTTATAGGGTTTACTGACGTAACACTTAGTCAAACTAAAACAAAATGTTTAGGGCCCGTTTCTGAAAATGAAAGTTATTCTTATACAATTCCCTACTCCTTCATCAGTTTTTATCCCATCTTTACATTTGAGGTATCAATGGATAGTTGGATAACAAACGAAGAAAACTATGGTGGAGTTTGTTATGCAATTAGGAACATGGCACTAGTGTTTCAAACTATTTTTGGGGAAATTTTTCAACTTATCCAAAATTTTATTTTTCGGTGATAAAAA